>CM035437.1:28682300-28684800 GCA_020310875.1 Ceratopteris richardii | reverse complement strand
AAGCTAGTTAGTTGCAAAGTTATGGTAGCTACAACCTTGCAACTCAAATAACTAGTAGATTGTTTTCCAAGGTAATACTTAGGTATCACATACTTAATAATGAGTTACAGGAAGTATGCTAGATGTCTTGCTTAGTAAAAGTAGGCACAAGAAGAAAGTCAAGCATTGAGTTTTCTTGCCATCTTGATAGGCAAGAATACATGACTACTTGCAAACTTATAAAGATTTATGATGACTTAAGTCCAACATCATTTAGAGAGTCATAAATAGAAGTTAAAAGTGAGATTTTACACTCTTTCTGTGTAACTCCTCATGCATGCAGGTAGGATGAAAACTTAAGATAGTTTTTGATGTTCCATGAGCACTTTGAAGTGAACGCTCTCACTTGATTCGATCCAAAGAAATAATGGAAATCAAAGAAGAGTGATTAACTTTAACATAAATTAATCTTTGAAAGTTCAACAGAAGGATATTAATTTCCATGAGTGCATCTATAGTAAGGATGGAGAGATCCAAGACAAACATGGAAACCTTGGAAGAACTCTTCCTCTTCGAAGAGCTAGAGAGTTACTTTGTGCTTTCATCTAAGAGATTTGCAATTTCAAGATGAAACCTAGATAAGTGATTTTTAGGAAATGAGATGGTTCCTAAAGGCAAGAACTTAAATGAAATAGTCTAGTATTCTATTTCATGAATCACGCTAATGTTTCTATCATATTCAAGGTGAATTGTCTTTTGGGAATACAAGAAGTTCTAAGAAATGGATCTCCATCGATTCATGAACTTTTTATAAAATCGGAAATAAGTTCTTAAATATGTTAGGACAAGTACATGACGGTGTCCCTTTGAAAGATATTCTAAAGATAGAAGCTATGATATGACGACAACTTTGATTTTTTTTTCCGGTATATTTTTCTACAAACAAGGATATATTCAATTAAGAGGAACTGATGGTTAGGAAAGGGAAAATAAACATCTTTAAGATATAGGTGTTTAGCCAAGAAAGTTATCCAGAAAATAACTTTCTGGCATGCTTCAACTTAGAAAATATGGGATCTTTAAACTTCAAAATGGTTGTAAACCACAAAGACCAAGTTCCACTTATCCAAAGGAAAGCGTGAAAAAATTTGGTTGTTCCAAGTATGTAGTCTGCAATGGTGATGACGGTAATTAAGTCTATGGAAAGTAAAACATAAGGTTTACGTATCCTTAAAGGGATTTCTTAAGGGTGAAATTCAAAAGCATGAATGGATGCCTAGATGTACGCAGTAGACAAGTTCTTGTAAAGTCCTTGGGGTAGCTACTAAAAACTTCTTATTGACAAGAAGTGAAACGATTTTGTCGCTACAAATTGGTTGAGTGTAAGTTGTAACCAATAGGACTTGAATTTGAGAAATTTAAGAACTTGGAATTATTGATGTTTTTTTGGTTAAAAACCCTAGAGAAGAAGGATGGATGTTCCATCAAAAGGTTTTCAAGTTTCTAAGGCAAAGCACGAGATCATGAAACCATCATGTGAAGGAATCGAAAACCTATAAAATCAAGATAGAGGTAATGCCTTAAAACTTATTTTTTTTAACAGAATTTAAGTGAGAAGGTAGTTTATCAAGATATGTTTGGACTTTAGGATAAGTATCACTCACACATCAATGCGAATATAAAATAGGGTGGTATGGGATACCAAATTTTATACTCAGATTGATGTATAGATTGATTTAGGAAAGATGGTATGGGATATCAAACCGAGGAATGATAAGTATATTTTAGTCCTAGATGAATCTTGAAGTAAGATTGGATCCTCCAAGGAATCAAAACTTCAAACAAGATTAATTGAAGTTTAAATTCAAGAAGGATAAAGCATTATCTTACAAAACACTTCTAGATAAAGTGTTTTACAAGACACTTCCAGATCAAGTAAGAATATCACGAATTAATGAACTTCTAGGACCTTCATCTATAATTCAAATAGGCAAGGCATATTCTTGTTTGAATTATGGAGCACTTCAAGATAAAGTGTTTTTGATTAAGAAATATTTGATTAATTTTTGAAGAAATTAGGATTTTGAAATGATTCTTTCAATTAAGGTTTGAAAGACTAAGTTGAAAGCACCCAGTTGTCAGGGCAACTTGGTGACATCAATCTCTTTGCTAATAATGCATAAGTGTTGCATTCCAAGAAATGAAATCATAAATAGATTGAATAAAGGAAAGATATACTTACTCTCAAGTGAAACATTATTTTGAGTTAAATATCATCAATAGAACCTTAGTGGATCGACACATGGATGTTGAATACCACACTAGTATCTTGTGGTTGGATGATGTGTAGCTTTACTGCATGAATCTTTTTGAGAATCCAGTTTTTTTCTCTTAAAGATGGATAAATTGCTTCAATACCTTGTTGAAAAAGATCTTTGAAAAGTTAAAAGTCTCGAGTCATCTAGAGTTTGACTCACAAAAAGTGCAATTATCTTAGAAGTTTGAATTGATTGTACAAAGT
>CM035437.1:28604800-28677300 GCA_020310875.1 Ceratopteris richardii | reverse complement strand
CTTCCAGGTATGTGCTTGTCTGTGGATGTATTTGAGGTTTGAATTTAAGGAAAATGATATGTTTTCTGAACTTTACCCTTATGGTGATCTAGTTTTTGAGGTCAGTGAATTTCACAAGCCATTTTATGAAGGATTTACCCTAGCATATTTAACTGCAACTTAGATTCTATGGATGATTTCTTCTTCTCGAGCCTGAGGGAGATAACTGTACATGGTCGTCATGTTATCAAAAAGTTTATTTGATCAAGCTATTCAGTTGTCTATCTTGTAGTCCCCATCTCAATAAATATTTTCTTATGTTCTCTATTCAAATTTTTTCTTCTCGATAGGACTTAAGATGTTTCATTTATTTTTCATTGTTTTTCTCATCATATAATGGTACACGTAGGTAATAGAGGAAATATCATTAGTTTTGTCTTTTATGAAGGAATTTAGGTCTCAGTTGACTTTATGATTAAAGGCAAAGAGGAATGTCAGTGATGTGTCAGCATTTTACATGTTATTTGCATTGCTTAACACCCAATTATACATGTACAAATTATGGCATTGGAATTTGTGCCGAACTTCATGTTGTCTTGACACATTGAAAATTCCTTTGGTTTTCTCACAATTAAACAATGTAGTCGTGACCAAAGAAGCATGGAACTCTCTCTGCATTTTTAGCAGCATGTGTGCTTCCTTAGAGGTGCTCGGCCTGGCATATTTGTAGTTTGCCTGGGATGCACTACTCATTTAAAATACACATGCAAGGAGGAGAGATAAAGATGTATGTAGGATACTTTATAGCTGATAGAGATTAGAGGGAAGAATACATGAGAAGAGGATGCATGCCTCTCCTTTCATCTCTTCTCCTCAATTTACCCTTCGTTCTTCTCACCTTCTTCTTCGACCCTTTCTCTTCTCTTCACATCTTCTCCCTGGAGGTTGGTGGGAGGGATCCAAAGGAGCTGAGCATGGAAGCATGAGATGGGTGGTTTCAAAAGGTACTAAGAACGGGGCGACAATGGTAACCCTTGCTACTGTAGTATGCAAGCGTTACAACATCTTGATCTATCCTGGAAACTATTCATTCACATGTTATGTCCAGTTATCCATATAGAAATCATACTCTCAATCTCAGGTCCAGACATGAAATAATCTTTGATATATCTGGGAAACGTGTGGTCCGACACACACGTCACTGCCTCTGTACGGTTAGTTGCACATGTGTTCGTGACTTCCTTTGAAGTGTTCTGCCCAGCTTACTTGTAGTTAATCTCCGATGTTATCAATACTGAATACGTATACTACATACATGATGTTATCAGTATTGAGTAAGGTTCCTCTCTAATCATGTACATAGCAACATATTTTGGCGTCAGTGGTAGGTTTTAAAAAGTCTCGATTCATTCAAGAGATTGATTTCCTAACAATTAAGTAATGCATTTGCTTTCAATATTGAGTAAAGCTTCTACCTACTCATGTACATAGAAACATTTTTTTGGTGTCAGTGATAGACTTCAAAAAGTCTCCATGTATTTAAGAGAGTGATTTCCTAACAGTTAATTAATGTGTTTGTTTTCATCTCCACCTGTACAATTAGCTGGGTGTTACAGATTCGAGTTCAGTAGTGTATTTGACTTAGCTTTGAAGATCTTGAATTAACTGAATGTATTGATGTCTTTTCATGTGCAGTCCTTGGGATGATGCCATATACAGTGATTGTGCTGAAAAGAACTCTATGGGTGGTCTCACACTCAACGGGTTTTTATCACAGGTATGTTGCCCTCTTCCTTATTATAGCGCCATTATCCTGATTTCAATATCTTTTGGTTTCTCATTTTTTGCGTAATTCTCATCTCTCTTTTTTTGTCTCTCCCTCTCTCAGTGGGCTTTAATGACGTCACTTGATCCTGTCAAGAGCCTTGCTCACTTATTGTATCTCAATTTCCCTGGTGATTTAGCATCTGCTTTTCAAATTACTAGAAGACGGCGTATTGATCGCAAGAGGCAGCGCTCTCAAAGAAATGTTCTGACTTGCTTTGTTTTTGGGCCGGCAAGATCAGGGAAAAGTTCTCTGCTCCGGGCACTAATTGGAAGGTGATAGAGATAATTGTCTTAGAGATTGTTTTTTTTATGTTATGAAGTTTAAAATCGTTATCATACTTTTATGCCCTAGTTATGGATACTGTGTTAATTTGCGTAAACAGGCCCTATGTTGATTTGTATAGTCACACACAAGAAGATCAATATAGTGTGCATGTAGTAGAACCTATAGGGGTAAGTTGATGGTCTTCTACTCTTGTTTGCATTGTCATAGGTTGGATGAAGGTGAAGTGTTGAGTATAAGTTTTGTTGCTGTAGGGCTCAAAAAAGACTCTAATTTTGCGGGAAATATCTGTAGATCTAGTTTCACATCTCCTGGATAAGAAGGATGCTTTGGCACCTTGTGATGTGGCAGCTTTTGTCTATGACAGGTAAAGTTCTCATCAGATCTCCAATTGCAGTGCATTTGATCCATGCAACCATCTTTATTGTATTTTCATACCGTATGCAGGTTTCATATTTTTTCAGTAACTATTGATGGAGTTTTTTTAAGTAAATTCACATGATTGTGATGGTCATAATGTTAGCGAAGGTTAGATGCATCATACTTGGTGGGAATTTGGTGTGATGCTGAAACTCAATAAGATTTGTTGTTGAATTTTGGGTGGCACACATTGAATTGCAGGAGGATTGGTTATTGCATATCACAACTCTCATGATGAATTGAGTGAAGCAGTTTTCATATTTGTTAAGTCATGGTTGCTGCTGTTTTACCTGTGGTCTAATCATGTATTCTCTTAAGATTTTCGCTATGATTTTCTTTCCATGCAAGGCATATATAATGAGTTTCTGAACTTTGTTAAGGCCCAACCCTATTAAAATTTGAAAGTCAATTTCAAGTATTAAGATTTCAAAGTCAACTTTCAAAAGTATAGTTAACTTTCAACTATTAAGATTTTTAATTCAACTTCAAGTACTAAGATTTTTTAGTCAACTTTCAAGTAGAGCTTAGAACTACAGCATTAATGGGGAGTTCTCAGCATTATTGGAATGCTTTGGCAGCCATGATGTGCTGTTGAAGCTAGAAAGGTACTCACTCTATGGAATGTTCCTGCAGTTCTGATGGACTCTCATGGAAACAAACATCAGATTTATTGCTGAAAGTTACTGCTCATGGGGAAAGCAGTGGTTTTGAAGTGCCTTGCTTGCTTGTCGCAGCTAAAGATGATTTAGGTCCTGAAGCTGCAGCTATCTCAGACTCTGCCAGGGTGAGATTGGTTTTAATATATCAAGTCTGCTATCCATGTGATGCTGACCTAGTGAGTTTTTTTAATTGCTTATGTCAGGTATGCCAAGACATGGGAATGGAAGCACCGATATCTGTCAGTATCAAATTAGGTGATACTAACAATATTTTTAGGCGCCTTGTTGATGCTGCTCAAAGGCCTCATTTGAGCATACCTGTCACTGAGGCTGGGAGGAATTATCAGCACTATAAGCAAATGGTTAACAGGTCCCTTGTAGTAATATCTGGTAATGGTCTTCTAATTAAGCATTGTTGCATTTCTTTTTTTTGGTTCACCCTTGCCAATATTCCCTTTATGTGGTATGCAGTTGGAGCTGCAGTAGCAGTCGTTGGAATAGCTGCATACAAGGTGTATTTGGCAAAGCGCCAATCATCCAATTGATGATGCTTTTGTATAGATACTTGTGTTTTTGGGGTTTTTGTTTTTTATTATCCTAGAAATTATTTTAGCAAAAACAACACAGATGGCATGGTCACCTTTATTCCTTTCGAGTGGCTGATGTATAATATTGCAGAGTCATGAGTTCAATGTAGCCATGAATAGTTTTACCTGGGCTCACTTTTAGAATTCCTCCCTGATATTCGGTGAGTGCCCATGCAATAAGGTTCATGAGATGGTCATTCTTCGTCAAGCTGGGCTTATTTTTCCAATGCATAAGCTCATGTATGGTCCATGTCAGGCCTAGAATGTCTGTCAGTTCAGTTTGCCCATTTGTATTCCACATCTTGGCTCTGACTTTCTTTTGGTCTAATGAATGAACATTTTTTTTCAAGGTTGCAATTTCTGGTATTTTCAAAAGGAATTTTTCACTATCGCTTCTCTCAATGGAGAGATTGTTCCGGTGGTTTTGTCAGCTGTACCTCTATTAAGTTAGTTGACTTTTTGTCAGATTTCATGAAGTTGTATGATTTCTCTTGGTGTGATTAGATGCCTTGTGTACGTATGATCCAGATTTTGGAGGATGAGACATATGCCACTATACAACCGTATTTATACTGTCTTTCATCTGCTTTTACTTTTTTCCTTTGGTAATCGAGGTTTATTCTTTGTTGAACTGTTCGTCGGGAAGATTGATCAGTGGACAGGTTAACTAGTTTTTGGAAGTCCAGCAGGGGAGTGACAATTCTGATGGAGCATCGAAGCACAAGATGTGTATAAATTCAACAAATTTCTAGCATTTGGTTAGGGCAAAAGTCTTGTTTTGGGTCACTTTTCTTAGTGACAGTGTGCATTTATGCCATGTAAGGATATACGTTTCTTTCATTTGTGTAAGGAGTTTTCTGTTGTTTTTTTTGTTTCTAAAAATAATCGCCAAACCTGTTGATGGTAGTACTTCTTTTTGGTTGGGGTATTGTTAGGTGTGCACCAGTGTGTGATGCTAACAGTGAAAAATCAATGGAGATCTGATGGGGGTTGTCACATATGTCAAGCTACCACTCTTGAGTTAAATGTTTACCAAATTCCTGCTTTGCATTTAATGTTACTGTCAAATGTCCTCTTTGTGACCACTTCATGATCTTGGGTCAATAATGTAGAAACATGGCTTATTATGTTACGTGCGCAAAACTAAAATTATGTCCCAAACTTTTGTTGTAAATTCTCTGAAGTGAGTTGTTGGGATTCTTTCTTTTTATCAGGTTGTGTTTGATGGGTGCCTCAACATATCATGTTGTCTCTAAGGTGGACATCAGGGTTGTCTAAACCTTGAAATGCCCTTCAGGTCGTCGTATGCCCTAGGTTTGTGGTGGGATATGGTTGGTCCCATAGGCACTATGCTTTAGTTACCTGTCTGGTCAATTATTCAACATCTAGTTGAATATGGCTGGTTTCATGAGCACTATGCTAAATCACCTGTCTGATCAGCTCAACATTATTCAATGCTCAGTAGAGGGGTGTAAGTAGAACTCGGTTTAGAGAGTTTGTGTGTCGTCGCACTTGCTCTCTATTTCCTTGATGGAGATGACAATGATGTTATCACCCTATTTTGTTTTTTCACAGAATCCTGCCTCAATGGTTTTCACCTAAACACCCGAGAGTCCTACAATTCAACATGTGAGCATAGATTTTATAGATGCAATAGTGCACTAGAGTTGTATGACCAGGAGACCAATAGAGATATAATATATGACCAGATAGACAACTAGCCAGATGATTTAATGGTTTTTCTGGGACCTACATAGAGTATCTTAGTTATATGAGTTGCTTAAAGTTACACGATTCATCAACTGTTTTTATGACAGTCACATGCGTGTGTCCTTCAGAGAACATTGAATTCTGAAGGATGCAATCAATGTTTCAATGCTGGATTTTGAAGAAGGCACTGAATCATGTCTCAAGCTTTATTTCATGCTTGCCTTTCGAGTTTGGGAATAGTTTAACTCTTTGACACAACCCTCTTCAACAGTGTATGATGATATTGCAGCTATCGTTGGGACTATTTAATTTGTGGATAATAGCCTTGTGCATAGTATCTTCCCATTTGTTTTTCTTTGTTCTTGCTGTCACCCTAATTTTTGAAGGTCGGAACTATACTGAATATGAGACAGTGGTCGACCATCCTCACTGATGTGGATGTCCTTATTATTGCAACGATAATTGGGGCCATGTAATTTGTCAATAATTATTGCAATGATAATTGGGTCCATTTAATTTGTCAACTCTATAGAGTAACATTTTCTATAGCATGCAGTTTACACGCGTTGAATTCTCTTATGTAGGTTGCTACGTCCTTCTCCAATGTAGGCCAATATACTCCATCTATTCTTGAGTTCTATAATGTGTGGAACTAGGGAAATGATTACCAATTATGTCGTGATCTTTCTCAATGAGCATCTGTTGTACTGCTTCCTCTACACAACAATAAAGTATGCCCTGATTATCTTGGTGATAAAAGCTTCCTACCTTGATTCGAAGTTTTTGTGTTTCATGCACTTTTTAAGAAGTAATTTTCACATGAGGGTGATTAGGATCAAAAGTGAGGGTCGGCACAAAAGGCTTTGCTCACTGTGGTACTAATTCTAAATTGAAGAGATATTCATCAGGAATATCTTCATTAATAGTACCTTTAGCCTCCCCATTAGTGAGTATGGATAGATGTTCCATTATTAGTAGGAACCGTCTAACCAATCTACCCATGGCACATAGCCTATTGACTAGATACAAGAACGCTTGGTGGTCTAGGAATTTTTTGAATCCATTAGAAGTCGAGTAATTGCTAAACTTCTTTAGGAAAGTGTAATTCCTAGGCCTTCTTGCTCTGTCGTAGTGGTCATAGTGTAATTCCTAGGCCTTCATGCTCTGTCATGGTGTAATCTCTCTCAGCACTATTTAATTGTCGATTAGCATATGCAATAGGGAAATCCATTTTTCCATTGTCAATCGATTGAGCTAATATGCATCCTATTGTGTAATTTGATGCATCCACATGAATATAGAATAGCTTATTCTAGTAAAAAACCTTCATTATAGGTGTTGACATCAGGCAACATTTCAATTCTCAGAAAAATTTTCACAATCATCCCTCCATTCGAAGTGATTGGTGAGAGTGTAAAGAACTTGGTCAATTTCCACATACATATGAATGAAAAAATGGTAGTAGCCAAAATGGACCATGAAGACTTGTACCTCCCTTGCATTTCTAGGTCTTGATGGATCCTCAAGCATGCTGACTTTCTCCTTGTAAGTTGAAATGCCATCTTTAGATATAATGTGCCCAAGGATTTCACCTTGACACACCATGGGCACACATTTGTCTAGATTTAGAATATTTTGTAATTTTGGCATTTATAAAAGATGTTGAGGTCAGGTTTGTGTTGTTGCATCTTGGAATGTGCACAAAGATCATCAATGTTATACTTCCAAGCATTCCCAAAGAAATTCTTTGACACGTAACACATGAGTCTTTGAAAACTAGTTAATGCATTCATCAATCTAAATGACATGACCCTAAATGCAAAGATACCCCATTCCATTGCAAAAACAATTTTATGTTGATCTTCAAGGGCTATGGATACTTGATTGGATGTTGAGAATCCATCCAAAAAGCTATATACTTCTTGTCCTACCACCCATTCCAATACATGACGAGTTATTGGGCTTTCTCTAATGGGCGCTTCATTAAATTTCTTCAAATTGATACACACATGAACTTCTCCATTCTTTTTAGATACTATTACCACTTGAGAGATCCATTCAAGAAATCTATCTATCTCTTCTTGGGTCTTGGAGTCTATTTCATTGTAGGTATATGGTCTTCTATTCACTTCTTTCATTGTGCTTCTCATGGGAATACTATGAAACCATATCTCTGGATCCACTCCTTTAAAATATTTTTAGGACTAGACAATAACATCTTGGTACTCTCTTAAGAGACTAATTAAAGTTATGTCTTCCTCTCTAAAGATTTTTTGCAACCTATATGCGCAAATCGTCACCGTTTTCATGAGTGATGGCTACTTTTTTGTAGCCCTTTTGTTGTCATGGGATTGCCCAACTATAGCCTCTCTGGATATATTCCTTTCTTCAACCGAGTATTTCTTGAAGTTCTCTGGAACTTCAAAGAACAAATTCTTCTTCTCATCTTTGAGCTCTTCAAACTCATGTCTGGTTTCCCCTACTTGATATACTTCCTTATAGTATTTTGGATATGAGGTATAAGGAACATCTACAATATATGGAACTTCTTTAGAACCTCTTACTAGAGCTTAGATCTCTTTTTTTCTCACTAACATGTCCTTTTTTTTCTTTTACTCGTTCATAGACAGGGATCTTGGATAATCCATAGTCTATTTCTTCTTCCTGGTCCTCATACATCTCCAACACCATGAATAGGTCATAGCCTTCTTCATCTTGACACTCATTCACTACCACATTCAAGGCTGCAAAGATGATCAAGTTCAAAATCTTCATGGAAGAATCTAATAGGCATGTACAAGGGATCTTCGATATTTCTATCAATATTACACTCTTCCTAGATCAATGCTGACTTTTTTCTTCTCCTTGGCTCTTGCCTTTGAGCAACTCTACACATCTAAGAGTGACTATCCTCATGCTTCCAATCTTTGTTTTCTACTTCTGACTCACTAGAGCATCAACTTTCCTCTAAATCATTGGTATTCTTATGAATAGCCTATCATGGACACAAAGAAAACCATCATAAACTTTAAATTCCATGTGAGTTCCCTACATCTCACGTTTAGTTAAGATTTTTGGGAAACTAATGCACCATTGCGTTCGAAATGTGCCAAAACCCCAAGATCGAATGTCTATTTGCTGAATTCTGACACCCGGAGGTCTTGTTTCTGGTTGATGACATCATCGATGACATCATCAATCGTAACCACCCTTGAACTACCCTTGGAAGACCTATATAAGGAGGGGTTGGCCACATTCATTCTCAGTCTTGCCAATGCTAGTCGTGGGAGCTCAAGGGGTCGTAATCACCAAGTAAGTACTTTCAAGTTCCAGTTTAAGTTCTAGTATTGTCTCTTGCTCTCGTCTTGTCTAGTCTTGTATCGTGGACATCCTTTCTTGTCCTATTGTAATCTCATAGTATGAGATGCTTTCTAGTTATTCTTGTATCTAGTTCATATCCCTGAAGGAAATTCTTGTAATTGAGATATCTTGTTCCATACCTACGACCCTGAGTTGTGGGATCTCCTGTATCATCTTTAGTCCAGTTTTCCATACCTATCAGTCCCGAGCTGTGGGACGTCTTATATCAGCTACGTCTTCTTGTATTATTTTCCCTAGGTGGGTGTTCTTGTAATTGGAAGTGTATTTTCGAAATCTTGTCTAGTGAAGTCAGAGAGCACAATCTAGTGCTCCCCTTACATTTTGGCAAGACGATCTTCATCAAGACCAAGCACCATGGATTCCCTATGCAAGGAGATTCAATCTACCATAAAGTACTTGATCGAACATGTCCATGAGATGAAAAGATTACTATGACAAGATGATCAATCAATTTCAAGCTATGGCTTGAATATCAAGATGTTGTTTCATGGAACTACATATCAAGAAGAATACATGGTTAATCAGTTTCGAAGTGGCCTCATTCCTGAAGTAAAATATCTCTTGCTATCCATGCCTCAACCAAATACCTTAGAGAATGTTATCAATCAGGCAGTTCAGTGTGAGAATCAATCATTCAAAGAAAGCCAAGTCCAAGAGCTAGGAGTGTTGAATAATCAAGACATTGTTCCTCAAGAATCCGAATCAAGAATTTTTGAAACACAAAAAGTTATTACAAATGATATGGAGTATACATGTTATGAAGATATCAAGAAGGTAAAGGATAAGGAGGAGTTCATGTTCAATCAAGCAAGTGTGCTTACTCAATGCTCACCATCAAAGATCTTGGAAAGACCACAACATTCCACTAGAAGCTCAAAGGATCTATCACACGAAGAACCCAAGGAAGCTCAAGAGAGACCCAGTCCTTCACCACCTATCAAGGTTGAGGATCATGAAGAATTCGAGGTCATGTGCATATTAGATTCAAGGATCTCTCGAAGAAGATTGGAATGCCTTATTCATTGGAAAACATATGACATCAGTGATCGTACTTGGGAACTTATAGAAAATCTTCAGAGGTCAAAAACCAAGGTTCAAGAATTCCATAAGAAGAATCCAATGAAACCCAAGCTAGATAACATGGTTGTTCCTCATGGAACTCGTTGTTTGAGGGGGAGGTGATGTCATGAACTTATAGAAAATCTTCAGAGGTCAAAAACCAAGGTTCAAGAATTCCATAAGAAGAATCCAATGAAACCCAAGCTAGATAACATGGTTGTTCCTCATGGAACTCGTTGTTTGAGGGGGAGGTGATGTCATGGACACAAAGAAAACGATCATAAACTATAGATTCCATGTGCATTTCCTATATCTTATGATTGGTTAAGATTTTGGGGAAACTAATGCTACCATTGTGTTTGAAATGTACCAAAACCCCAAGATCAACTATCTATTTGCTGAATTTTGACACTCGAAGGTCTTGTTTCTAGTTGATGACATCTCTTGCCAATGCCAGTCTTGGGAGCTCAAGGGGTCGTGATCACCAAGTAAGCACTTTCAAGTTCCAGTTTAAGTTCTACTATTGTCTCTTGCTTCGTCTTGTCTAGTCTTGTATCGTGGACATCCTTTCTTGTCTTGTTGTAATCTCATTGTATGAGATCCTTTCTAGTTATTTCTTGTATCTAGTTCATATCCCTGAAGGGAATTCTTGTAATTGAGATATCTTGTTCCTTACCTACGATCCTGGGTTGTGGGATCTCTTGTATCATCTTTAGTCCTGTTTTCCATACCTATCAGTCCCATGTTGTGGGATTTCTTGTATCAGTTACATATTCTTGTATCATTTTCCCTACATGGGTGTTCTTGTAATCAGAAGTGTATTTCCGAAATCTCATCTAGTGAAGTCAGAGAGCATAATATAGTGCTCCCCTGACATAGCCTTCCATTAGAGTGGTGGCAAACCTCTATATGAGTTGGTTATCAAATCCATTCATGTAGCAGTGCCTTGGTGTTATAAATATACTACATTTCCTCCCCAATCTTGCACCACTTATAGTTGGCACATGACAAATCTTCATAGCAACATCTCATAAGTGCTTGCTTTTCCAAGGTCGTAGATGGTAAGAGTGTGCTCAAAATCTACACTGCAAGTACTTAGAGTTACCCCTTCCAGCATCCTAATGGTTTATCCATGTGACCATCTAGTAGTTATAACTTCATTGTAGTTGTTCTTAATCCTAGTTTATTCCACTTGATCCACAAGGTCTTGGTAGCAAGTGCTACACCCATGAGTCAATAATGGATTTAGCAGTGACATCATTGAAGGTGATTGGAATATTGTTATCCCCTTCATCTCCTTCACTACACTCCCACTTTGTCTAAGGGTATTTGTTTCACTTGACTATCTATTTTGACTTTTTATGGGATCTAGACCAGCTTGTCTAGCTATGTCATCCTATTCATGAGGTTTCAATTTTAGTAGCTCCTCTACCGTAAGAGTACACTTCACTCTAGCTTTTTTGAGATTAGCCAATGTTCCTTGGGAACTTTTAAGATCACCCTTCTTTCAACAAAAAAGTGTTTTCTTTTTGCATTCTAAAGTGCCTTCATGCAATCCTAAATATATTGGTAAGGTATTAAGGCTAGCATTCTCACATTCAAATGTTTCATGACTAATCGGTCCAAAGCTTTGAACATCTAGATCATTCGTTGTAGCAAATGCTCCTGTAATGATCTCATTGAAGGGTGATGTTGATACTTGCCACTTCTTTTGGTTCTCTTCCTATGCTTTATGCCAAACTTTATCACACAAAGACTCAACAATATATCGGATATTGAGTATAGTTGTTCTTTTAGATTTTGCAAAGTAACCTCAAACTTAGGCTCATCAATAAACTTAGCCTCATGCTTTGTAAGATCCTATTTAATTTTACCTTCAGAGACTTGGACCAAGATAAACTCTACTAGACTAGTCCCTAGTACTGTTAGTTTCTCACATAAAACAAGTCTAACTTCTAGAGAGGATATGATTGTTTCTCTTCATGTTATCTCTCTGTTTCCTCTTGCTAATGTTGACTTAGGTGTACGTACCTTAGAAGGATTAGATGTTGAATGACTAGATTAATGTTAATAGGCTTAACTTGTACTATATTTGGTAGTGGACCACACACCATAGGTTGAGGGGAAAAAATAAGAATGTGAGGATAGCTCGATGGATAGGTCACCTATTGGAACCAATGCTTTGGCATTATAATGTTCTTTAGGCGCACTCTATGATTCAGTCAAGTTATCAAACAATATTCTTGGAATTAAATTGAAGAGCCTCACTCTAAGTTGTTTCCTTGTGCACTAGTAGTATGATTCTTTCCTAAGGCCTTTCCTAATTGCAAAATCATATGATGTCTTTTATGTGTGCATAGGTGGTTGACTCACAAGAAATTAATATCAAACATGTGCAAGCAATGGTGATGCCCAAACATTCCTAATTGTTTAAATGTAATGAATCAATATTTAAATTTCACAATTAGTAGAGCTAAATACCTAAAGAGTCTCCTAAAAATCTGTATATAAATGGGCTCACCTTGGAAGCAAGTTTCTAGCAATTGACACATTGTTAAAACCTTTAAAATATTGACACCAAAAGCTTCACTCTCAATTATGATTTCAAAGAGATACAAGAGGTTGGAAGTACTTCATTTTTATGCTTCCAACCATATTTGAAAATTCTTAGGTTGATTGATCACGCTTTCCTATGATTTTATGTTCTCCCTTATTTCACAAAGACAAACTAGGGCTTCACTCTTGAAGAGTTATACACTAGAGTTGCGCTATCATAGTGTCAAGCTCTTGCTCTAGGATAATCTTCCCTCTGCCAAAGGCCTCAATTCCTCGTATACTTAGATGATTTCTCAAGCCTAGAGCATCCGCTTAGTTGTCACAATGGTAATCTAGTCCAACTTTGAGAAGTTCAGACTCCCTTAAAATTTTTAGAGCTTTATAAGGGTTGAAAACTCCCTACTGCTTCCCTAAGGTAGCTAAATGCTTTCCTCCTAGGGTTTGAACTGATTCAACTTTTAGAATCATTTCTTACAAAGAACCAAAGACTTCTAGAGTGTTCCCTTGATATCACTTTTGATTTAGATTTTCTTTTTGTGCTAAAATTTATATTTCTAGCCCATATTTCACTAAGGAAAGAACTATTTCCCTCAAAGAGTCCCAAGGCACCATCATCAATATGCCACTTAGAGAGAATTACTATATCTCCACACTCAATGTGATCTTTTAGGCATCTATTTTTGATCTTATGGTTGGAGATATCTCTTTCTACAGAAAAGAAACCCAAAAATGTGAACAACTGATTGCTCTAGCTAGAGCAATTGCTTGTTTGCAACAAGAGGTATTTAAATGCAATCTGGATATTCCTTAGACTAGGTTATTCTCCAAATACTATTTGGAGTCCTTCTTTCCTGAGGTTCCCAATCATAATTTCTTTTGCAGAGTCCTAATAGTTCTTAAGCTTAAGCTCACTCTTATTGATGAGATCAAGCCAAAAAGTTCACATAGTCACTTTTACCACAATCTTTGGCAGTCGCCTATTGCCTAGGTTCACACGAGCATTTGCAACCTTATCAAGATTTTTTGCAATCCTCTGATTGCTCTTCTAGAGAAATTGAGAGGTTGCAAACTAATGGATTTTGAGTTATTGTGAGAGTCCCTTGCTTGTATCCAAGTCAAGGTATAGCTAGTTGGTTCAAAGTCACTGTTTGCTTAATTCTTGTATCCAAATGCTAGCTAAGCCCTAGAATTTATTGATGATTATGTTTGATTCAATGATCAGTTCTTGCAACCCTAGAAACCTCCCTTTCAATCCTTGTTGGTCTTAGAAGGATAACCGCCAAATCCTCTCCAAATACAGTCCAATGGCAAAATTCCTAGATATGAGACTTTAAGATTTATTTCCCCGAATTATCTTATGTCTTTTTCCTTATGCTTCTTATAGGTTTTAAAGAGGTTGCAATGCCTTGAGACCCTTAGAAACCCTGGAATTGCAAATATCCACTTGCTTTTCCTGAGCAATTGGATTATTGCATTCAATGGCTTTAATGATTTTCCATGCTTCCCTTGATCTATCTAGCCCTTATTGGCCAGCTATTGAAATGATCCTTATGGCTCTTGGACATAATCCCTTGGTTTATAGGTGAATAATTGCTAAAGATAATAGGAAAGTAGATGTAAAAATTCCTCAAGTTTTCACTCAAAAAGTTTCTAGGGTCCTTATGAATGAGTTGCCTAAGGCATGAAACTAGTTTATTTAGCACATGTGGCCCAAAAACTCCCTTTGTGCGCACCTCCAACTGCTATGCTAGAGCAATTCAATCAATTTTAAGATTGATTTTTGAAGTCTTTTAGGTTTCAAGACATAGCCTCTAGCCCTGAAATGGATTACCGTCCTTATCTTGTAAGATTTTTGACCTTTTGGATGTCTTTTGCAAATAGACAATTGCCCAAGTAGTCGAACAATCTATGATGTAACTTTTGGCTTAAAATTGATTTATTTGATTAGAGACTTCATCGCTATTGTTCCCCATTGATCGAACGTGAATTCTCTATCTTACGGACTCAAGATCCCTTCTTTCTGCATACTCTTGATTGCATTACGAGAGCAATCAATTGATTTCCAATTGAACTTTTGAAAATTCTTTTCACTTTCCTTTATTGATCTTGGATTCCCTAACTTTTTATGAAAGGAATCTTGTGAATTTTGTTTGAAATTTCCTAACTTCTTGATTTCCCAAGGTAACTTAATGATTGAGTGCAGTCTTAACTTCAATTATAGGTCTAAATATTATAGGGTTTTTTCCAATGTGTTTCCTAGGGTTTGAAGGTAACATCATAGCACTTAGATTCCTAAAATTCCCACTTGTGCACACATCCAAATGCGCTACCAGAGCAATTAAATGATTGCAAAGGTGAATGATTCACCACTTAAGCTTAGAAGGATAAGCACTCTTGGCCTTCAGTTGTAAATAGCCACTAAAAGAAACTCTTTGGCTCTAGGAGGTCAAATTATTGTTGGAGTTAGACGTCTGCAAAAGCACGGAACAACACTAGGAAGAAGAAGAAGCTTGGAGCACAACACACAATCCTGAATGTATTACTAGAGAATGTACAAAGATAAGTCGCCCATAAGGGCAATAGGCGTATATACAAACCACGAGAAAAAAACCTCCTAAAGAGGGAAAAAAGTGCCCCGGAGATCCTAGAGTGTTCACACACATCACTACCCAAATATATCAACAAATCCCCCCTAAAAGTGATGCGGTGAACAAGTAGCTAGCACTCATGTATAAGGAAGTGCCAAGCTATGTGGAAATCACTCCACAAAAGGAAGTAAGCCCAAAGCTTTGCGGAAAGTTTCAAACTTCTACCTAGGCAGAGCCTTCGTGAAAAGGTCTGCAATGTTCTCTTGCGTGGGCACATATGCCAAGCTGATCTCCCTAGCAGAGAACCTCTCCCTGACATAATGATAATGCACCTCAATATGCTTAGTGCGAGCATGGAACACAAGGTTCCTTGCAACTGCCAATGCGCTATGCCTGTCAGTGAAGATGGTGGTGGTAGAAGACTGACCAACACCCAAATCATCCATAAGGTGTCTGAGCTACACACACTCAACAGTCGCTGTGAAAGCTTCCCTATACTCAGTCTCACAACTGGAAGTGACCACAGTAGATAGCTTCTTGCTCAAGCAAGATATACATGACCTACCAAGCATGAAGCAAAAGCCACTAGTGGACAGATGAGTGTCATAACAACCAGCCCAGTCTGAGTAAAAGAAAGCATGCAAATCTGGCAGTAGTGATCCCCGCTTGGGATAAAACAACCCAAGTAGCCGAGTACCACTCAAGTAGCGAAAGATGCGCTTAACTGCCTGCCAATGCTTGACACCTGGGTAATGCATAAACCTGTTCATATGTGAGACAACAAAATGAATATCTGGCCGAGTAATGCATAAGTAAATCAGGCATCCAACAACCTGCTAATAGAGGAAAACATCAAGTGCATCTCCAACATCATGCAGACTCAATCGTAAACCTATCTCCATAGGAGTGGCAATAGGCTTACAGTCTTCAAGGCCAAAATGCTGCAATAAATTGTCAATATATTTTGTTTGACACAAAGCCAATCCACCATCAAGTTGCATAAACTGAATGCCCAAATAGTGATGCAAATGCCCCAAATCAGACATCTCAAATGAGGCATGCAAATCAGCCTTAAAATCAGCAATATGCTTCTCAATAGGACCAGTGAGCAACATGTCATCAACATAGATAAAAATGATCAGAAGCACATCATTAGCACGCTTAACATATAAGGTGCTCTAAATTAGACTGTACTCAAAACCATGTGCAATTAGATAGGCATGTATCTTCTCATACCAAGCACGTGATGCTTGCTTTAAACCATATAATGCCTTCTTTAACCTGCACACCTGGTTTTCATGCCCTTTCTGCACAAAGCCATGGGGCTGAAAAACATACACTTCTTCATGCAAGTCACCATTCAGAAATGTAGTTTTAATGTCTAACTGATGTACATTCCAAACATGATGAGCTGCACGTGCACGAATGCTCCGAGCAGTAGTCATATGGCATGTAGGTGCAAAGGTCTCATCAAAATCAATGCCTCTTTCCTGTGCATAACCCTTTGCAACAAGCCTAGCCTTATACCTCTCAACTGTTCCATCAGTCTTACACTTTAGCTTGTAAACCCACTTAGTGCCAATGGCCTTCTTGCGAGATGGCAAGTCACATAAAGACCAAGTACCATTCTTCATTATAGAATCATACTCAGATTGCATAGCAGCCACCCAATTTTTTGAATTTTGTGCTTCGTCAAATGATACATGCTCATTCTCATCATAGAGACTGGATGCAACCATAGCATAGCAATCTGATGCAAAAGAGGCACTATGAGAGTCCGATCGAGTATGATATGACAGAGGTGCATCTAATTTGCTATCACGCAAAGTCTGCACCAGCCATTTTGGCATAGTTTTTTCTTCCTCAATATCAGCTCTCTCATCAACAAGTGCATCATGTAGATCTGCATCAGAAATGGGATGATCTACATCATCACATGAAACCTGCAAAGGCTGAGAAGTTGCCTCATTAGGACCAACACTAGATTGTCCACTTGTAAAAAGAGGCAGCAAAGTATCATACATGTCGTTGGGGCTAACAAATGTCTCCTTAGTACATGAAAGCAATGGCTGAATAGCATCTTCCACAAAAACAACATCACGGCTAACCAGAATGCGTTTAGTCTGTGGATGATACAGACAATAGCCTTTACTTTCAGAACTGTACCCAACAAAAATAACATCTTACTGCTTTATCATCCAATTTTCTACGATGTTGTTCAAGCACTAATGCATATGCCAAACAACCAAAAACACACAGACGAGCAACAGATGGCTTGCGATCATGCCAAGCCTCATATGGAGTGATAGACTGCAGTGCTTTAGTGGGACACCTGTTAAGTACATATGTTGTACACATGACAACATCAAGCCAGAAACTATGTGGTAAAGCCTGAATCTTGACCACACACCTCGCCATCTCCATGAGTGACCTGTTCTTTCATTCAGCAACTCCATTCTGTTGAGGTGTGTATGGCACTGTACACTGGTGTTTTATCCCACGTTCAACTAGAAATGCATTAAAATCAGAAGACATATATTCCGACCCTCGATCAGAATGGAGGGTGCCCATTTTAGCCAAAACCAAAAACAGTTTGAAGCACATGAACACTTCGTACTTTGCCTTCAATGGATATACCCATGCATGCTTGGAAAAATCATCAATGAAAGTCATGAAGTAAAGATAATTTCCAAAAGAAGGTGTTTGCATAAGACCACAGACATCACTATGTACAAGCTGCAATTTTTGAGTAGCCCGAACTGAAACATCTTTTGGAAATGAGGAACGTCTGGAACTCTTCAATTAGTAAGCAGAAATCTGCTAATTCTATACAATCGAAGAGGGAAGACAAAGATGAAAAGAAATTAGGAAAGTAGAAATTGTTTTGCAAGTACTGCAAAGGAAATAATCATATCATAAAGAATTGTCCAAAACTGGCTGTTAAAGCGGCAAAGAAGAAAGAGACTGGAATGGTAGTTACAGAGGCCTCTACACAAAAAATAGAGTATGCTAATCTTGTGTAGGAAGAAGAATGGGCGTTTACTACTGTTTGCAATGTTGACCCATCTTCTCATGAGCAGTGCATGTCTGCAGTAGAGTCAGATGTTTGGTACTTTGACAGTGGGGCGACCAAACATATTACCTCACAACACAGTTTCTTCTCTTCACTCGAGCCTACCCCTACAAGGAATATTATTACATGTGCGAAAAACTCTTCTTATCCTGTTATGGGAGATGGTAAGATCATTTTGACTACTTCTGATGGTAGTTCTTTCACTTTATCAGATGCTTTATTTGTGTCAAGGATCAAGAAGAATCTGTTATCAGTTTCTACATTAGCCAAGATTGGCTTGGTTGTGAAATTTGTTGATGACAGGTGTACAATTCATGATATGTGAAGTGGCGATGTGATTATTGCTTCTGGCATTTTATGTTGTGGGCTGTATAAGCTCATAGACTATGAAAGATCTGTGAATGATTCAGCATGTGCAATGCATTATTCTCAGGCTATGTCAGATGCAAAACTTTGGCATGCACGCTTTGGTCATCTGAATTTTGCGAGTTTGCTAGCCCGTGAAATCTGAAATGGTGTCCTCTTTGCCGAAACTTGAGGCACCTGGAAAACATGTTTGTGAAGGCTATATTTTGGTTTCCTTTGCCCTTCTGACTAGCCAGGAATGCTTGATCTGCAACTCGCATAATGGATCTATTCTGCCTAGATTGATCTTCCTGCAACAGAATAGAGACTAACTCCTCAAATGACAATGCATTTGGATTGCCTTTCATCATCAACCAAAGATTAGAAACAAAACTCTGATATGAATTAGGAAGACCATTCAGAACGTTCTGCACAAGTGAGCTATCTGGTATAACCTCATCAGCAGAAATCAATTGTTCAAGTCTTTGATCTTTGTTAGAAAACTGTCCATAGAATCACCTTCATTCATGTGTTCACGCGCCAATTGTTTTCGGAGGTAAGCAACACGAGCCTCATTCCCAGCTTGGTACAATGTGATAAGTATATCCCAAGCATCCTTCGCTATTCTGCAATAGCGAATGTGAGGAATAATGGCACGTTTGACAGACAGAGCTATCAATGCATGTGCCTGGGCATCTCTGCCATCCCAACAAATTTTCTCTACAGTAGGTGTAGCAAAAACTGTAGCACGAATAGGAATATGCAAAATATCATCATCTTCGACACCTTCTGCATCAGCTTCAGTACCTACAATTCTAACAGTTGCAGGTGTGGTAGGACGTTTTTCAACACCCTGCACAATGTTCCACAGTTTTTCTGCAACCAATACATGTCGCATCATATAAGCCCACAACGAGTAGTTGGTACCATCCAACTTTTTCTCAACAGCCAACATACAAAATACATCATTGCTTTCAGCCATGGCCAGTGACTAAAATACCTTTATGCAAAGAATTGATTGTATATCAAAAAGTTAAACAGAATTGCCCAAACGAATTCTGCTAAACTTGTAGCAGACTTTGAGACGCTTATACTGGCAAACCGAAGCTGGTATATACCTTTGGCATGAAAAGACAAAATAGTCTACACAAGCACTATGATAGTGCGTTCGGAGGCCAAAACGAGCTCAGTATGCTGAGTATGCTCACCAAGATTCATGCGATTTTGAGACTGCAACTAGAGAGGTGTCGACGATGCCCTAGATGAAGCGGCGACCTGCTCTGATACCAATTGTTGGAGTTAGACGTCTGCTGAAGCATGCGAACAACACTAGGAAGAAGAAGAAGCTTGGAGCACAACACACAATCCTGAATGTATTACTAGAGAATGTACAAAGATAAGTCGCCCATTAGGATAATAGGTGTATATACATACCGGGGGAAAAAACCTCCTAAAGAGGGAAAAAAGTGCCCACGCAGTCCTAGAGTGTTCACACACATCACTACCTAAATATATCCACAATTATCACTCAATACAAACTCCCAATTGCTCTGCCAATTGCAGTTGGTTGATTACAAAGTGACTTCTTTGATTTTTTTTTCAAGGATTAGTCTTAGTCTTGGGCTCCTATCTAATTATCACTTAAATTTGCACGAGTATACACTATTTCCTTTGGACTTGCACATGACCAATTGCATAAAGAGACGAGATATCGGATAAGTGTTTTTGAGACCTTTATCTTTTCAAAGTGCTCTCAAATCTTCTCCACATTGTCCCTTAAGTGCTACAAGTAGTCCCATTACAATAGAATGCCCAAAGGACCTACAAGTGCAAACATATGATTGCTCTATTAGAGCAATCAAATAAATGAAAATGAATCTCCTTTTGATTTTATTGAAGTTTATAGCTTGGAATTGAGTTCCTTAACAATCTTCCACTTCGTCTTGAGTGATATTTAAACTTTTTCTCTTGGATTTTCACATGAACAATCACCCTACCAAATCCCACGTTCCTAATCCCTCGATTGATCTACATAATTAAAAAATATCCCACTTTTCATTTTCTTCTCAATCCCCTTATTATTTTTCATGTCTTGACTTATGCTCATAACTCCCTCAATAACATGCAAATGCCCTTGTTTGCAGTAATGCAAACCCTTGATGGCCCTGGAGTGCCTATGCAAATGCATTCCCCAAACCATTTTTTTCAATGCACGCTCTACAGATCAGGTCACAATCATATGGCATTGATATTGTTTCGTAGAATTCTTCCATACTCGGTTTAAGGGGGCAGTGAAGTTTGCTCGTGGAAATAGATGAGAGCGAGTCAAAACAGACATAAAGGCACTTTTTTGCTCATTGTTTTGGACATTCTCTATGATTACACTTCTCCAATTTTGAACAGGTTCACCTCTAGTAGGTGTCTCTTCTTTCTCTCCCTAATCCTTTGCTTCTATGCACATAAGTTTGATGGGTGCACCTTCTTATCTCTGAGCATTCTCTGCTCTACGAACGCTTCTTTATGATGACTTCTTTCTTGTCCTCAGATTGCCACACTTGACTACTTCTATCCTTCTCTACTATAACCATAAACTTATTGGTGCAGGACAACCATCAATTGATGATTTGGACAAAGGTTTGAAGTCAAAGGATGAAGCAAAGACCAATATATGAAGATTGATGTTAGTGCATGATCAGAAAATGAAGACTTGTATTTACATGTACACAAAACTTGTAATTAACTTACTTAAACTTTTGTAATGGTCATGAGTTTGTACATACATGCCCATATATACAAGTAGAAAGTTGAGGCATGTAGAGAGATGATGAATGAAAAGTTATAAGAGTCATTAGACACTTTAGAAGTGATGAGAATCTAGCTCATCAATCAGATGTAATGTTTTCTTGAATAGAAGAAAAATTACACCTGATATTTTGCTCAGTACTCCTTCTGTGTTTATTCTTTTGTGAAATGCTTTTGTATAATTGTGATCACGCTGAGAGAATTGAGAGTAGGAACATTTACATGTGTAAATGTGAAGAAGAGAAGATTGTAGCAGGTGCAAATTTGATGATAATGTTTTGGTCATTTCTCCTTTGATAGTGTAAAGTTTTGAGCAAGCAAGCATTCATTCTAAAGTTGAAAGGTAAGCTATATATGGCTAAAAGCATTTGAATAAACAAGCTCTAATTTGAGAGAACTATGCATTAGAAGTTGCAGGTGTCAAAGTCGACTATACAAAAGTATAATTTTAGACATAGGTGAATTGTTTGAAGTAAATCTCAAGATTTACTAAACCTTTTGAGAAAGTTTAACTTGAATAAGATTTACTAAACCTCATAAAAAGTTTCATTGAAAAATTTACACATTTGATCACTCAATGAGTGAATTAAGTGCAATAGTATTTTCTGAATAGTCTTTTTTGAATAATCACTCTCTTCACAATTAGTGCAAAGATTGGTAATCTGGCATTAGTCTTCCAAAATTGGTTGAGGTTTTGAGCTGTTCTTGATATAGAGGTGCTCTAACATGAAGGATAAATTGTTCTTTTGGAGATTAAAACTCTCCATGGATATGAGGAGATGCCCATATTCAGAAGCAAAGGTCAACCTACAACAGAGGAGCTAGAAAGACTCAACTCATGGTGTGCCAAAGATGCTTTAACCAGGTCATATCTACTTAACTCTATTTCTAACTTCCTTCTTCTTCACATTAGGAATTGTAAAACTTCCCAAGAGACTTGGGATACTCTATCTTCATATTTTTCCTCCAACACAAGAGCTAGAAAAAATCAATTGTGGATTGAGTTTACTACTCAAAGGAAGCAACCTAAGTAGAATGTTTCAAACTATGTGACGAAGGTAAAAGATGTGGCTGATTAATTGGAAAGCATAGGAGAGCAGATTGAAAAGGAGCAAACAATGAGATAGATAATAAATGACATCAAGGCAGATGATAAGTGGGAAGCTTTCACAACTGCTATGGATCTTTAAATGGACATGCAAATCCCTGATCTTACCACTCTAAGGGGACAACTCTTCACCCATGAAGCCAAGCTCAACAAAAATGGAGAACCATAAAGAGGTAACAATTCTTTTGCCCTATATATAGATAAAGGAAAGTCTAAAGATAAAGGAAAGAGCAAGAAACTTGAAGATGAAGGTACTACTTCTCAAGCTAACTATGCAGGGAGAGGTAGGAATTCAAGAGGAAGGGGCAGAGGAGGTAAGCAAGGTAGGGGGAGACCTTTCAACTCTTCCCCATGCAATGTATGTGGACTGTCTAATCACACAACATATGAGTGCTATAGGAACTTCAAGAACCAGAGAGGAAGAGGATTTCAAAGAGGTGGCTACTCACAATCAAGAGGAAGATTCAGCCATAATCAATGTTATAACCATGGCTACAACAACAATTACAACAACAATTATCAAGGAGGATACAAATCAAGAAAAGACTTCAACAACTATACAGAGGATCAAGAAGATTCTCTTCTCATTATGAATATGACTTCAAAACAAGGTATGAATGATGAGCACCTCTTCGATATTGACTCAGGTTGTTCAAACCATGTAGCAGGCAATGTAGTTGTCCTTTCTGATCTTGAGGAGCCCAAGGGAAAGCACCAATTGCAAACAGGTGATGATACGATGCATTCAATTGTCAAGCTAGGAAATGTCAAAACTTTTGACGGGAATAGAAATCTGTTGAGCAGAGTTCTTTATGTACATACTATCACAAAGAATTTGATGAGTGTTGGAAAGATATTGGAAAAGGGTTTCCAGGTCAGGTTTAATAAATTTGGAGCTTTTGTGGAGGATCCCCAACATGGATTCAAAAGAATTGCAAAGGGAGAGAAAACAGGTAGATTGTTTTTATTTGAAGTTGAGGACACTAGAAACATTGCACTTTATAATTATAAGGATCAAACTCTATCTGAGTTAGAGATATGGCACAACAGATTATGGCACATTGGTGAGAGAACATTGAAGTAGATATGTAGAGATCAATATGTACTTGGGATACCTAATGCATCCAAGCAACACATGATCTATAAATGTGGTGCATGTCAGTTTGGTAAATCACACAGGTTACCCTTTACAAAGAAAGGCTATATGCATGAGGATTATTTGGAAGTTTTCCACACAAATGTGTGGGGACCAAGCGAGGACCCTTCAATTTCAGCCTCAAGGTACTATGTGTCATTTATTGATGATTTTAGTAGGTGGACTATCTTGTATTTCATGAAACATAAGGATAAAGTGTTCAGTTGCTTCATGAAGTATCTTGCACTTGTGGAAAATCAAACAGGAAAGAGTCTAAAGAGGATAAGGTCAGATGGAGGAGGTGAGAACTTCTCCAATGAATTTGATGCATTTTTGCAGGATAGAGGTATCAAGAGGGAGATCAATACTAGATATACTCCTGAGCAAAATGGACTAGCAGAGAGGAGGAATAGATTGATTGTGGAAGCAGCTAGATCTATGCTAAAGGAAAAGAAGTTTCCAAATAACTTGTGGGTAGAGAGTGTTTCTACTTCTATTTTTCTTATTAATAGGTCACCTTCAAAGTCCCTTGATGGGATGACCCGCAATGAGGCATGGCATGGTAGGAGACCATCACTTGAACATTGCAGAATATTTGGTTGTGTTGCTTATGTGCATGTTCAATCTCAAACCAGAGGTAAGTTAGAACCTGAGGCAAAGAAATGCATATTCATAGGGTATGATATAAATAAAAAAGGATACAGGTTTTATAGTCCATCCAACAAAGGATTTATGGTCAGTAGAGATGTTGTGTTTGATGAGAATGCTTCTTGGTTTGAAAGTGAATGCAGGAAGGTCAAATTGCCATATGACTTGGAAGAAGAATTTCCAAGCCTCACCAAGGATGAGCCAAGCACAATTGAAGACATCGAATCTGATGATGAGGACACCATCAACTTGGAAGAATTTAAAGCATGGAAATCAAAAGGCAAGGCCAAGATGATGAGGTTGGAGGACATACCTGAATCATCCAACCAAGCCTTAAGGAGATCACAAAGAGAAAGTAAGAAGCCAATCATATATGGGTATGATACTTCATTAGTCACTACGCATTCTATTTATTTTGCTAAGGATTTATCACTTGAAGAACCTTCTTCATATGAAGAATCAAGTATCAAAGCATAATGGAAGGAAGCTATGGATGAAGAAATAGAAGCACTCCAAGAGAATGACACTTGGGAGCTAGTACCCAAAAAAGCATCAATGAAGGTAATTGGTTCTAGGTGGATTTACAAAATCAAAAGGAACTCAGATGGATCCACAAACAGGTATAAAGCTAGGCTTGTGGCTAAGGGTTTTGCACACACCCAAGGAGTATATTATGAAGAAAATTTCTCACCTGTGGCTAAAATGCCAACCATCAAAGTATTGGTAAGTGTGGCTGCATCTAGAAATTGGAATATGTATCAACTAGATATGAAAAATACTTTTCTCAATGGGTGGATTTCAGAGGAGGTTTACATGACTCAACCTTCTGGTTATGAAGATCCAAACAAGGTAAATCATGTGTGCAAATTGAAAAAAGCTCTTTATGGTTTGAAGCAGGCACCTAGGGCCTGGAACTATAGGTTAACAACCTACCTTCAGGATCAAGGATTCATGATGAGCAAGGAAGATTCTTCTTTGTTTGTCAAGAGGAGTAATTCAGAAATGATATATTTATGTGTGTATGTTGATGAAATCATTCTTATAGGTAGTGATGTCAATGACATCAAACAAATAAAAAACCAGATGATGCAGGAGTTCAAGATCAGTGACCTAGCGTTTCTAAAATATTTTCTTGGACTTGAGTTAGTATACACTAATTCTAGAATCTACATCACTCAATCTTGAGAATTCTTGTAAAATCCAAAATCTCGTGGAGTTAGGAATAACAATAGCTACAATTTTCAATGAGAGAATAACTCCTAGATCAAAGGAATCACTTTTAATTGGAGCCAAGTTTGAATTTCAAATTCAAACTTAGAAAAACTTCTATTTGAAAATCATGCGACTGAGTGGCCTCATCTTGGAGCTCATTTCTTGGACATTTGTAGAGTTTGAGTAGCTTACACCATAGCTTACTCATTCGCCCATCATTGAGCATCATTACAATGCCAATGATCTTGTATAATCATGTGTTATAATACATATACATTTGATCATCTCTGTTTACTTCTTTGCTATAACTACTCAGAACTATGAACTTTCTTTGGTCATATCTCAGTGATTTCTCAACCATTT
The DNA here is from genome assembly GCA_020310875.1 of Ceratopteris richardii. Classification (NCBI taxonomy): domain Eukaryota; kingdom Viridiplantae; phylum Streptophyta; class Polypodiopsida; order Polypodiales; family Pteridaceae; genus Ceratopteris; species Ceratopteris richardii. The sequence goes on along the minus strand of CM035437.1, from coordinate 28,651,565 downwards.
TGCATGATCTATAGCTTGTTGGAACGAGTTTGAAGTATTCTTTGTGCTATCAAAACATTTGGTTCATCCATCCAGGAGAAATTGTAGTTGAAGTGCTCACTGGTCATTTACTGTTCGGTCCCTAAAAAGTCGAGGGTAAGCTTTGGATTGCTAAACTTATTTCTTAGAGCATATTTTATCATTTTGAATGATTTCATTTGCAATCATTAGCTACCTAAGATAATTGAATTCCCTCAAAAGGAGTTTTATCAATTTTTACTATATTGTGAGCATTGAGCAAAAGAACCAACATGTGTATAGACCAAAATATCAAGTTTTGTGACAGTAGTTATTCATGAAGTAGTCTGTTTTGATTCAATTGTTTCAAGAATCAACTCCAAAGTACATGTTAGAGTATGATCAATGTCTACCCCTCATGATTGTATGCACATTTTGTAAGGCCCCCTTTATGAGGAGAAGCCAAGCGTGCATTACCCAATTGATGGGAATCCCAACTTGAATGTTGGATGAAGGTCATATTGGACCATGTAAGATATTATAAAGAAAGGGAGTTACTAGGGTCCCCAATTGTGGGGTCCGGGGCAGCGGTGAGCAGCCCTGGCTGGGGGGTGGCAGGGGGCCAGCGGGCCCCCTGGTGGGGGTCCGGGGGCAACGCCCCCGGCGCGACGGTAAAGGGAATATTCCATGGAATATTCCCTGTCAGAGTCAGAAATCATTTATATTTGTTAGGTCGGTTCAACCAGTCTAAGCCGTGTATGGCAATTACGCGGGCGGTGGCCGCCCACGCTCTACCGCCCATGTATAGCCGTCCATGGCAGGCCACCCATGATCCTATATATACATGACTTCTGCACTACCTAAGACATTGAGTTGAGCCAGCATACCTCTACCTTGTATCTCCCTATCTAGAGTTGTCTAGATCACCATTTAAGCTCTACCTTGAGAGCGCACGGGTGGACAACGCCATCATCTTTGTACTTGCTGCTAGTAGAAAATTGTTGAGATTCTCCTATATCTGTTATCTTCTCTGCTATTGCTCCTGTGTTATATTGCGTAACTATTGTCTTACATGGTATCAGAGCTGTAAGGTTCGAATAGCTTGAGAAGTATCATTATTTTAGCCTACTAGCAGACTAGAATATCAGTAGATTATTCGAGTGATTACATGATGGCTTCATCGTCGAACACTAGTCTTGGTGCTTCACCTAATGTTAATGCTGCACCTATTTGAATTCGTCCACCTGCATTCACTGAAGGGAAGCTGGATGGAACCAACTATACACTCTGGAAGTTCAAAATTTCTGCAATTTTGGACTCCTATGAATTACTTGACACTGTCATGGGACCGATGGGATTGGATCCAGAGCCTATACCAGTTGAAGATCCAGCAAATTCAAGATTGATGATTCAGCCAAATCCAGATCTTCTACGAGCTTGGAAGAGGCGGAATGCGGATGCATTATGTGCGATTGTCACTAGTGTAAGTGATTCTGTGCTTACTTTAGTTCAACATACTACTAAAGCACATGAGGCTTGGGGCATATTGGCTCGACAATATGAGACCAAGAACCACACTAGGATACAGAATTTAGAAAATCAGTTGGCAAATGAAAAGCATTCTGATTCTGAAAAGGCTGAAGATTTTATCAAACGGATAAAGCATCTTCAAGATCAATTGGCTGCAGTTGGTGTTGTTATAACACCAGAAGAGCTAGCTCGAAGATCTGTACGTGTTCTTCCAGCAAAGTATGATGGATTAGTAACAGCCCTTAACACTCAGGTAAGGCCAACTCCTCTTACATTTGAAGAGTTTTGTGCCATGCTTTTAGAAGAAGAGATGCGGCTGAAGAATCGGCAAAGTACAACTGATGCTGCATTCTCAGCAAATGCAAAAGGTAAAGGCTCTTCAGAGGGATCAAAGAAGAAGCCAAAGAAGAAAAAGTTCACAGGAAGTTGCTTCTATTGTGAAAAGAAAGGCCATGCCATCAAGGATTGCAGAAAGAAGCAAGCTGATGAACGGAATGGGACTGTAAAATCATCATGGAAGAACAAAGAGTCTGCAAACAACACAGAGCTGGAACTTTGGGTAGCTATTGAAGAGGTATGTTCATCTGCTCAAGCTCGTGTTGATGAGCCATGGATTTTAGATAGTGGAGCTTCTCGCCATATGACTAGTAAAAAGGATTGGTATAGTTCCCTAGTGCCTCTGCGGGAATCCATCAATGTAGTGGTGGGAAACGACTCCAAGTGTCCAGCTGAAGGAACTGGAACCATCTCTTTTATCACTTCTCCAGGTGTTGAGAAAAAGTTATCCGATGTTCTCTATGTACCTACACTCAAAAGAAATTTGTTGTCAATTTCTGCAATAACAGATCGTGGACTAGAAGTTCACTTCAATAAGAGTGGTGCAGAAATCATGGATTCATCAGGTAATGTTGTAGGTAAAGGAACACGACGGGATAACTTGTATGAGTTAAGTGCTTTAACTGCTACAGAAGATAAAGATGTAAGCAGGTTATGGCACCAACGATTTGGGCATCTCGGATTTGCAGTTTTGAAGGAGATGCAACGAACAGGGATGGTTGCTCATTTGCCTGCATTTTCAGAGTTGCAGGAACCTTGTGAAGCTTGTATGATGGGCAAGCAACAACGAAAGGCATTTCCAAGAGAGACCAGCAATCGATCTCAAGCTCCTCTAGAGTTGGTACATGCTGATCTCTGCGGTAAAATGTCTACACCTGCTTTAGGAGGATCTTTCTACTTCTTGCTGTTAGTCGACGATTATAGTAGAAAGATGTGGGTTTATTTCATTCGAGAGAAGGCTGATGCTTTTGAAAAATTTAAAGCGTGGCATAAGTATGTAGAAAGTGAATCAGGAAGGAAACTGAAGAAATTTAGAACAGATAGAGGAGGTGAATTCTTGTCAACAGAATTCAACAATTACTGTAAGGAGCATGGTGTGAAAAGGCAACTTACCACAGCTCATACACCTCAACAAAATGGCGTTGTTGAGCGCAGGAACAGGACAGTAGTTGAAATGGCTCGTTGTATGTTAAAGGCTCAAGACATGCCTGATTCATTCTGGGCAGAAGCAGTCAATACAGCAGTCTACATCCTCAATCGAAGCTACACAAAAGCTCTGAAGGGGATGACTCCTCAAGAAGCATATTCTGGTAAAAAGCCTTCAGTTTTGCATTTCAAAATTTTTGGTTGTTTCTGTTATGCACATATTCCTGATTCAACAAGATCAAAGTTGGATTCAAAAAGCAAAAAGTGTGTCTTCCTAGGATATAGTGAAGAGTCTAAAGCATACAGGTTATGGGATCCTGAGGCAAGGAAGATTTTTGTCAGCCGAGATGTGGTGTTTGATGAACGACCACACTTAGTAGAAGATAAAGGTAAATCTACTATCTCATCAAACGGAGAAATATCTCACCTTGTGCCTATCAAAAGACAGGTTAAAGTTGAGGAGGAGGAAACATCTGATGGAGAAATTTCCTCAATAAAAAGCCAACCAATTGTAGCTGCACAGCGTAAGCCACTACCGAAGTGGGCACAACAGCTCTTTGATGATCACAATCCACATGTAGATGCACCAGAATCATCATCGGATGGATTACGAAGATCAAAGAGAATAGAGGAGCAAAGAAGAGCCTCAGAACACATTGTTAACATGGCTCTAATGGCAGATATCATGGGTTCGATAAAGGAACCTACCACCATTGAAGAAGCCATTGATGATCCAGATTGGAGAGCGGCAATGCAGTCTGAGTATGATAGTATACTCAAAAATGATACATGGGATCTAGTCGACTTGCCGCCAAAGAAGAAGGTAATAGGTACTAAATGGATTTGGAAAGCTAAGTATAAAGCTGATGGAACATTAGAAAAGTATAAGGCACGATTAGTTGCACAGGGTTTTTCACAGATTGAAGGATTTGATGTTCAAGAAACTTTTGCACCAACAGCACGCATGACAACTATTCGGACGGTACTTGCAGTAGCTGCACAAAAGTCTTGGCCTATTTTCCAGATGGATGTCAAATCTGCATTTTTGAATGGTCACCTCAAGGAGGAGGTATATGTATCTCAACCACCAGGTTTTGAGGTGCCTAATTCAGAAAATAAAGTTTGCAGGTTGAAGAAAGCTTTGTATGGACTTAAGCAAGCTCCACGGGCTTGGTACCAACGAATTGATCATTTTTTCAAAAATATGGGTTTTGAAAGAAGTACTTCTGATGCTAACTTGTATGTAACGAAAAGGGATAGCAAGCTAGTTGTTGTCATTGTATATGTAGATGATTTGATCATTACAGGAGATCATCAGGAACTCATCAATCAAACTCGGATCAGCTTGGGAACTGAGTTTGAAATGACAGACTTAGGTCTACTCCATTTTTGTCTGGGAATTGAAGTATGGCAAAGGAAGGATGGCATTTTCATCTCACAACAAAAATATTCCAAAGAAATTCTCAAGGCATTTGGAATGATGGACTGCAAACCAACTAGCACACCTATGGAGGTAAATCATAAGCTATCTATGGATGATAACATGCCTGATGTAGATGCTAAGAAGTATAGGAAGCTCGTTGGAAGTCTTATTTTTCTGTGCAACACTAGACCAGACATTTGCTATGCTGTTGGAGTGTTAAGCAGGTTTTCCAACAAACCTAAGGAGAGTCACTGGAATGCTGGAATGCGAATTCTAAGGTACATTGCAGGAACCTTGGATTTTGGTATTTTGTATACCACAGGTGATACACTCCAAGGATATTGTGATTCAGATTGGGCTGGAGATTGTGATTCTAGAAAATCAGTTTCTGGATATTGTTTCTCACTTGGTTCAGGAATATTTTCTTGGGTAAGTAGGAAGCAACCAACTCTCGCACTCTCCTCCACTGAAGCAGAGTACAAAGCAGCTTGTTTTGCTTCTTGTGAGGCAGTCTGGTTAAGGAGAATTCTTGCAGATATAGGCTTTCCATCAAATATGCCAATTGTACTCAAGTGTGATAATCAAAGTTGTATGGCTATTGCAAAGAACCCAGTATTTCATGCTCGCACCAAGCACATAGAAGTACAGTACCATTACATTCGTGAGTGTTGCAGAGCCAAAGAGCGCACAAAGCAGAGAAAAAGACGGGCCCCAAAATTTTTCCGATTTGGACCAAATATCTTTGTAACATATTCATTTGTGTAATATATTTCCCTTGTAAAAGCACTAGAGGAGTCCTCTAGATGCATTCCCACAGAAGAATAGAAGCTTACCCATGTAAAATAGTAGGAAGTTAGCTCTTAGTGAATAAAGTGCCGGTCACTTGTGTGAAAGGACCATTTTTAGGGCACTAGTATATAAGTCAAATGTGACTCTTTGTAAAGGACTTTTTGCCATTGTGAGAAGAGAGAGCACAGAAATTCGAATTTGTGTCTTCTTCCCTCTTCATCTTCTTCTTCGTGAGCTTGTATGCATGTGTATTGCTTGGAAAGAGTGCTTGTGAGCGTGATATATCCTTGAGAGTGTTTCTTTGCTGTAGGAGAGGTGTGTGCGAAGTGTAGGAAGTGCTGGAGTGTAGGAAAGTATTCCCGCGACTCAGTATTTCTGTCATAACTTGAAGTAGGAGTGTCGGAATTGCGTGAAACCACTGCCATTGGATGCGTCTTCTCGAGAGCTTCGAAACGCATATGCTATTCGCTATGTTTGGAGCTCGGAGCTAAGAGAAAAGTCCAAAATACTGACGGCTGCTGCACCAAGTATCGTTTCGTCTTGACCTACAGTTGAAGCTTGTTAGGATAAGTGATTTCTTCATTTTCACTTTTGAGTAATACTTTTGCATTGACCATTACACATTTGCATGTCTTCATACACTCGGCTAGGTTAGCATACTCTTCGGATTGATAAATTAAAAGCGTGTATCCCCACTATATGCACTTGTGAGGGGATTGAGGTACAGTCTCTTTCTCCGCAAGTCCCTAAGTTGAAGCTTAGGTCAACACACTTTTTGGCGCCGTTGCCGGGGAGTGACGAATCAAACCGAGGCATTCGTGTGATGGTAAGTAGCTTGTTGATTTGAAGAACTTGGAGGAGCGGAAATCTTCTCTTCTTTGGTAAGTCATTTTCAGCCGCACTTGCTACTTCTCATTCTTGGAGTGTGTGTAGTGAGTTGTTAGTTTAGGGAAGTGAGTGGTAAGAGGAGAGTAGGAAGAGTAAGGGAGTAGATTAGAGTAGCCTTCACCTCTTGTCTTTTTGTTTCATTTTCAGTAGATAGGAAAAAACCAAGTATAAAAGCCAAAAAACTTCATTTTGCAATTCACTTGTGTGAACAAGTATCGAGTGTTCCTGTGCCGAGTATCGCGCAGATAGCAGAGATCGTGGTGAGCCAAACAAGCAATAGGGAAGAGTTCAAAGCAAGGGAGTTTGACCAAGAGATCATAGGTGATACCAAGGTAAACTAAACTACCCAATTGATCAAAAATTCTTAGCATTTCAACCTAGGAAAGGAAAAACGATCTGCGCTGTGTATCGTTTGGGCTCTCAGGGGGTTAAAACTTGTTTGTTGATTGATACAGTGGGTAAGGGTAAGAGAGAAGAGGTAGTTGAGCAAGGGGGAAAACATCAAATCTCTAAAAACTTTAGCAAAAATTGGAAGTTGGGTCAAGTATCGTCTTTGCTCCCACGGTTGAAGATCGCGATACTTGTCAAGTATCGTGGACTCCTGTGGTCGAGTATCGCGATATTTCCCTAATATCGGTATCGTCTCGATCAGAGATCGTTTGAGCTCAAAGATCGTGTATCGTTGGCTCAAGTATCGTGTTCCAGAGATCGCGATACTTGCCAAAGATCGTCGATCGTTGAGGTCAAAGGTCGGTATCGTTTCGGTGAGATATCGTTTGGCCAAGTATCGGTATCGTCTGGTTTCCAGCGATCGCGATACCCAACAAGTATCGTGTATCGTTGTAGTCAGCGATCGCCGGCCAGAGATCGTTTTCCAAAGATCGCGATCCCTAGGAGAGATCGGTATCGTTTCGTTTCAAGTATCGGTATCGCCTAGTCTTCAGCGATTGCGATACTTAACAAGTATCGTGTATCGTTGCGGTCAGCGATCGTTTGCCAAAGATCGTTACTTGAGAGATCGTGTATCGTCGGGTCAGTAGAGATCGCGATACTTGCCAAAGATCGTCGATCGTTTGGATTGAGTATCGTGTATCAAGTATCGTCTGCACCAAATATCGTGTATCGTGGCCCGAAGATCGCGATACTTGCGAAGTATCGTGTATCGTTTATTCAAGTATCGTAGAGACAGAGATCGTGTATCGTTTTGGTCAAGTATCGTGTATCGCGTCTCAGAGATCGCGATACTTACCAGCGATCGCGTATCGTTTTGAGCCAAGTATCGTCGATCGAGTATCGTGTTGACCAAAGATCGTGAAGTCCAGAGATCGTTTTGGCAAAGATCGTTTGGGCAAATATCGTGTATCGTGTATCGTCTGAACTCAGGTATCGTGTATCGTGTCCATCAAGTATCGCCTGGGCGGAGATCGTTTTCCAGCGATCGTTTCGTCCAAGTATCGTGCCAGTCAGCGATCGTTTTCTCAGAGATCGTGAGAGTCAAGTATCGTGATTTGAAATTTTCTTTCAGTCACATTCCAGCCTAAGTTTTCCCAAGACTTCTGAGCCATAACTTGGAACTCTAGAGGTTAGAGGTGGACAAGAATTGTTCAGAGCTCTTAAGTGAATGAACTTGAGATCAGGAAGAACCCTAGGAAGCCGAAGAAGTGTAATTTCTTCCGTAGGGAGTGTTGCCGAACCCAGTAACCGATCACACTATTCTGAGACCTCCAGTGAGTCAGAAGGAGAAATCCCCATGGCTTCCGAGGATATGCAAAACACTGTGCCCATGATTGGCCAGATGTCCATCATTGAGGGTGAATACAGAACTTCCTTAGAATATGTGAGCACTAACCACAATGAGATCCCTATCTATTTGGATGGTCTAAACAGATCAGTGGCCAGACTGAGGAAGGCTTCAGAAGCCTACATAGTGCCAAGACCAGCAGTTAAGTACATAGGAGGACTGTACATGGATAAACAAGATATTCAATACATGGTCACTGAACACCCTGAAATCATTAATGAGCGTGGTGAGGAAAATAACACTTCAAGTTTAAATGGACATGGAACTGAGGAACAAGTAACAACTCCTAGAGGGAGATCGACAATTACTAAGCTTTGGAGAGGAGACTTAGTTCCCCAGGATGACACTCTAATAGATGTGTATTTGATCAACGGGATGGAGCACCTGCTCAGAGCCCACTCTTCTATTTGGGAAGCTGCTCCTAATCCAGTTACCATCTATGAGTTACAAGATCCTGAATTCCCCACCATCATTACATATTTGGACAAAGACCACAGACGGTATTGGCCAGTTACTGAATTGGAGAGAGCTGAGCTGAAATATCAGAACATTCCAGTGTTCCCCCCACGGGACCAAGCAACCACTTCACGGAACCCCCATGGAACTTCTCAATACGACTCAAGTCAACATTCGGGACAAACACAACAAACTCAACAAAACCAGATCCCCATCAGACCTCATGTGCAATTTGCAATACCTGCCACTAATCCTAATTACCGGCCACAACCAGCTATGGACCCTAGACATGGAGTTCATGCTCCAGTCAGACCACAGGTAGTACGAGGACCAGGTATACCTATAGGAAGACCAAACTACCCTGTGATGCCGAGACAACCTGAAGTAGGAAGGAGACTAAGACCAATTCAGGTGGCCAAATGCATGAGAAATCATTATGATGGCTCGAGTGAACCCTACAATCATATAGCAGAATTTAAACAAGTAGTTAGAGCCGAGCAGGTAGATGACTTCATGATTCAATATGAATCCTTTGGCCTTACCTTGTCAGACACAGCCCTGGCCTGGTTTCAGCCATTGGATCCAAATACCTTTCAGAACATGGATCAAGTGTATCAAGAAATGATTGAAGAATTTACCAAGTCTGGAATCAAGAACAATTCTTCGTCATTAATCCACAGCTTCAAGCAAGCTCCAACTGAGTCAGTCAGATTGGCCGCCAGGAGATTCAAGCAGTATGTGGATAGATGCCCCGTAGAGGAGAGACCAACACAAAACAAGATGGTATCATTGTTCTTAGAAGGACTATTGAACGGAACCTTGAGGTCATTAGTGTATGTGAAGAGAGTTCAAACTCTGCAAGAGTGTATGAAGGAATGTATAGATCTAGAGGATAACCTTGCAGGAGACTTGAAAATACCCCAAGGAAGTGTGAAAAGTGAAGAGTCATCAAATAGCACATCGAACCCTAAAAACAACATTGAGGAAATTGCTGATTTGCTAGCAAAAAAACTGAATATGCAAGGACAGAGGAATTATCCCACCAATCCTATGAGAACGCCTATGCTTAGAAGATGTATGCAGTGTGGAGGGGATCATCCTTCTCACTTGTGTACTAGGGGGGTAGTCCCACCACCTGCCTATGCTCCTCATAGACCCTCTGTCCCAGGACCACTACAATATTGCAGCATAGAGCAGAGATACACAAATCATAGCACGGAGAACTGCCCTTACAATAGGCAAACCAGACCCACCCAGCCTTATGTGAGACCATATGGATATCCGCAGAATCAGCAGGGAGGAGAAGCCGTCAGATATCCATCATATCAGCCGCAGGCACCCATGCCACGACCATACGCATACCAGGGATATACGCAGCCTCAACCAGTGCTAGGACAACAACCGCCCCACCCTCAGAACGTTGTCCCAGTTAAGATAGCACAACCAGAGGAAAACTTAGAAAGGGCCATAGTGCCAGCAACACCTTTGACTAGCTGTGAACCATATGAATCATTTTACGAACCTAGTCAAGGAGCATACCTAGGGTATGAAAGCTCAACAATGGAATACGGGCAACAATACGACCCATATGCTTATGGCATGGAGACACCAGAGAATTCATATAACTACGAGCAAGATTATGTACCATTAATGTACACAGCTCCTAGAGCAACCATGCCACCTCGGACAATGAATAGACCACCTGTACCTAGAGGACCATGTTACAGATGTGGAGGTGACCACTATATCAGAGAATGTACATTACCGAACCCACCACCACCACAACGAATTTGGGAAGGATACTGTAGCGATTGTGGAAAGGAACACCTTTTCAGAGATTGTCCTAAGAACCCAAACAAAGTCACATCCAACGTACAGATCAACGTGATAGAGGTAATTGAATCGTCAGGGAGTGATAAAGAATACACTATACCTTTAAAAGCCATAACGAGAGCAAAGGCTAGAGAAAACCCGGATAAAACCCAAGAAAATAACCAAAGTGACAAAGAGGGAAATACAACCATCCCTCACAGAGTAGAGGACTCAGAAGAACCAGAAAAAAGTATCATCAGTAAACGATCCCAAAGATGGAAGCAAAGGAGAGACAGGATAAAAGAAAAGAAATTGTTGCAAAAGAAGGAGAATGAAAAGAGTAAACACCATTCAACAGAAGAAACACGGGTGGAAGAAGAAAATAAAATGGAGGTAGAAAAGAAGGAGGTAGGATCGGTATTAGCAGACACAATGCCTGAAGATTTAGCGATGTGGATTCAGGCATACAAAGCGAGAATAAAAGCAGGACCTATCATAGAACAACATGAGAAAGAATATCCTAGAGGCGACTTAGAGAAAGAAAGATTGGAAATCTGCAAGAAATTGATAGAAGTTGCCCAACAAACATTAGAAAAACCCGCATCACCCTTACCAAACAACCGAATTTGCGAGGAAAAATTCCAAGAGTGTCTAAACAATCCGGAAAAGCCTAACGTAAATAGACCTCTGGATAGTGAAATTGGTGTTGAAAGAAAGGAAGGATCCATAGTCCCTGAAATAGAAGGAGATTGGACTAAGGATTTATGGGCGAGAGTTCAAGAGGACAAGTGGAAAAAAGTAGAGGGAATGGAACCGCCCTTTGAAGAACTGAAAGCAGAAAACGAAATAGAGGATTCAATACCTGAACTTAATTCAGAAGGGATTTTTCCAATGGATGCAAGTGACAAAGAAGTGGAAGACGATGTAAAGGAGCTACCTAATTACACCGGGGAATACGAGCACAACTCAGAATTGTATCGCATTCCATCAATCCAGAGACGAGAAACGAATCCATCAGTTCAAACTTCGGAAATCATACAACGCCTTAGAGAGGTGAAAATCCCATGTACCTTAACATTCGAAGAACTGTTAAAGGTAAAACCACATTTAAAAGAGAAATTGATCGATCAATGGGAAGTCAAGGAAGAAAAGAAGGAGGTAGATGACGAAGTGAAAACTGTGAGAATTCCAGTGGATAAAGTAGGAGACTTTAGTGAAGGAGATGAAGGAAATACCTGTCTTCCAATCACCTATAGGGGTTACACAACCAAAGCCATATTAGATTCAGGAGCTGGTGTAGGCATTGCTACCAAAGAAATTTGGCAGAAATGGGGAAAACCAGCATTGAGACCAACACGTATGAAAATTCAGATGGCCGATGGACATACAGAAAGACCCTTAGGATTGTTGGAAAGAGTAGTCTTCACTACGTGCGGAGTGGAATTCGAGCATACCTTAGCAATTTGTCACTTTGAAAGGCCGAGCAACTATGAGATGATCTTGGGAAGGCCATTCATGAGACAGCTAAAGGTTGTACAAGATTGGGGAAAAGATGCAGTGTACCTACAACACGCAGGAGTCACCACTAGGATCAACCTACATACGTATGCATATCAAGATGTACCACCTCTGCAATGGAATCAAATCCATAAAGAGGAAGACGATCAATCGATTCATAGTGCAGGTTCTAGTGACCAATCCTGGATGAACGAGGACACTCATCTATGGATATGCCAAGCGGCAAAAAAGGAAGAAGAGAGAAGAAAGAGTTGGCAGCAAAAACAAGGCATAGTGAGATCGGTACAAGATCCAGCTTATATGCCACAAGTATTCCCAGACGAGGAGTTCGAACCTCATGGTTGGATGGAAATCTTAGCCACCCTCGATGTATGTGTAAACGAAGAAGTGGTAACTATGAACGAATGTATTGACGAGGAGGGTTATGACATTAGTCTGTATATGGTAGTCCTTCAGGAGGCAGGAGAAGGAGAAGTATTTGAGAAAGACTGGAAGGAGGACTACGAGAGCATTGAAATGGAACCAGAACCCCTGGATCTAGGAATTAGTACCACCAACATGGACATCACTGCCAACGAACAACATAAGGATCTCACACAAAAGGAAGAATTAGAAGTTGAAAGGGAGTTGGAAGACGACGATAATAAGCTTCAAGACCAATTTGAAGTACCAGCTCATTTCAAAAAATATGAAATAGAAGAGAGGAAAATTGCTATTCAAATGCCTAAAAGAGAGGCACAACCGGGAATAGCATATGATAATAAAGAGCAGACCAAGAAAATAGTTGTAACCATGGAAGGAGGAGAGGAACGATGTACTTTCATAGGACAGGATGTCTCAGAGGAAGAAGAACGAGAGCTAATTCAACTCATAAGAGAATATCGGGATGTCTTCGCTTGGACTTATAAAGATTTAAAAGGAGTAGATCCATCTATATGTGCTCATAGAATCCCCATGACATCCGAAGCCAAACCTTCCAAACAGAGACCTTACACTTATAATGAGGTGTATTCAGCCAAGATAAAAGAAGAAATAGATAAACTGTTAGATGCTGGATTCATATATGAGATAGAACACACAGAATGGGTATCGCCATTAGTGGTAGTGCCCAAGAAAAACGGAAAATTGAGAGTGTGCATAAATCTGAAGAAGGTGAATGCAGCCACTATACGTGATAGCTACCCATTACCGATTACGGATCATCTATTGGAGAGGGTAGCAGGTAAAGCGGTCTATAGCTTCCTAGATGGTTTCTCTGGATACAATCAGGTGGCTATTGCGACTGAGGACCAACACAAGACAACTTTTGCCACTGAATGGGGTGTGTATGCATTCAGAGTGATGCCCTTTGGACTCACTAATGCACCAGCTACCTTCCAACGATTAATGTGTCACGTTTTTAAGGAATTCTTGAAAAAAAGCATGGAAGTGTATGTAGATGATCTATGCACATATTCCAATCAAAGACCCGATCACATACCGGAATTAAGGAAGATATTCAACAAATGTAGACAGTATAGAGTCTGCTTAAACCCAGAAAAATGTGTCTTCATGGTACGACAAGGCAAAATACTAGGACACATAGTTTCTAGAAATGGGATATCGACGGATGAGGATAAGATTAAAGTCATATTGGACTTACCAAGACCCAAAAATGCAAAAGAAGTGCAAGCCTTTATGGGACATTGTGGATATTACCGTAGGTTTATTCACATGTATGCCATAATAGCCAAGCCCTTATACGGTCTATTGACTCAGTTCATTTGGACAGACGAGTGTGAGAAGGCCTTCAACGAGCTTAAAAGGAGGCTGAGCACAGCCCCAATTCTAAAATCACCCAACTGGAGTAAGCCTTTTCATATTCATGTTGACGCTTCGAATTTTGCAATTGGATGTATCCTAGCACAACCTGCTGATGAGGGAAAGCTTGACCATCCAATCGCTTATGCGAGTAGACAGTTAAACCAAGCTGAACGAAATTACACAACTACAGAAAGAGAAGGCTTAGGAATGGTTTATGCAGTCAAGAAGTTTAGACATTACCTCTTAGCCAACAAATTCAAATTCTTCATAGACCATCAAGCTTTGTTGTATTTAGTCAATAAACCTTGTAGCACAGGAAGGTTGGTGCGATGGTTCTTGTTACTAATGGAGTTTGACTTTGAGGTAATAGTCAAAAAAGGAAACACACATGTGAGGGCAGACCATCTTTCTAGGTTAAAACACGGAGAGCCACCGAGCGGAGTTCCTGATGATCTGCCAGACACTTATCTCTTTAACCTGGAAGTATGTCCTCAGTGGGCAGAAAAGTTGATCCCGATACTCACACATGGACCTAAAGATGGGATCACGCCAAACCGAAAGCATGATCTTTGGAGGACTAAAAACCTTCACATTATTGCTGGAAGTTTATACCACCAGGATTCAAGCGGACTGTTGATGAGATGCGTGGAGGAAGATGAACAACAAATGTGGCTTCAGAAAGCACACATAAATCAATGGAATACTCACTTGAACGCAAATGGAACATGGCAAACACTCAAGAGATTCGGCATATATTGGCCAACCATGCAACGAGATGCATATCATTATGTGTCAAACTGTCAGACCTGTCAAGAACAAATCCCAGGAGAGAACTCTACGTTATGCTATTCTACAATAGCACCGAGGTGGAGCATGCCTTTAGTAAAGTTCTTGAAAACTCGAGAGTACCCTGACGGAGCCACCATAGCAAGAAAACGTGCTCTTGAAGAACAGAGCAAGGATTATGTCATCCTAGGAAAACAACTCTTTAAACGTGGAAAGGATAACCAACTAAGGTTGTGCATTCATGAGAATGAATATCTCTCAGTATTAGAAATGGCACACGCAGGAGCTGCGGGAGGACATTTCTCAGCAGATAGAACGGTCAAGATGATTCTCTTTGCAGGCCTGTGGTGGCCAACTCTACATATGGACGCAGAGACATACGTGAGAAGCTGTGAAACATGTCAGAGAGCAAAATATCCTATTAGAAGAGATGACATGCCTTTAAGACCCATGGTTTGCGCGAGAGCATTTACCAAATGGGGAATTGACTTCATAGGGCCGATCAACCCACCTGCGAAAGGGTCACATGCGGAATACATCATAGTAGCCACCGACTACTTAACTAAATGGGTAGAAGCAAAAGCCACGAGAAAGAATGATGCTCAAACTACAGCAAAATTTCTCTTTGAGCACATATTCACACGCTTTGGACTACCGATTGAGATAGTGAGTGATCGAGGAACGCATTTCTTAAACGAAGTCATTGAATCGCTAATGAATGAGTTCCTAGTGATTCATAAAAAATCCGCCCCATACCACCCTCAAGCTAATGGGCAAGCTGAAAGTTCCAACAAAGTACTTTGTACTATATTGACAAAGATTGTCAATAATGGAAGGTCAGATTGGGACAAGCAATTGCATCACGCAATTTGGGCTTTCCGAGTGGCATATAAAACGGCCATTGGAACTACACCTTTCAACCTAGTGTACGGGCAAAATGCAATTTTACCAATTGACTTCTTAGTGCCTACATTGAAAGTAGCCCAGCAGTATGAGTGGAACGGTCATGAATTATCTCAACAATTAGATCAAATTGAAAAGTTGCATGAGACTAGATTGCAAGCGGTAGCAGGCATCTATGCCGCCAAACGGAGACAAAAGGCTTATTATGATGCACATATAAAAGACAAGGGACTGAAAGAAGGCGATTTAGTCTTAGTATACACCCTTAAACAGCATGCAAAGAAACTATAGAAACGTGGATATGGACCTATGATCATAAATCGAATCTCCACTAGTGGTGCAGTCAATCTCGCCACACTAGACGGAGATATTCTCCCCAACTACATTAGTGGTTGCAGAGTAAAAAGATTTATGGAGCCTCTAACGGATCAAATGTTAGCACGACTCTTAGGAGCTCAGAGTAGAAAAAAAGAAGAAGAACGCATACGCGAAGAAGCAAGGCAAGAAGCCCTAGAACGTATCAGAAAACGGAAAGAGTGGATGAGAGAAAGAGACGAGAGATATCGAGTAGGAGAAGAACTCATCCCTATGGCTAATTTTAGAGCCACAGAGAACTCTGGACAACAAAGACGACAACCTTATTTGAATCTGGGAGCAGGACGAAAAGAGTACCACTTAGTGGATGCTCTTATAGACACAGGAGCAGCCATAAGCTGCATTAGATTTTCTTTGTCTCAGAGACTTAAAGAGGAGTTACGGCCATCGAAGGCACAGCTAATTGGAATAGGAGGAAAAGTTACTCAATGCATAGGCGAGATCACTCTACCTTTACATATGGGGAACAACACAATGGAGCAGAGACTCTTGGTATGTCAGGATCAAGATCTTCTTGAAGATGTGGTGTTAGGACAAGATTGGATCTATGAATATGAGGTAACCATTCAATTGGCTTTAGGATACATCTCGGCCAGAATAGGACCTCGTGAAGTATATAGTTTGCTAGACGAACGACCACCCAAAGCTGCTATTATAGAGCCAGAAGTTCATCCTAATGAACAAAGTCATGATTGTAAGTTCACTAGCAATATCGGAACCCCATCGGCAAGTACTTCATGTGAAAATACTGTAAGTCCTGTGTGCACTCCATCCTTGAGTTTAGAGAGTCACAAGAGTGCACAAGAACATGAAATCAAGCACAGAGAACCACAAAGCCCAAGAAAAAATCTTCCTCTGCAAGACGTGAAGCCTACAACCGTGAAAGTGTACCCCATTCCACATTCTACACGAGCTTGGATAAGAAAGGACCAAAAGCAAGCCTATCTTCAGCAACAGAAAAGTCTTCGACAGCAGCATGAGCACTTGTATAAGAAGACAAAGAATTGCGGACACTTTCAGCAACCACAACTCAAGAGCATATGGATCCCAAAGAAGCTGATAACTGCACAACATGAACGAACCAAAATATGGATCCCAAAGTCATGTACCCAAAGGACGACCATTACAAGCAAGGAACATCCTCCGAAGAGCTATCGTACTCAACAGGGTCAACAGGCACATCAAACGAGAAAGAGGACATATTGGAGGAAGAAGGAATCGCCAAATGCAATACAAACAAACTTGAGATTCCCAAAACAGAATCAAAAGACATACAGCCGACAACGAACAGCATTCATTAAAAAAGTGGAAAACACAGTACGTCGCACCCAAGTGAAGCAGATCTGGAGGCCGAAAGACAAGACAAGCTGCATACATCGTGTAACTACTTCCAATTGCACACATGAGGAGTTGCCAAGATCCAAAGTATGCATGATAGGGCCACATTACAAGGCCAAGCATTCGGCACGTCCTTTTTCTATTTTCGGATAGTCACGCACATTTTCCCTTTGGAAATAGGAGAGCACTTGTACATACTTAAAATGTTACTCCAATAACATTTCACTAACCGCTTCGGCTATGTACTAACTTTTATGTTGTCTTTTCAGCAAAAAAATATATAAAAATGAGTGAAAAATTCAGGTATTACCTTTCTCACACCCACGGGGAAGGGACGACACCATGCACTCGGAGCTACATCAAATTATTAATCAACATATGGAGGAGGACTTCTGAAAAAATATATGGATACTAATTCATACTCCATGTTGAGTGCAGATGGCTTCCACTGATTCCGAAGCAACACACAACGAAGAGGTGCAACTCCTTCCAATGGAATCGGTGACAAAAGCAAGAGGTCATTGGTTCAGAGACGATCAACCAGTAGCAGAACTAATTTTCATGGCTACAATCAAAATCATGGATACGGACCATTACTTCCCTATCATGTCCCAAGATTTCAAGACCATCATACAAGGGCTACCTCATATTGAGGATGTGTGGACTCAAGCTGGAATTGAAGCATTCTTGAAGATCCCTATATATGTACCAGATTTTCAGAGGTGTACCCAGGTGATGAACACCATGCAGCCTGCTGGAACAAAAATCTCAGTCCCAGAAGCGCAAGTATTGGACAAAGTTGGGACATGGAAGACTATACAGTTCACACATGAATTAATTAATAAAGCGTTTGGATGGAATCAAACAGGGATAACTAATGTGAAGGAAGAATGCCATGATCCGAAGAAGAGATCATTCTTGGAGATCAATCGAATTGACATAGAGGATGCCGTACGACTGGTGCATCAACACTTCTGTTTTCCAAGTATGCACAGGTACACCGCACCCCAAAAGATAGTCGTCCAACTACTGTCACATGCCATGAGACAGATAGGCAATAAAGTGAATCTAACAGGCTATGTCCAAGAACGATTGTTTGAAGCCCAAAAGAAATGGGGTCAGAAGAAATTCTTGAATGGCAGTTCTCCCTTGACCCTACTGATCTATGAAGCTTTGGACATGAAGAATTGCTTAAGGGAGATGCCAACCTCGGAAGGGCTAGCTACATATGTGAAATCCGCCTCAGTTCCCAAGAAGAAGAAAAGTACTACAGGTGTGGAAGAGGCAGAAACTAGCTCTCAGCCAAGAATGAGAGGCACCAAACGACTAAGAGAAGTCAAGAAAGAGGAAGAAGGCATACCTGTGAAAAAAAGAGTACATGTACTTCCAAAGGTGACACTTGCAGGACAGAAGCAAATTACGGAAGAAGAGTTGACTAAAGCACTTGATGAAACGCACAAATATACTGAAGGACAAGTCAACTTACCAGTGCAAGGTCATCACTACCAGCAATCACAACAAGAGCCGAAAACTAAAAGAAGACTCACTAAAGTCCACCGATACCGCGAAATCGGGTTAGACAACTCCAGCTCATCTACTCAAGACAAAGAGGAAAAGGACACATCATTGTTGGATGTGGAAATTCAAAGCGAATCAAAAGATGATGGGCAATGGAACGAACTCAATGAAGTGAATTATGATGAAGAACCAGAAGGCCCCAACCCGATAGATCAAGATATGAAAATGAAGCAGAAGACCACCAGCACAAAAATAAATGAGGAGATAGTGGATAAGGAAAATGAAGATCAAGATGTAGAAACGGAAGAGCCATTCACGCCTATCAGGGTTGTAGCAGAACCTTCCCCACTGGATATCACTTTTCAGGGGAGTGCTACTAAGAAGAAGAAAGCAAAAGGCGATGATGAGGAACAAAAGATACAACTACAAGTTAGACAGCCACACAACGAGACACTCCAGGTGGCAAAAGGCAAAGATGTGCAAACAGGAGAGACCCCAGAAATACCAAAGACATGGCTTAATGTAGACATCGCTCAGCTCAAGCCTGTTGTACAGGATATGATTCGAACGGCTTTAGATACACAACAATTAATGCTTGATGCTGATGAAGATTATGAACAGGCCATGCAAGAAAAGAAGGAATTTGAAAAAACAGGCAAAGAGCTTTCTGAAGAACTAGCCAAAGTGCGAGAACAAGCTCTGAGCAAAGAAATGGAACTTCAAGAAGTTAAAACACAAAACAGTATGCTAGAAACAGAGCAGACAAAATTGAAGGACCAAGTCGTGGAACTAACAAAGAAATTAGAGATGAGTGAGAGTGAGAAGACACGACTTCAAACACGCAGCAAAATCTTAGAGTCTCAGCTCAAGGCCAGTATGGAAGAAGCTGACAACATGCGACACAGAAATAAAGAGCTGATGACAGCTCTCATTAGTGATCAGCCACTGGCAATAACTGATGAGCCACAAAGGAATGTCAAAGACTTGGAAGATCAGATCGCAAAATTACAAGATCAGCTCAGACAGGAGCAAGAAGTCATCTCGGATTGGGAAAAGAGATATATGGAGGACACCGCAGCCCTCAGAACGAAATGGAAAAAAGCAGAAAGTAACTACATGCGACAGTGCAAGGAAGATACAGAACAAATGAACATTGTGGCCCAGGAATTAATGAAACATCAAGCAACGATTGCTCAGGCCGAAGAGGAAAACAAGCAAAAAGATGATCTAATCAAAGAGCTTCAGGAGAAATTAAAGAAGCAAACACAACAGGGGACACCAGTAGTTCCGCCAGGGACCTCGGCTACTGTGGAGGAAGAGGTATGCCCTCTCTCTACCCCCTTGTATAATTCACCAATAAGGGAGGAAAAGGAGGTTCCATTAGAACCTAACACACACAAACTTGCAGAGCTGAGCAGGACAGAAAGGGCACTACTGGTGTCCCAGCTCATGGCTGAATTTGAAGATCAAGTCATCAATCTAATGAAAGAGGCTAAAATCGACAGCAAACAACTGGAACAAATACTCAGGCCATTCAATGTACCATACGGGCTGTTGAAGGAACAAACCAGGCAGTATATACAACATGCTACAAATAAGGAACCTGACCAAAATCTCCAATTTCGACATGATACCTTTAAATATACTCAGGTGGAGTTCGAAACAGCAAATCCCAATTGGAGAAGAAAGCTCTTGGAAAAGCACCCTACGCTACGGGTACAGTGGGAAGCATCACCGTATGAGCTTCAAGTAAATCCATCCTTTTGCCCACTACCCCGTCGAAGAGCATGGACACAATTTTGGGAAGGCCAGCGGCAAGGTAGTATTAATAACCAATGGCTTAATTACCCGCTATTACCTAGTCCACCACACAACTACCTACCGACAGAGGAATACATGGTCAAAACCATGGAATTTTGGCTTGCAAGATATGCTACCGTTCCAGATCTAGCAGTAAAAATGACGAATAAAATATTTAGCATGCTCCTGACAGTAATTAAAGTGTTCCAACATGCACAGTATACTTTTTTGAATTTCATCGGCATTACGCAGGGCTCGGAGGCCTTAATTTTTGATTTATCTACTATTCCAAGCCGGTTAACAATCATGGCATATTTTTCTCGGCTCATGTTTCTACCATCAACATACATGCAGACATTTGAAGAAGCATTCTTCACGGGCTTCTTCGAAATGGATTCAGAGATCTTCATCAAAATGACCTCCAACTTGAATGCACGACTGGTGGCCTACGAGATAAGCTTCTTTGCTGACCATAGACAGGCACCAGAGGATGGAGTAAAATCTCGCCAATGGAAGGAGTTCATGTTATGTAATGCTAATCTGCTAAATCAAAGAGAGCAACAGGTAATTCAAACCTATACTCGTCGCCACAAAAAGCCTGTCGGGGACGACAGAGTTCAGGAGGGGGGCAGTGTCGAGGGCGAGACGAGTAAGAAGAGGAAAAAAAGAAAGCAACGAAAGAAACAGCTTCACTAAAAGACAAATTTGAAGATACATCTTTGCAGGAAGCCCCGCAGGGGCGCACACACCAAGGAAAAGCACGCAGCCGGAAGAAGGAATCAGGGCCAACATGTATCACTTATGTGGATGCTTCAACCTCTTGAGTAGCAGAGGTTTCAGATCAAGGCTTACGAGCTACATCCGCATATGTGCACTAATGGCGTGCGTGGCAAACCGAATCAACCAGGTCCAACGTGTGCCACCAGGACAAATCAGAGCCCCTCTAAAACGTAATGCAAGATCAAGAATCAGACAACACTGACCACTGGGCGCGTGCGCGAAGCAAAGTCTGTCACGGGCGCGTGCGTGAAGCAAAGTCTGTCAAGGGACGACAGAGGCGAAGAGGGGGAGAGTGTTGCAGAGCCAAAGAGCGCACAAAGCAGAGAAAAAGACGGGCCCCAAAATTTTTCCGATTTGGACCAAATATCTTTGTAACATATTCATTTGTGTAATATATTTCCCTTGTAAAAGCACTAGAGGAGTCCTCTAGATGCATTCCCACAGAAGAATAGAAGCTTACCCATGTAAAATAGTAGGAAGTTAGCTCTTAGTGAATAAAGTGCCGGTCACTTGTGTGAAAGGACCATTTTTAGGGCACTAGTATATAAGTCAAATGTGACTCTTTGTAAAGGACTTTTTGCCATTGTGAGAAGAGAGAGCACAGAAATTCGAATTTGTGTCTTCTTCCCTCTTCATCTTCTTCTTCGTGAGCTTGTATGCATGTGTATTGCTTGGAAAGAGTGCTTGTGAGCGTGATATATCCTTGAGAGTGTTTCTTTGCTGTAGGAGAGGTGTGTGCGAAGTGTAGGAAGTGCTGGAGTGTAGGAAAGTATTCCCGCGACTCAGTATTTCTGTCATAACTTGAAGTAGGAGTGTCGGAATTGCGTGAAACCACTGCCATTGGATGCGTCTTCTCGAGAGCTTCGAAACGCATATGCTATTCGCTATGTTTGGAGCTCGGAGCTAGGAGAAAAGTCCAAAATACTGACGGCTGCTGCACCAAGTATCGTTTCGTCTTGACCTACAGTTGAAGCTTGTTAGGATAAGTGATTTCTTCATTTTCACTTTTGAGTAATACTTTTGCATTGACCATTACACATTTGCATGTCTTCATACACTCGGCTAGGTTAGCATACTCTTCGGATTGATAAATTAAAAGCGTGTATCCCCACTATATGCACTTGTGAGGGGATTGAGGTACAGTCTCTTTCTCCGCAAGTCCCTAAGTTGAAGCTTAGGTCAACAGTGAGCTAATTGAAGATGAAATTGTGGAGCTAGAATATTGCCCAACAGAGGCAAATTGTGCTGACATATTCACTAAAGCACTTGGAAGAGAGCAGCTCAACAAGCATCTTCAACAGATGGGCATAGGACCGAGACCTACTTGATTTATCATCGGTAAACATTGAGGGGGGGTGTTAGAGTATGATCAATGTCTACCCCTCATGATTGTATGCACATTTTGTAAGGCCCCCTTTATGAGGAGAAGCCAAGCGTGCATTACCCAATTGATGGGAATCCCAACTTGAATGTTGGATGAAGGTCATATTGGACCATGTAAGATATTATAAAGAAAGGGAGTTACCAGGGTCCCCAATTGTGGGGTCCGGGGGAATATTCCATGGAATATTCCCTGTCAGAGTCAGAAATCATTTATATTTGTTAGGTCGGTTCAACCAGTCTAAGCCGTGTATGGCAATTACGCGGGCGGTGGCCGCCCACGCTCTACCGCCCATGTATAGCCGTCCATGGCAGGCCACCCATGATCCTATATATACATGACTTCTGCACTACCTAAGACATTGAGTTGAGCCAGCATACCTCTACCTTGTATCTCCCTATCTAGATTTGTCTAGATCACCATTTAAGCTCTACCTTGAGAGCGCACGGGTGGACAACGCCATCATCTTTGTACTTGCTGCTAGTAGAAAATTGTTGAGATTCTCCTATATCTGTTATCTTCTCTGCTATTGCTCCTGTGTTATATTGCGTAACTATTGTCTTACAGTACATAGGTACTTTGTTGGTATCATTTGCAAGCTAAAAATAAATGGATCTAGAAAGCCAACTAATAATTAGATAATACTCTAGAGAAGTACAAAACTTGTATTGTTGCATAAGGAATCTCATGAGTCAAAGGATTGATGTCCAAGAGACATTTGCACCGATAGTTTGAATGTCCACAACTTGCATGCTACTTAGATTTGTTGCACATAAAAGGTGTATTTTATTCCAAATGGTAATAAAATCAACATATGGACACCTTAAGAGGAGGTATATGTATCTCAAGAACTGAAGTATTTCGATGGTGATGCACCACAGTGTGCTCTCCTTCTCGAGAGCTCCACGATGATATGCTCGGAGTAGAAAACCGAGCTCCTAAGGCCGCACGCAGTACTCCGCACAGAGGCTGCAGAATACGTAGAAAACACAGTACACAAGGAACACGAAGACAGACTTCTTAGACCTTACAAATGCGGTAGAACTTACAGTCTGTGACTGACCATGCCACTATATGTTTTATTAAAGAACATATACAAAGAAGTGTTCGGTGGCCATTTGGCCTTTCACATGGACACTAATGATAACAATCTCCCACTAAAGGCGAATATGGCCAAAGTAACTATGGGAGAAAAATAAAGAATGATAAAGAATACCTGAGTGTAAGTATACAAACTATACCTCCCATCTGATGGGCATGCTACACAGTATACAATTGACTGCCTAAGATCAAGAATCAAGTAACCCCCATCAAGTGACAACAGTGTCGAAAGCTATCCTGTGATAGAGCTTTAGTCAAAGCATCTGCAACATTATCTCGAGTGTGAACCTTCTCAAGAGTAATGCTCTCAGTGGCTAAGCAATCTCTAATGAAGTGATACCTCACCTCAATGTGCTTGGTCTTTGCATGATAGACCGGATTCTTAGCCAAAGCAATGGCACTCTGACTATCAGTAAGCAAGCGAGGTACATGCTGAGGTAAACCCATATCACACGCAAGACGAGAAAGCCATAATGCTTCCTTACATGCCTCACTTGCTGCAACCTACTCTGCTTCTGTGGTGGAAACAGCTGTACATTCTTGAAAACGAGATCTCCAAGAGATAGCACCTCCAGCAAAATGAAAAATGTACCCTGATGTAGACTTACAATTGTCTACACAACCAACATAGTCAGAATCTGTGTAACCAATAATGGATGCTTTCCCTCTACCTAAGCATAGACACTTGTCCTTAGTGCCACTCAGATATCTCAAAATCATCTTGATCGCTTCCCAATGTTTCTTGCCAGGATTAGACATATATATGCTCACAACTCCCACTGCAAATGCAATGTCTAGTCTCATAGCTACCATAGCTTACATGAGACTACCAACAACAGACTGATAGGGAATTTTGGTCATGAATTCCTTTTCCTCATCTGATTTGGGGCAGTCATCCTTGCTCAATTTCACATATGTGGGTAAAGGTTTACTCAATGCATTTCCACCCTGCATATTGAACCGGTGAAGTACTTTGGATATGTACTCACTTTGAGACAAGTATATGCATCTTTTACTCCTATCACGAGTAATGCGCATACCAAGAATATGTTTGGCATCCCCCAAATCCTTCATATCAAATGTCTGACTCAACTTCTTTTTGAAAATTTACAAATCATAAGAGGACTTCCCAGCAATCAACATATCATCGATGTAAAGTATCAAGCTGCCATCAGAGCATCTCTTTGTGTAGAGACAATGATCCTCATTGCTCCGAGAATAGCCTTGGGACTTCATAAAAGCATCAAACTTTTGGTACCATTGTCTAGGAGACTGTTTAAGTACATACAAGCTCTTCTTGAGCTTACAAACTAGACTTTCCTTACCAGGAACTACATAACCCTCTGGTTGTTCCATATAGATCTCATCTATAAGATCTCCATGCAAGAAAGCTATTTTCACATCCATTTGGACTAGCTCTAAGTCCTCCATTGTAATGAATCCAAGCAACATGCGCAAAGTAGTCATCTTGACCACTGGAGAGAAGATTTCCTCAAAATCAACACCATGTTGTTGCTTAAAACCCTTTGCAACAAGTTGTGCTTTATATTTTGGAGAAGCACTATTTGATGTGAATTTCAGCTTATATACCCATTTACATGGTAAAGCTTTCCTGCCCTTTGGCAAAGGTACTAAGTCCCAATTACCATTCTTGTGAGTAGAATCCAACTCACTCTTCATGGCACGCTCCCACTTGACATGATCCTCTGTCTGCATAGCCTCTTTGTAGCAAGAAGGCTCACCAGCATCTGTTAGCATAACAAAATCTAAACCTGGAACATATCTATCAGGTGGATGTGAGACACGTGCAGAACGTCTCAATGGTTGCTGAACAGGAACATGTGCAGGCTGATCTGAATGGACATTCTCTTGAACATCCCTATGTGCAGCATTTTCATGCATGCTAACCAGAGGACTAGTATCCTCAAACACCACTCTTCTCACTTCAACCTCCTTAATGGGCTGTTTGACATCACTACTTTTGATCACTGACCGTGTTTCAGGATCCCATAAACGATATCCAAATTGTCCTTCTCGACCATATCTAAGAAAAATGCATTTCTTTGACATGGTCCAAATTTTGTCTAAGATTCTTGGGTATATGAACATATGCTTCACACTCAAAAACTCAAAGATGATCATAATATGGTGGTTTCCCTGTCCATAAGTCTTGTGCCACTTTCAGACCTTTGGCAGTACTAGGTGAAAGGTTAATCACATGAACTGCAGTCAATATTGCTTCTGCCCAAAAACCTTGTGAGAGGTTTGCATGATGCAACATAGAGACTACTCTATCTTGAATAGTTCTATTCATCCTCTCAGCTACACCATTCTGTACTGGGGTATAAGGAGCTGTAAACTCTCTATGAATCCCTCTAGATTGATAGAAAAGGCTGAATTCATGTGAGGTATACTCACCCCCATTATATGAACGTAAAGCCTTAAGCTTAATTCCTTTTTCAGTCTCAACTGAAGCAAGCCATTTTTTGAAAGTAGGGAATACATCATCCTTTGATTTGATAGGATATACCTAGACTTTTCTAGTAGCATCATCTATGAAAGTGACAAAGTAAAGAGAACCACCTAAGGACCTAGTCGGCATAGGACCACACACATCTGTATGAACGAGATCTAAAGGCTAAATTGAAGAGTCAATGTGCGTTCTATGCACATTTTTGGTTTGCTTTCCATATTGACAATGCTCACAAAATGAAAAATCAGAGAAAGATAACACAAGTAAGTAGCTAGAACGAGAAAGATTTTCCATTCCACTACGAGATATATGGCCCAAACGACCATGCCAAATACAAGCCATAGGCTGTTCAGTAACAGCTAACAAGTGTTCTTTCTGTGATACAAATAAAGGATAAAGTGAGCCAATTTTGCTTCCTTTTGCAATAACCATATTGCCCTTTGATATACAAAAGGACTGAGCATAGAAGACCACCTTGTAACCAAGGTCATCAAGTTGACCAACTGACATCAAACTGCATGATAACTGAGGTACATGGCGTACATTATGCATAGTAAATTTTGAACCATCAATGAACTGCACAACCACATCTCCAATCCCCACAACATCACACTGGTAAGAGTCACCAAGTCTCACGGTACCAAGAGACTTTGTTGCATAATTAGAGAACCATTCTCTATGTGGTGTCACATGGAAAGAAGCACCAAAATCTAGCAGCCAAGTGTGGGAAAGAGAATCAACCATAAGTGCCTCAGATGGCACAATACTATCAAGTGTCAACACATCAGCATCATCAAAAATAGCATTAATTTCTTCGATCTTCACAGTCAAAGTAGATGGTGTAGGTAACTGTTTAACATGCCCATCAATATTCTGCCCTTTACCTTTAGCATTCTTTAAAGCATTACAGTCTTTATTCATGTGTCCTTTCTTATGACAATAATGGCATTCAATATCCCTCTTCCTTGATTTACTTCTACTCTTATTTCGTTGACCATTCTTTTCCTTGTTCTTGCTCCTGCCACGTTGCTGATTCTTTCCTTGGTAAGAATCACGAACATTATATGCATCTCCACTCTGAGTGCCAACCATAGATTTTCTACGAATCTCCTCACTCAAGAGTGCTCCACATATGTCATCATAGACGAGTTTACCACCAGGTGCACTGTTGCTAATAGCTGTGCAAAATGTATCCCATGATGATGGCGGTGTGCATAACACGATACTGCTTTCATTTCATTATCCATATCCATTTTTTGAGCTTGTAACTGGGAGAATATAGCATCAAACTCATTTAGATGAGCAGCAACACTATCTATGTCCTTCATACGAAGGTCATATAATTTTCTCATCAGATATACTTTATTTGATGCCGTCTCTTTTTCATATGTATTGCATAACTTCTTCCAAAGCTCCTCTGCACTTTCACAATCTAATACTGTAAAGTAAACATTATGTGCCAGGTGCAAGCGAATGGTAGACCTGGCCATTTCATCTAACTCATCCCAATCATCTTCATCCATGTCAGCAGGCTTCTTTGAAATCCCATTTACTGGCTTCCATTGCCTCCTTTGAATGAGCACATCTTTAATGTGATTCTTCCATAGAGCAAAGTTTGTGCCATCAAATTTTCGGATCTCAAAATGGTCTTTGCCCTACAAGTTATAGCTCCTTGGAACACGAGCACTAGACCCTGATCCATCGGATGTGCCTGAGACCTCTAATGCCATGATGGTAGAGAACTGAATAGAATGATAATGGAGCTAGAAGAGTCCAAACACCAACAAATAAGTGTATCAAGGAGTAAATCGACCACTGTATAGTTGACTAAACTAGAAATCTGGAAAAAATTTGCCAGAGTATCCTCTGCAAAATTAGCATATGACTAGTGTCAAAGTATCATAAAACTGCAAGTATTGACATGGCTACCTGCATAGTGAATCACTGACTCCACTGCATATAATCAGCTACCCAATAGAAGTCAACTAGGCTTATCGAGCACCTATGAACAACTATCATACATCTCCTATGGCGAGGCTAGGTAAGTCTTCCACCTGCATCACCAAAGAGACCCCAACATTTGGGTGTCTCCTAGTTAAGAAAACCTCACCACGACCCTCTTTATCAAACGTAAAAGGCTTTATGCAAAGAACGTAACCGCTATCTCAATGACCACATGGACATACATAAGCGCTATCCACAGAAGCGTACATGGTGTGTATGTGCTCAATATATGCAGTAAAATGCCACTAAAAGGCTGAATACACAGCCCAAAAACTAGCCAATAACACCTACAAGGGTCTGTCAACTCTGATGTTTTAGGCTTAAAAAACGTGCATAAATTTGCAGCGGCTGCTCCCACCAAAACTAAAAACCTCTCGAAAAACCTGTAGTTTTACGAGTCTAGCTGAAAATACAGCCCCAAAGGTTGATATTTATTGTCTGAGAAGTACAAAGAACACTCTTCTTGATGTTCTTGGGCCTGTGTGAAGAGAACTATGTGCGAAAGTACTCCAAAATGGCTCCAAAAGACACCCCAAAAATGCTTCAGAAATAGGCTTTGAAAGCAAAGAATGAAGCTTTGAGGGACCAAAACTTGTTCAAGGTAATGTCAACCTTAGTCTTTCCCCTTCTTCAGACACCACAAGAGTGTAGCTTAGTGGCAAGAGATTGCCACGGTTAAGCGAGCTCTGGGGGGAACAATACTGGGATTGGTGACCTCCCGGGAAGTACCGAGAACCTCTATATTCCTTGATCGTTGAGGTCCTCCCTCGCGTGTAGCCAACGGCACCAATGGTGACTTCGGTGACTCGGATGACAAGGTATGCCAAGGTCTATGCCTTGGTCGTCGCCTTAGTCGTAAGCCTTCAAATGCGTTCGAACTTACAGTCTATGACTGATCATGCCACTATATGTTTTATTAAAGAACATATACAAAGAAGTGTTCGGTGGCCATTTGGCCTTTCACATGGACACTAACAATAACAAGAACTAGGTTTTTAGGTACCCTATTAAAAGTTTGTAGACTTAAAAAGGCATTATATGGCCTTAAGCAAGCCCTAAAAGTTTGGTGGCAAGAAGCTGAAAAATTATAAACATGTAGGCTTTCAAATAAGTACTTATGACACAAATTTCTAGGTTATGAAGAAATATAACCATCGACTGATCATCATCTTGTATGTAATTGATTTGATAATTACAAGGGATCATGCATATTTCATCAAACAAAGTTGTCTCATCTTGAGCAGTGAGTTTGAGATGAAAGATCTTGGACTTGTCCATGATTGCCTTGAGATTGAAGTATGAGAAAAGTGACATGGTATTTTCACATCAAAATACAAATATTCTATGGAAATCCTCAAAGCTTCTGGGATGTTGTAAAACCACTATCATAGTTACAAAGTTAAATCATGAAATCTTAATAGATAATGATACACATGATTTATTTTCTAAGAAGAAGAGAAATATTGTTGGGAGTCTTATCTTTCTCTGCAACATTAGACTTGATATTTCTTATTGAAACTAAGAAAGTCATTTAAAGTCATTGAAATGTAGACATGTGGATTCTAAGGTACATTACATGAATCTTAGATATAATCAGATTTGTATTTTGTATATTGTAGGTGGTATTCTCCAAGGGTATTGTGGTTTAGACTAGGAAGGAGATTGTGATTACCAAAAATTAGTTTTTGATTTTAATCTTACTTAGTCTTATTGATATATTTAGGTAGTGATGTGTGTGAACACACTAGGACCACTAGGGCACTTTTTTCCCTCTTTAAGAGGTTTTTTCCCCCAGTTTGTATATACACCT
The DNA here is from genome assembly GCA_020310875.1 of Ceratopteris richardii. Lineage (NCBI taxonomy): Eukaryota > Viridiplantae > Streptophyta > Polypodiopsida > Polypodiales > Pteridaceae > Ceratopteris > Ceratopteris richardii. The sequence continues at coordinate 28,621,797 of CM035437.1, read as the reverse complement.
ATAGCCCTAATGGGTTACTTATCTTTCTACATTCTAGTGGCAATACATTCAATATTGTGTGTTGTGCTCCAAGCTTCTTCATCTTCTTTGTGTTGTTTGTGTGCTTCCACATACCTTGAACTCCAACAATTGGTATCAGAGTAGGTTGTCACTTCATCTAGGGCATTGCCGACACTCCTCTGATCACAGTCTCAGAATCACAAAAAAATTGGTGAGCACACTTACGGTGATTAGGAGATCAAAACTGCTTCAGTTTGCGGTGCTGAAATCACAATCTAAAGTTTTTTTAGCCTTTGAATGCACTATCGCAATGCTTGTGTAGGCAATTTTGTCTTTTTGTGCCAAATATATATACCAGTTTTGGTTCACCAATATAAGTGCCTCAAAGTCTGCTACAAGTATAATAGAACTCATTAGGGTAGTTCTGTTCAACTTTTTCAGATACAATCATTTTTTTGCATTAGGGTATTTTAGTCAGTGGCCATGGTTGAAAGCACTGATGTATTCCGCATGTTGGCTATTGAGGATAAGTTGGATGGTACTAATTACCCATTGTGGGCTTATATGATGCGTCATGTATTGGTTGCAAAAGGACTGTGGAATAATTTGCAAGGTGTTGAAAAACGTCCTATTTCACCTGCAAACATAGTTGTTGAAGGTGATGCAAATGGTGTTGAAGATGGTGATATTCTTCATGTTCCTATTCATGTTGCGCTTCCTATTGTAGCTACTATAGGACAAATTTTTTGGGATGGTAGAGATGAGGCACATGCATTGATAGCCTTGTCTATCAAACATGCCATTATTCCTCACATTCACTCTTGCAGAATAGCTAAGGATGCTTGGGATACACTTACCACTTTATACTAGGCAAGGAATGAGGCTCGTGTTGCTTACCTCCAAAAACAGTTGGAGAGTGAGCACATGAATGCGGGTGATTCCATGGATAATTTTCTAACAAAGATCAAAGATTTGAAAGAACAATTGATTTCTACTGATGAAGTCCTCTTCATTTGATGATGAAAAGCAATCCAAATGCCTTAACATTTGAGGAGTTAGTCTCTGTTCTGTTGCAAGAAGATCAATCTAGGCAAAACAGGTCCATTATGAGTGTTGCAGATCAAGCTTTCCTAGCTAGTCAGAAGGACAAAGGTAAATGGAGCTCTTCTACTAGTAAGCAAAACCTGTTAATTCTACACAATCGAATAAGGAAGACAAAGAAGACAAGAACATAGAAAAATAGAAATTGTTTTGCAAATAATGTAAAGGAAATGATCATGTCATAAAGAACTATCCAAAACTAGATTCCAAAGAGGCAAGGAAGAAAGAGGCTGGAATGGTTGTTGCAGAGGCCTCTACACCCAAAACAGAGTCTGCTAATCTTGTGCACAATGAAGAATGGGCATTTACCACTCTTTGCAGTTTTGAACCATCTTCTCATGAACAATGTATGTCTACAATAGACTTATATGTTTGGTACTTTGATAGTGGGGCGACCAAACACATTACCTTGCAACGTAGTTTCTTCACTTCACTCGAGCTTGCCCCTACAGGGAATATTGTCACATGCGCCAACAACTCCTCTTATCCTGCTATGGGAGTTGGTAAGATCATTCTGACTACTATGGATGGTAGTTCTTTTACATTGTCAGATGCTTTATTTGTGTCAGGGATGAAGAAAAATCTGCTATCAGTTTCAACATTAGCTAAGATTGTCATGGTTGTGAAATTTTTTGATGACAAATGTACAATTCATGATTTGTCAAATGGTGATCTCATTACTGCTTCTGGCATTTTATGTCGTGGGCTGTATAAGCTCATAGACTATGAAAAATCTGTGAATGATTCAACATGTGCAGTACATGATTCTCAAGCCTTGTCAGATGCAAAGCTTTGGCATGCACACATTGGTCATATGAATTTTGCTAGTTTGCTATGCGTGTAGAAATCTGAAATGGTGTCCTCTCTACCCAAAATTGAGGCACCTAGCAAACATGTTTGTGAAGGTTGTATTTTGGGAAAATGCAGTATTCCTTGTTCCCAAAAGATGGTTTTGTTCGAGCTACTCAGAAATTGCAGCTTGTTCACAATGATGTTTGTGGTCCTATGCAAACACCCTCTTTTGGAAACTATCTTTACTTTGTGACTTTCATCGATGATTTTTCGAGGCATGCATGGGTATATCCATTGAAAGAAAAGCCCAAAGTGTTTATGTGCTTCAAACAATTTTTGGTTTTGGTTGAAGATCTATTACCATGTAAAATGGGCACCCTCCATTCTGATCGAGGGGAGGAATATATGTCATCTGACTTTAATGCATTTCTGGTTGAACATGGGATAAAACATCAATGTACAGTGCCATATACACCTCAACAGAATGGAGTTGCTAAATGGAAGAACATGCCACTCATGGAGATGGTGAGGTGTATGGTCAAGAGTCAGGCTTTACCACATAGTTTCTGGCTCGAGGTTGTCATGTGTGCAACATATGTACTTAACACATGTACCACTAAAACATTGCACTCTATCACTCCATATGAGGCTTGGCATGGTCATAATCCATCTGTTGCTCACTTGCGTGTTTTTGGTTGTTTGGCATATGCATTAGTGCATGAACAACAACACAATAGATTGGATGATAAAGTAGTGAAATGTATTTTTGTTGGGTACAGTTCTGAAAGCAAAGGCTATCATTTGTATCATCCATAGATTAAATGCATTTTGGTTAGCCGTGATGTTGATTTTGTGGAAGATGCTATTCATCCATTACTTTCATGTATGAAGGAGACATCTGTTATCTCCAAAGACATGTATGATACTTTGCTACTTCTTTTTACAGGTGGACAGTCTAGTTGTTGGTCCTAATGAGGCAACTTCTCAGCCTTTACAAGTTTCATGTAATGATGCAAATCATTCCATTTCTCATGTAGATTTACATGATGCACTTGTCGATGAGAGAGCTGATATTGAGGAAGCAAAAACGATGCCAAAATGGTTGGGGAAGACTTTTTGTGACAACAAATTAGATGCACCTTTGTCATATTGTACTTGTTTAGGCTCTCATAGTGCCTCTTTTGCATCAGATTGCTATGCCATGGCTGCCTCTAGTCTTTGTGATGAGAATGAGCCTATTTCATTTGATGAAGCACAAAAGTTTGAAAACTGGATGGCTGCTATGCAATCTGAATATGATGCTATCATGAAGAATGGTACCTGGTCTTTATGTGACTTGCCTCGTGGCAAGAAGGCCATTGGCACTAAGTGGGTATACAAGCTTATGTGAGGAGATGGTTGGATACACTCCAAAAATGAGTTGGTGCTGCACAAATCCTGCTCTACACCTGCCAATGTTACTTCAGATTACCGTAGTAGACACCTTCACCTTCCCAAATATGTATTTGGACCCATAATGTGCCTTGGGGCATCACCTTCAAATAGTTGCATCAAAACAGAATACTTCCAATGTTGAAGAGTTGTAAAAACTTGCTATTTATGGACTATAACCTGCTCAGTGTTTCACTCAATGCTCACTCAGAGTGATTACAATTGACTTGAGAGCTTTTAGCCATATCTAATTGGACCTCTAAGCTTGCGATAAGAATTTATTTCACTAATTTAGGATGAGTATAATCTGAGAACTAATCTTAAGAAGTTAGGGGTGTAATCCCGACATTATAGGAGGATGACAGACTACAGAAATAGGCATAATGAAATGAACATATCTCACCGATCTCTGAACCAAATGACATGAAAATTGATAGCATAGAACTAGAAAGTCTAGTCTACATGTACCAATTCGAATCACAACAAAAGATTAAGTATACGCAGAGAACTTCTCAATACAAGTTGACTGAAAATGAGAGTGTAGCAGCAGACAATAGTGAACATGAGATAATTGCATAATCAGAATCAAAATGTATATTGTAATGAATGTATGATACAAGGAGATGTTGTAGGCTTACTCATACATGTGTGGACAGGGTATGCCCACAATCTTGAAGCTCAATGTGACCTTCTTCTTCTTGCATATCCCGCTACTAAAATCAAGAGTTTTTATAGAAGAATGCAAATTTGAATTTGGAATCTTCCACCTAAAAATGGTCCTATCTTTTAGCCTCATAATTAATTTGATTCCAATCACTTGGTTTTTGTGATTTACAACTCGTAAAGTTATGAGATTCCTTGAGGCTTCCCCTTTTACATTTATCTTGAGTTAAACTCAAAGTTTTAACAAGAGATGTTCACATGTGACTTATGAACATTAAAGTTCAACATAAAATAATACTTTAAACTTTTGGTCAAGCATCAAGGCTTGCCAAGTGTACCAACAGCTCCCCGTCAAGCCTAAGATGCTACTGCATTCCAATCATTGATTTGAACCTCTTAAGTTTGCTTCCATCAAGTGCTTTGGTCATCATATCTGCACATTGCATCTGAGTAGACACATAAGATAATTGTATTTCTTTGCTTGCTATTTTTTCCCTTACAAAGCGATAATGAACTTCCATATGTTTAGTCGTGGCATGAAAGATAGGATTAGCAGCTAAATGCAAGGAACTCATGTTGTCTCCAAATATGTATGGAGTGCCAAACTCTAACCCTAAATCTGTATATAGGGTCTTGATACACATTGCCTCCTGAGTTGCATTTGCCAATCCTCTGTATTCAGCTTCAGTTGAAGAGAGTGCTACTGTGGATTGTTTCTTGGAAGACCAAGAAATGAGCTTTGTACCTGCAAAAGATAAATATCCAGATGTGCTTCTTCTATCATCTTTTGATCGTGCACAATCTGCATCAGTGAATAACTTTACACTTAAATCAGAAGTATAAGGATAATAAAATCCTTCATTCATAGTTCCCTTTAGATACTTCAATATCCTTTTTGCTGCATCCATGTGAGGCTTTCTAGGAGTGTACATAAATTGGCTAAGCACACTTACACCATAGCATATATCTACCCTAGTTAGGATTTCATAATTCAAGCTTCCAACTAAGCTTTGGTCGCTTGTAATGTCTTCAATGGGTTCCCCTTCATGAGCACTTAACTTGTGATTGACCTCCATGGGAGTACCTGCAACCTTAGCATCCTGCATCTTCAACTTTGCAATTACATCTTTAACATACTTCCTTTGCGTAAGGAAGTCCAAGAAAGTAAGTGAGCAATCCTAGATCACTTATCTTGAATTCCTCCTTCATTTGGGCTTTGATCTTCTTGATTCCATTTGCATCATTACCTATAAGGATAATATCATCTACATACACACATAGATATATAACTTCAGAGTTATTCTTCTTGGTAAAAAGTGAAGAATCAGCCTTGCTCATCTTGAATCCTTTGTCCTGCAAAAATGTAACCAATCTATGATTCCAAGCTCTAGGAGCTTGTTTGAGACCATAGAGAGCTTTCCTGAGTTTGCACACATACTCAGGGTGTTCTTCATCAATAAATCCAGTAGGTTGTACCATGTACACCTCCTCTGAAATCCAACCATTCAAAAAAACATTTTTTACATCTAATTGGTAGATGTTCCAATTCCTTGAAGCAGTTATGCTTAAGAGAACTCTAATTGTTGGCATCTTTTCCATAGGAGAGAAGGTCTCCTCATAATCAATCCCTTGGGTCTGAGAAAACCCTTTAGCAACAAGTCTTGCTTTGTATATGTTTATTGAACCATCAGAATTCCTTTTTACCTTATAGATCCATCTAGATCCAATAATCTTCATGGATTGGTTCTTGGGAACTAGGTCCCAAGTCTCATTTTCTTGAAGTGCTTGTATCTCTTCCTCCATTGCTTCCTTCCATTCAGATTTCTTGTTTGCTTCTTCAAAGGTTGATGGTTCTTCTAAGTTGATATCCTGAGCAATATATATTGAGTGTTTAGTGACTAAGGAGGTTTCATGTCTATACCTTTCTGGCTTCTTCTTTTCCCTAGTTGATCTCCTTATTGTTTGTTGAGAGGATTATGCAATATCCCTCAAGTCTTGCATCTTCTCTTTACCTTTGTTGATCCATACCTTGAAGTTCTTCCTTGGTGTTCTCTGATCATCATCAGAATCACTTGAATCTTCATATTGTTGATTAGTTGCCTTTTGAATTGTGGGAAAGTCTTCTTCTAGGTCATAAGGTAGCTTGACTTTTCTACTATCATGTTCATACCACGAGTTGTTTTCATCAAAGACAACATCTCTGCTTATAATAAGACCTTTAGTTCTTGGATTATACAACGTGTGCCCTTTTTTATTAAGTTCATAACCTATGAATACACATTTATTTGCCTTTGGATCCATTTTACCTCTGATTTGTGATGGAACATGTGCATATGCTATGCACCCAAAAATTCTGCAATGGTCTAGGCTAGGTCTTCTGCCATTCCAAGATTCATATGGTGTCATCCCATCCAATGATTTAGATGGAAGTCTATTGATAAGGTAAGTGGCTGTGGATACAGCCTCTACCCATAGATAGTTGGGCAATTTCTTCTCATTGATCATGGACCTTGCTGCCTCCACAATGGTCCTATTCCTCCTTTCTGCTACTCCATTTTGCTCTGGAGTATATCTGGTGGTGATTTCTCTTTTGATGCCTCTATCTTGGAGATATGCATCAAACTCATGGGAGAATTATTCTCCCCCTCCATATGACCTTAGCCTCTTTAATGTTTTCCCTGTCTGATTTTCAACAAGAGCAAGATATTTTTTGAAGCAATTGAAAACTTCATCTTTGTATTTCATAAAATAAAGTATGGTCCATCTACTAAAATCATCAATGAATGATACATAATACCTGGATCCTGAGATTGAAGGGTCTTTGCTAGGTTCCCAAACATCTGTGTGGACTAGCTCCAATAGATCACCATGGATGTAACCTTTCTTCATAAATGGTTGTCTATGAGACTTCCCAAATTGACATGAGCTGCATTTGTATATCATGTGTTGCTTGGATATATTTGGCAATCCAAGCACACTCGAATCCCTGCAAATTTGTTTTAAACTCCTTTCTCCTATGTGAGCTAATCTTTTGTGCCACATTTCTAATTCTGATAAGTTTTGTCCTCCATAATTGAAAAGTGCTATATTTCTAGTATCCTGCACTTCAAATGTAAAGAGTCTACATGTCTTTTCTCCTTTGGCTATCTTCTTGAATCCTTGTTGAGGATCTTCAACAAATGCTCCATTTCTTGTAAACCTTACCTGCAAGCCTTTTTCTACGATTTGTCCAACACTTATCAAGTTCTTGGTTATGGTAGGTACATACAATACCTTACTGAGTAGATTCATATTTCTGTATGAGGTCTTCACATTCCCAATCTTTTCAATTGAGTGCCTTGTATCATCTCCTGTCTGAACCTCATGCTTGTTCCTTGGATCCTCCAAGTAAGATAGTAATGCCACATTTCCTGCTACATGATTTGAACAACCACAATCTATATAAAACACATGCTCATCTGCTTTACCTTGCCTCATGTTCATGTTCATTAACAAAAGTGAGTCTTCTTGTCCTTGCTCTTCAGTATAATTGTTGTAGTCTCTCCTTCCTCTATAGCCTCCTTGATTATTATAGTTGTTGTAGTTGTTGAAGTTGGTTGATCTTCCTCTTCCATAGCTTCCTCTGTTGAAGCCTCTTCCTTTCTGATTTCTAGGGTTCTTGAAACAATTCTTAGTTGTGTGGTTAGTCAATCCACATATGGCACATGGAGAGGTGCTTTGGAATCTCCCCCTACCTTGTCTTCCTCCTCTACCTCTTCCTCTTGTACCTCTACCTCTTCCTGCAAAGTTAGCTTGAGAGGTACTAGCTTCATCAGCAAATTTCTTGCCTTTACCTTTACCATCCTTACTCTTTTTCTTATCAGTGTATAGGGCAGAGGATTGATTACCTTTTGAGTTGTCATTGTTCTTCACAAGCTTGACTTCATGAGTAAACAATTGTCCCATTAGAGTATTGAAATTAGGTACCTCCATGTCCATGTATAGATCCATTGCAGTAGTGAATGCTTCCCATTTGTCATCTGCTTCGATTCCATTGATCACTTGTCTCACAATTTGTTCTTCATCAATGACTTCATGCTTCCAAGCTGATCAGCTAGGTCCTTCATTTTAGTGACATAATCATTCACATTTTGTTTGGGCATCTTCTTGAGTGTTGTGAACTCCATCCACAATTGATTCTTTCTGGCTCTAGTGCTTGAAGAGAAGAATGCTTCAAGTGCATTCCAGGTTTCTTGTGATGTCTTACAATTTCTAATATGTGGGAGTAAGAAATCAGAAACTGAGTTAAGAAGGTATGACCTGGCCAATGCATCCTTTGAGCACCATGTTGATAACCTTTCTTGTTCTTCTTGAGTGGGTTGCCCTTTGCTTCTAAGAGTTGGCATTAACTCATCTCTAGATATGTAACCATAAAGGTTTCTACCTTGTAGATATGCTTCCATTCTAATAGACCAAGCAGAGTAATTACCTCGATCCAATTTGTCAATTGATGATGGGAATCCATCTCCCATGTTGAGTTGATGATAGCTCTGATACCACTGTGAGGAGATGGTTGGATACACTCCAGAAATGAGCTGGTGCTGCACAAATCCTGCTCTACACCTGCCAATGTTACTTCAGATTACCTTAGTAGACACCTTCAGCTTTCCAAATATGCATTTGGACCCATAATGTGCCTTGGAGCATCACCTTCAAATAGTTGCATCAAAACATAATACTTCCAATGTTGAAGAGTTGTAAAAACTTGCTATTTATGGATTGTAACCTGCTCAGTGTCTCACTCAGTGCTTAGTCAGTGATTACAATTGACCTGAGAGCTTTTAGCCATATCTAATTGGACCCCTAAGCTTGCAATATGAAGTTATTTCACTAATTTAGGATGAGTATAAGCTGAGAACTAATCTTAAGAAGTTAGGGGTGTAATCCCAACATTTTAGGAGGATGACAGACTACAGACATAGGCATAATGAAATGAACATATCTCACTGATCTCTGAACCAAATGACATGAAAATTGATAGCATAGAACTAGAAAGTCTGCTCTACATGTACCAATTCGAATCACAGCAAAAGATTAAGTATACGCAGAGAACTCCCTAATACAAGTTGACTGAAAATGAGAGTGTAGCAGCAGACAGTAGTGAACATGAGATAGTTGCATAATCAGAATCAAAATGTGTATTTTAATGAATGTATGAAAGAAGGAGATGTTGTAGGCTTACTCATACATGTGTGGACAGCATATGCCCACAATCTTGAAGCTCAATGTGACCTTCTTCTGCTTGCATATCCCGCGACTAAAATCAAGAGTTTTTATAGAAGAATTCAAATTTGAATTTGGAATCCTCCACCTAAAAATGGTCCTATCTTTTAGCCTCCTAATTAATTTGATTCCAATCACTTGGTTGTGATTTACAACTCGTAAAGTTACGAGATTCCTTGAGGCTTCCCCTTTTACATTTATCTTGAGTTAAACTCAAAGTTTTAACAAGAGATGTTCACATGTGACTTATGAACATTAAAGTTCAACATAAAATAATCCTTTGAACTTTTGGTCAAGCATCAAGGCTTGCCAAATGTACCAACAGCTTAATGGTAAACTTGATGGTATAGTTGATAGGTATACAGCTAGGCTTGTTGCAACAGGTTATGCTCAAGAAAGAGGCATTGATTTTGATGAGACCTTTGCTCCTACTTGCTAAATGACTATTGCTCGTAGCATCTGTGCACTTGTAGCTCATCATGGTTGGAATGTACATCAATTGGACATTAAAACTGCATTTTTGAATGGTGATTTGCATGAGGAAGTGTATGTTTTTCAGCCTTGTGGCTTTGTGCCAAAAGGGCATGAAAACTAGGTGTGCAGGTTGAAAAAGACATTATATGGTTTGAAACAAGCACCACATGCTTAGTATGAAAAGATACATGCCTATCTGATTGCACATGGTTTTGAGAATAGTCCAACTGAGAGCACCTTATATGTTAAGCATGGTAATGATGTGCTTTTGATCATTGTTGTGTATGTTGATGACATGCTGCTCACTGGTCCTCATGAGAAGCATATTGCTGATTTTAAGGCTGATCTACTTGCCTCATTTGAGATGTCAGATTTGGGGCATTTGCATCATTATTTGTGCATAGAGTTTACACAAGTTGATGGTGGAATAACTTTGTGTCAAACCAAATATATTGACACATTATTGCATCATTTTGGCCTTGAAGTCTGCAAACCTATTTCCATTCCTATGGAGAGAGGTTTACGATTGAGTCTTCATGATGCGAGAGATGCATTTGATGCTATTCTCTATCAGTAGGATATTGGATGTTTGTTTTACTTATGCATTACTCAACCAGATATTCAGTTTTCTATCTCATAGATGAGTAGGTTTATGCATTGCCTATGTGTCAATCATTGGCAGGCAGTTAAATGCATCTTTCACTACTTGAGTGGTACTCAAATACTTGGATTGTTTTATCCCAAGGGCGGATCACTACCGCTAGATTTGCATGCTTGGTAGCTCATGCATATCTTGGTTGAGCAAGAAGCAACCTATTGTGGCCACTTCCAGTTGTGAGGTTGAGTATATGGCAGCTTTCACAGTGACTGTTGAGTGTGTGTGGCTTAGACACCTTATGGCTGATTTGGGTGTTGGTCAATCTTCTACAACCACCATCTTCACTAACAGTTAGAGCGTATTGGTAGTTGCGACCCTATGTTCCATGCTCGCACTAAGCACATTGAGGTGCAGTATCGTTATGTCAAGGAGAGGTTCTCTGCTAGACAATCATAGAAAGTAGATTCTGCAATTGATGAGTACATCAAAAATCTGAATTTTTTGAAGTTTTCTAAAAATACTGAATATGAGGTAACCTTTCCAACCATAAAACCTCAACCCAAGTCTTCAACATCTGCTACAAAAAAATTTTTTACCTCAAGAGTTAGATAAAGAAGAAATATACTTCTTTGCAACTTGTCATATACCAAGTAGCTCTGTATTGACACTCCAAGAATTCTTTGAGAGAACATATAGCTGCTTGCTCAAAAACTTCAAATAAAACATACTCATATACATATGCGTCAAAACATATATCTGCTGCTTTTCTTCCTCTCAATGCAATTCTTTGTCAAAACCACTAGATCATGACCAAGTGTAATGCAAAACAAGAAACTTCTTGTTCTCTAAACTATCTTGTTCACAAGATGTTCTCGTAGACTTGTCTTTGGATGTAGAGGATGAAGTAAGAAAAGTATATAGGAAATATATGAGAAAAAAGAAGTCTTACTTTCTTTTGAAAATGTTGGACTTTCTTCTTCTGCATCTTTCTTCCACCTGATGATGATGTCAACATCTTCAAACGTCTCTTCCATATCTTTTGTTTTCTTCATCTTGAAGTAGCAAACACTCTTGACTTCTTCAAATTAAATCTTTTCTCTTTCTCTAGTGCTAAGAGTAAGAGAGAAAACAAACATGGTATACAAATGGAAGTGAAAATAGAATCATGTTTTACCATCTCCTCATATCTCTTGAATCAAAATTATGCTTCAAATGTCTGAAATGACTAAATTCACCAACCTTTTGTCTGAATGATGAATTACCTTTCTAGAGTTTACCTCTCTAGATCAAATTCTATACATGGATATCCAACCAACTTATAGCAGAAAATTGGTTGAACACAAAACTGATGCTCTCCACATTTGTCTTCTTAGAGAGCTTTCTTGTCATGAAAGAGATCTCTCAAAACTCTCTTGAAAAACCTCTAGATACCTGTTTTGATGTAACTAATGCTTTAACTTTCAAAGAATGAAAGTGAATAAAAGCATTCCTTGAATACTCTTCCAAAAATATTCGGCTGCTAACAGATTATCAACTTCATACTCCACACTGATGAATACACATGTAACTGAATTGTCTAATTCTCAAATCTCTACTCATCTAGATTAAGTGTGTATGTCAAATGTCAAATATTAGAAGATGCTCTTAAATGAAATGTTGTAAACGTGGAAGTCTGGAAACCTAGGAATCTGAATGAGCCTTAATGATCTGATGTCAAAACCCTAAAGCTCTGATATCAAATGTTGGAAATTTAGTAGGCCCATAGCTCATATCACATGTCCAGGGTTCCATAGGTCCAACATATACAACATAGAATCTAGCAATCTTCCAATATTGACAAAACATGAACATATTACACTTAATCATACAAATGATGAGACAAAGATAGAGAGAGACTAGACAACATGTGTAAAGTGTTACGTAAGCCACTGCTTACTCACACTATCATATATACCAATGTTCAATGTACAATAAGGGAGCAAACCTCTCAACCACTATGTGAACAAAAATAGATGGATGAGTGAATGTACAAATGTAACAAACATATTCAGATGTATGGACAGAAATCTGAATATACATGAGATGTGTGATCTAATAGGTTGTAGAAGAGTACTAATGAGTGACAGAAAGAGGAAGGATCAGTTTGAAACTGATAATCAACAAACCCTCATCTAACCTTAGGCTATGGAAGACCCTAAGTCAGACATGTATGTGAAAAGATCACATACTTACAAAAGTAGAAAAGAATGCTAACAAGTTTGCTGCCACAAATCCTCAAACTCGTATGACCATACCTTCTCGAACACCTCATCCAAATATGCATAAAGCATACATGTACTGATTATCTTGTACCTATGCCGAATAGGACTCCTCCTGATATGGATGTTATTGCTTCCATAAACTCCAAGTAGTACTTGTATGAATAAAGAGAATATGTACCTGAATTCTTAACATAAGATGCAAATCTTATGTTAACCACCATCCAATGTCTTTGAAGTAACCCGAAATCTTCATGTAGAAGACAATCTTCAAATACATCATGTGAATGGCTGATTCTCAGCACCAAGCTGCTAATGACCAAGTCATCTCCATGAGCAAGAGTGTGAGCACACTCTTCTCCTCCAAGAAGAACTCCATAGCCACTCCTCAACATGCTCCAAGTTGGCGCCATGGCTGCCCCATATGCTAGAAGAAACACCACCTCTATTGAGGTCCAAGCACCAAGGCTTGTGTTGAACACTAGGTGAAGGATGAAATAACAATTGGTCTTGTTCTTCTTATATAGTAGTTGATTCTTTGAAAAGCACCTAATAAAGCACACTTGAAAAGCTCCTTCGTAGCGATCACTTTGATCAATAAAACAAGATTAAAAATCAAAACTCCATTGCTAATCCAATAGGTATCGCTGTCCATATGCTAAAGCATGATCAAAAAATTATCTTCATGTGTGCTTTTTCTCCACCACTGGTGGCGCTGGGGATCGAGTCCAGATGGGTTCTTTGGGAGGCGAATAGACTAACCAACATGCTGGTCGTCCTTTGTTGTATAAGGGACTCTTAGAAGATCCTATACACGCTATGAAGTCTGGACAAAATGTACGAATGGGACATTGTTTCCCAACACAATAGAGGCATAACTTGTTAGCTCTCCTTCTCTATTTCTCTTGTGGTGTTATGGGCTGAAACCTAGTTACATCTATTTGCACCCACAAGGATATAAAGATTCAAAGCACCCATAATATGTTCGCAAGTTGCAAAAGGTTTTGTATGGGCTTAAACAAGCCCCTTGTGCTTGTTATGCAAGGATTGCTGATTACTTAACCACCACTGGATTTTCTACATGATGCAAATCATTCATTACATGCAAGGAAGGGTGATGATGGCATCATGGTTGTGGCTATTTATATTGATGACTTGATTGTAGGTGGTGATAATGAAGAAAACATTAAAGAGGTAAAGCAACTCCTTATGCAAGAATTCGACATGAAATATCTTTTAGTGCTACGTTATTCCTTGGGCATTGAATTTATACATACAGAAACAGGTATATGGATGTCGCAATGGCAATATGCTTTGAGCATGCTACAAAAGTATGGTATGGCTGATTGTAAGCCAATTTCTATGCCATTATATCAGAATTTGAAGTTGGATACTACATCAGGCAAAGCATTGAAAAATGCTACATTTATATTATTTTTATGACTTTTGGTCATTGGCCATGTGTGAACATTCCCAAATGACCTAAAAGTCACTTATCAATAAGAAGTTTCTCTCTCTACTTTCTCTCTCCTCAAGAAGCAACCCATCCCTTGACGTTTGGAGCAACCAAGCACACCTCTTTCAACTGGTATCAGAGCCTTAGAGTTTTTTCATCACAACAAAGTTGCTCAAAATGCTTTTCTTCTTCAGCCTATGCTAAGCTGAAGGCTTTTTCTTGCATTTGAGAGAATTTTATCGCAAAAAACCTTCATTTTTCTTATAAAAGTGTTGTTTTTGGAGGATTAATTCAGCTCACATCAAAACTGAAGCAAATTTTAAGTTTTTTAGAGAGTTTTACCACAGAGTCTCTCTTCTATTTTTCTTCTTATATTCTCACAGGTCATTTCTAGCTTGTATGCATGTACACTACTGGTTTTTCATTTATAGATCCTTTGTTGTAAAAATTCTTTCTTGTTTCAAGTGGAATTACATGTATAAGGATTGAGAAAGTATATAATTGCTTTAGAACAAGTCATTTCTCTCATTTTACAGGTCATATTGCTGCAAAAATTGGGGTCTTTGTAAAATCAAGCACCCATTGACTTTGTTTTGCATCTATGTATGCCTTTTGTGATTGAAAAACAACAAATTTGTTCTTTTTAATGCAATTATAGCTTGCTAGAATTGTCTACAAAAAAAACAAAAAATATTTTTTGAAGTTTTGAATAGTTTTTGGGCTTAGTTTCTCAAGTATAACCTCATCAAGTGATTGCACACATGACAACACGTGAATTTTACCTTTTTCTACTGAATTTTTTTGAAGCTCTCAATGTGCAAACATGGCTTCTACCTCCTCTCATCTCAAAAACTTGTTTGAGATCAACAGATTTACGGGTAGCAGTTTTGCTTTGTGGAAAGGGAGGATGTTGGGCATCCTCTTTTTGAAAGATTGCAAAGAGGCTCTTGAGGAAATCAAGCTTGAAGATATGACAGATGCAGCATAGACAAACAACTGCTTTTGAGGTATGGAAGAAGCTGAAGGCCACCTATGAAAATACCGTGCCTATAAATCAAGTGCATCTTATATGTAAGCTAGTGTGTATGAAGCTTGATGAGTCAAAAATTGAAGCTCGACATTTATCTACGTCAATTGAAAGACTCCAGATTAACTACATTTGATAATAAGCTTAAGGGCATCTTTTTGTTGATGATTTTACTTGATTCATGGGAAACACTGGTTGTTTTACTTTTGAATAACCCCAGTCTTATCTTTGATGGTGTAAGAGGAATGAGGAAATTAGGAGGAAAGAGAGTGGAGAGGGAATTGGTTCAACCAATGTGGCTAGAGGAAGAACAAAAAAGAAAGTGGAAATGCACAGAGGAACAGGACAAAAAGCAAAGGCAAAAGTGACTTGTTACCAATGTGGTAGGAGAGGTTACAAGAAGCCTGATTGCAAATACTACAAAGCAGAGCTAGAAAGAAAGAAGAACATGGGTGATAAGAAGAAAAAGGGCACCAAGAATGAAGCACATGACAGCTCAAACAACAAGGACAAAGAGAAGGTCAATGTGGCCTCTAGTATTGTCATTGAGGAGCTATTAGATGCAAAAGATATTCTTTTTGCCACTATGGAAGCACATCATGCCAAAGTTAATGATGCTTTTGTTAATATACATGCACATGGTATGTAGATCACAAAGAGGGATATGATTGATGTCTTGCTTGGTGTGAATAATGTTTTGTCACAAACATGGATTGTGGATTCAGGTGCATCGTTCCATGTACTCCTATTAAGGAGTGTTTTACTACCTTTCATGCAAGAAGCCATGGACATGTATATCTTGAAAATAACCATGCTTGTTCTATTGAGGGTATTGGCACAGTGCATCTCACTGTAGATAGCACTAATGATCTTGTTTTGCATGATGTAAGGTATGTACCAAGCATCAAGAAAAGCCCATTGTCTGTTGAGCAAATGGATATGCATGGATATAGTACCCTCTTTGAGAACTGGTCATGGAAGCTTGTCAAAGGTTTTAGGCTCATTGCTAAAGATACAAAGAAAGGGACTCTTTATTGCTTGCATCATAAAGCCTTGCTTGGCAAGTTTATTGCTTTGGCTGAAATCCATTCACATATAAAATTATGGCATAAAAGGCTTGGCCACATGAGAGCCAAAATAGCCTTGATAAACTATGTAATTTGGATAAGTTTGATGCTAAAGGCTCAAAAATTGAATTTTATAATGAATGCCAATATGATAAGCAAGTTAAGAATTCCTACTACTTTGATGTCTCTCATAAGTCTAATGTGCTTCATATTGTTCATTTCGATATTTGTAGCATGCCCACCAAATCTATAGGGGGTTCTCTTGACTTTATTTCTTTTGTTGATGACTAAGCTTTGGGTATATTTGTTAAAATATAAAGATGAAGACTTTGTTGCATTTAAGAAATTTCATGCATTTGTGATCACCCAAACAAGTAGAAAGCTAAAATGCTTATGTATAGATAATGGGGGTGAGTTTACAAGTGCTGAATTCAATTGATTTTGCAAAAATCTTGGTATTAAGAGGGAGCTAACAATCCCATACAACTCTTCTTCCAACGGTGTGGTTGAAAGGTATAACAGGGCTTTATGTGAGAGGGTGAGATGCATGTTGTCCATAGCTAATCTCTCTCATGGATTTTGAGGAGAGGCTTTGAAAACTGTAGTTCATGTTTGCAATCGATCCCTCCATGTCCTTAAAAGGTGACATTCCGAAAGAGGTTTGGTCTGGAAAACCAGCTTCATATGACCACCCATGCATCTTTGGTTGTGATGTTTTTGTGCATATAAGGCCTGAGTTGAGAAGCAAGTTAGATGCAAAGTTCACGAAAGGTTCTTCATGGGTTATCGAGATGAAGGTGAAATTAGCTATAGGATTTGGCTAACTCAACTCAAGAAGGTAATATGCAACCGAGATGTTTTATTTAAT
>CM035437.1:28594800-28597300 GCA_020310875.1 Ceratopteris richardii | reverse complement strand
GGAAAAGCTTCCATCCTTTGCTAGCAGCCATTGCAATGAGTGTCCTAATGGTGCTCATCTTTGCCACGGGGCTGAATGTCTCTTCAAAGTCCACTCCATAGGTTTGTGCAAAACCCTTGGCCACCAATCTTGCTTTGAACCTAGAAATAGATCCATCTGAATTCCTCTTTACTTTATACACCCACTTATTACCTATTACCTTCATGTTCTCCTTCTTGGGCACTAGAGTCCATGTTTGATTTTCCTCAAGTGCGTCGATCTCTTCTTGCATTGCCTCTTTCCATTTGGTGTACCTGCTTGCATCTTCATAGCAATCGGGCTCATGATCTTCTACTACTTTGTTCATATATGCATAATGTGTTGCCATGTATGAATCATAAGTAAACCTTTGAGTTGGATACTTAACTCTAGAAGACTTCCTTTCTTCACCTTTTGGAGGAATAAACCTCCTTTGCCTTGGGAACTTGATCTCTTTCTTTGACGTAGCTTCTTTCTCCATCATGTGTCCTTCATCATCTTCAACTTCATTACCTTCTTCATCCAACTCCACCAATGTTGCTTTGCCTTTGTTGATTGATTGTGCTCCATAGCTTGATGAAGATCTCCCCCTCCATGGTGAGTTCATGCTTGAACTATCTTCATTGATGGAACACCTTGGGCCGCTTAGCTCTAGGTCGATTTGTTCTTCATCATGTCCATGCTTTTCTTCTTCATAGTCCTGCATACAATCATACTTCTTATACCAAGGGAGTAGCTCATCAAATGCTACATCCCTTGATATCCTCAAGTCCTTTGTGTTTGGGTTGAAGCACCTGTAACCTTTATGATCATTTGAATATCCTAGAAACACACACTTTTCTGCCTTTGGTTGTAGCTTGTGCCTCAATTCACTTGGCACATGTACATAACAAGTACATCCAAATATCTTCAAGTGGGAAAGATCAGGTTTCTTACCATAATAGGCTTGATATGGTGTCAAGCCATGGATCCCTGAGTAGGAGCCCTATTCATAAGATACACGGCGGTATTTGCTGCATCACTCCAAAACATGTTAGGTACATTCATCTCATTAAGCATTGCTCTAGCGATCTCGGCAATGTATCTATTCTTTCTCTCTGCTACTCCATTTTGTTGGGGTGTGTACCTGCATGTTACTTGCCTCTTGATGCCTTGATCCATTAAAAAATCAGAAAACGCATTGGAGAAATATTCTCCCCCTCCATCGGACCTTAGCTTCTTGATATATGTACCTGTTTCCTTTTCTACCATTGCCTTGAATGCTTTGAAACATGTAAACACATCTGATTTGTTTTTTTATGAAATAAACCCAAACCATCCTTGTGCAATCATCTATAAAAGTGACAAAGTACTTGTTACCTCCAATGGATTGCTCTTTGGTTGGCCCCCACACATCTGTATGTATCAACTCCAATGGATGTTGGCTTATGTAGCCACTCTTCTTGAATGGAAGTCTCGCTTGCTTCCCTACTTGACAAGATTCACATAAATGCTTCATACCTTGTCCTTGGAAGTTGGGAAGACCTTCAACCAGCCTCTTGAATTGCATTTCCTTCATTCTTTGTATGTTGATGTGACCTATCCTCTTGTGCCATAAGTCCAACTCCGAAATCCTCTTGTTTCCATATGTGAAGTAGACATGTTGAGTGGAATGAGAATTTACCTCCAAGTGAAGAGTCTCCCTTGCTTCTTTCCTCTTGCTATGACCTTGTAACCTTGCTTAGGGTTCTCCACAAAGCATCCACCTTTGTTGAACCTTACTTGATAGCCTCTTTCAACCATTTGCCCAACGGACACCAAGTTATTTGTGATGGTAGGTACATGCAAGACATCCTTGAGACATCTTCCTTCCTCCTTGTCATCCAAAGCTACATCTCCAACATGGGAGATCTCATGGGCTGTATCATCACCTGTTTCTACATGTCCTTTACCTTTGGGAACATGTAGATTAGTAAACCAAGAAGAATTGCAACTCATATGGTTGCTACATCCACTATCAATATACCAAGTGTTATCTACTTTGCTTGAATTCCCATTCATGTGCATCATCAAGAGATTGTCATTTTCTGAACTTGTAGAAGCATAATTACCTTGGCCTTTGTATGAAGAACCTTGATTATAGCTCCTTTGGTTTCCTCCTTGGTAGCAATCTCTAGCATAGTGGCCAAACTTGCCACATATGTAACATCCTTCACCATCTTGATTACTGTTTTGTTGATGTCGTCCTCCTCTTCCTCTTGTTCTTCCTCTCCCTCTTTGTGATGAGGTGCCTTGGTCATATCCTTGATTGCTTGAGTGGCCTTGCCTTCCTCCAAACCTTCCTTGTCCTCGTCTTCCTTTGCCCCTTTGATTACCTGCATAGAAAACTTGTGCATCCTTGCTTTTAGTTGAACTTCCACCTATGTTCATTTCTTCGGTGACCATGAGAGCAACCAATTGCTCAAAATCAAGAAGATTATCCCTTACATAAACTGAAGTGGTA
>CM035437.1:28577300-28579800 GCA_020310875.1 Ceratopteris richardii | reverse complement strand
CTGTATACACAATAACTTTATAAGCTGCTCCTTCGAGATGGTGACGCCATGTATCAAACGCGTCCACTATGGCAAGAAGTTCTTTATCATGGATTTCATAATTAATTTCTGGAGGGGAAAATTTCCTTGAATGGTATGCAACTGGATGTAGGTGTCCATCATCTCCATATTGGGAAAGAATGGCCCCTAGGCAAAGTCTGATGCATCTGTTTCAAGGAAGAAGGCCTTACTAGAATCAGGATGAACTAGAATTGGAGCAGTAGTGAATGGTGATTTCAAGGTCTAAAAGGCTTTTTCTATTTCTTCCATGAGAATTTGGAGTTCCACGTAAGCTTGGTAAGAGGTGTCACTATCTTGGAGTAATCTCTGATGAATATCCTGTAAAAATTAGCAAACCGCAGAAAACATTGTACACCTCGAACACATGAAGGTGGTTGCCAATCAAGGATTGTCTCAATCTTCTATCAAACAAGTCTAATCATTTCTATTTCTGTAAAGAAAATAGCCGCCTTCAAAAAAAACTGGAATGAATAAACTTGGGAATTCTCAAATGTTCTTTTTGAAGAAAACCGCATGCATCTACCCCACGCACCTTAACTTAACAAACAAATTTTCTCCAATAAATCCCTTTATCTGATACAATGTACCCTAAAAATTCCACTTCTTTCTTATGGAAAGAGCACTTCTCCAATTTTGCATATAATCCTTTTTCTCTTAGTTTCTATAGGACTATCTTTACATGACATTCATGATCCTCTAGATTTTTTAAGAATATCAAGATATCGTCAAGGTATATTACAACAAAATCATCTAAATACTCTCGAAAGATATCATTCATCATGTGTTGGAAGACAGTTGGAGCATTTGTGAGACCGAATGGCATAACTACATATTCAAAATGGCCATACCTTGTTCGAAATGTTGTCTTCCATTCATCCCCTTCTCTGATCCTGACAAGGTTCTAAGCTCCTCGAAGGTCAATCTTCGTGAAGAATTTTGTTTTTCCAAGGCGTTCCAAGAGCTCTAATATGAGTGGTAGAGGGTATTTGTTCTTTATAGTGACTTTATTCAAACAACGATAGTCTACACACATCCGGAGAGTCCCATCCTTCTTCTTTATAAATAAAATAGGAGCTCTTGCTGGAGACTTTGAGTGCTTGATAAATCCCTTTGCTAGATTCTCATCAATGTTCTTGCGTAGTTCTGTAAGTTCCTCTAGGGATAGTCTATAGGTTGGTCCAAAGGGTGTTTATGCTCCCTCTTGAAGTTCTATGGCACAATCATAAGGTCTATGCTCAGGAACGATATATGCATTCTTCTTTTTAAAAACATCTTCAAAGGCTTTGCACTGATTGGATAGCTGCACTGGATCATCTTTCTTGGATTCTTGAGCTGGTATGGCATAGATCATATATGTAGGTTCCTTCCTTACTGCATGTATGAAGGCTTTGGCTCCGACATATGTTGGGCTCTTCTGGATATCTCGACGGGTGATTTTATTCTTTTCCCAGTTAATGTATGGATTATGCTTCTTTAACCAGGGCATTCCAATGATAACTAGATGTATTGGGCTCGATATTACATTGAAATATATGTGGGATTCATGGTCACCAAGGTGTACTCTTAATGGTGTGTTTTCCATGGTTATATTCCCAGATGCTAGAGGTCATCCGTCTACTACTTCAACTACTACTGGTTTGTTCTTTCGAAGCACAGGAATTCCATGTTTCTTAACCAATCCTTCATCCATGAAACATGACGAGGCTCCTGAATCTACTAGGGCTATAAGGGAAAGGGTCTTCTTAGGCATGATTAACTTGACAAGTGCAAGACATGTTTCTATGGGTGTAGCTGGAATTATGAGACCCTTTCTTATATCATGGTCCGGCTGCACGATCTCTTTTACAACTGGACTTTCTCGTTTCCGTGCTCTACAAGGGCGGCTACGACTCTAGAGTTTGTTCTCTTGTTTGGACAATTAATTGCAATATGTCCAGGGTTTCCACAATAGAGACATAACTTATTAACTCTCCTTCTCTGTTTCTCTTCTGGTGTTAGAGGTTGAAACCTAGTTACATCTATTTGCATAGGTTCAGGCATAGACTCATCTTTAGGAGTGGACTGGAAGGGTTTCCACTGGCGAGGTCTTCCTTCTACTTGTTTTTCTTGTTTCCTTTCAAAAAATCGGTTATCACACTGAATAGTTTGCATGATATATTCATTCAATGTTTTAACCTCTGGCATTGTGCGCAAAAGGTCCTTCACATCATCTCTTAAACCCCAATTTTATTGGCTTATGAAATAATCTTCATGCCAAGTGAGATCACATATCAACTGTCTTAAATCAGATGCATAGGTAGAGGCAGGGCGATCACCTTGACGTAACTTCCAAAGTTTTGTTTCTGCTACTCGACTTGGGTATGTGCATCCCCAAATGTGGCGGTGAGCTCTCAAAGAAACCCCTCATAGTCTTGGAGTACTGCCATGTTCTTCTCCAACA
>CM035437.1:28139800-28572300 GCA_020310875.1 Ceratopteris richardii | reverse complement strand
GAAGATACTGCATACTTCTCTTTGAGAGGGGCCCTTCTCTCTTCTGCATTATCTATGCTTTGCATCAACCCATTTTGAATGCCTTCACTGGCAACATGAACACATTTGAACCTTTGGAAATTTCTGAACTCTCGTAAGTTAGAGCTCACTAAATTAGCCTGTGTTCTTGGAGTGTGTTCTATTTCATTCACAAATTTTGTTGTTAAAATTGACGAGTCAATGACTGTTCTCAAAGTATCAACACACTGAATTCTATCGGGAGCATCTGGACTTTTTGCAAATGACTTTATTACTGATGATTGGGTAGCATCTGGACTGGCGACTGATCTTATTGCTGAGGATTGTTTTTCTTTCCTGCAGCTATAATCCTCCATCCTTGCCAATGCAAAATCAGTTTCTGTGAATGAAATCCTGCTATCTCTTCGAACAAAATCCTGGAATAAAGATTGCATTCCAGCTCGTGCGCCAAATTTATGTCCTGTAACAATTACAAAACGAATATAATCTTCTTTAGAATACCTACCAGACTCAACAACGATTCTTTACTAATTTGGTTCTATAGAGCAGAGACTCCTGCCTAGATGCAAACAAAGCAATCACACTGCACTAGTGCAAGGATAGGCACCATTACCTTCAAAAATCTTCAGCTTTTGTACCACTGATTCATCATAAACAATTCTCATGTCTGGTTTTAAGCTTGAAGGACTGATATCTGCCCCCTCATTACCACCCATACTGTTTGCTTTGGATAAGAGAAGCTGTATGAGGTCCTCTAATAAATATCCATCAAGTTTTATTAGCCCACCATTCAACTCTACAGTTCCTTTACATGTCTGAGCCACCTCATTGCTATTACTATCACACCTCATCAATATAGGATTAACTTGCACATCCAGAATTTTGATTCCAAAGCAGCGAAACTGAGCTTCAGATGCATTTGAGTTGACCACAACGAGACTTCCAACAAACCTCTCTACACCAAACATTACTGGGCATAACACTGAACTCCAAGCTTCAGGTTGCTTGCTTTCCCTGATATGTTCTTTTATATTGCACTTCCCAAAGATCGAACATTCAATGATAGTAGCAGTTGCTTGTGTTCGCTTAGCAATAAAGAAAAGTTTCGAAAATTTGTCCTCCCAATCATTTTCGTGAGGGCTCTCCACCTCGTTACAGCATCTATGTTTACTTGATGTCTGATGCATCCGATTTTTACATTTGCATCCAACCTGGAGGCAAGGATAATGGAGATGGTGAAATATGAATAGCCCTGCCCTGATCCATTCCCTGACAGTTAAAAGGCTGTTAAAGTATCAACAAACCTCCCACAAAAATCTCTGAAGCATGTTGGAATTATCTCTTGAAGCCAGATCTTCGAGGTAAAAGAGACTCTGCATAAGCAAGCAAATTGTTATTCCATTGGATCCTTCTAAAATTTAACTTGAACAAAAAGAAACAGGAAGGAAAAGAAGCATTAATAAGATAAAATCAAACGGCATTGGCAAGGCAGAAACTGACAGTAACCTTTAGCACAGGAAACTTTACACTTTCATGCGCCAAAGAAACTTCTTTTAGTAGCAATACAACTCCTTGTCTCATTGCACCATCCTTCCTCTTACCAATAGCCTGAAACCATTTGAATATTTCAAGTGTGATGCAGAAACAAGATCAAAAGAATTATTGGTCACTCAATAAAACACAAAGTATACAGCTTTACTTGTGGCACAACATCTTTAATGACAGATTTGTGGATGAAACGAGGAACCGTAACATGGTCTCCGGTATTGATTGGAGCAAGAACGTGTTTATGTCCATCATGTACTTTCAGTGTGGAACTAATAGTATATTTAAAGCATTCAACCTGTTCAATTGCAGATTTGGTCACTCTCAAGATTTGCTACGTAATCCAAGGGCAAGTATTAAAAAAAGCATCCAAGGAACTAGACCTAGCATACCAAAGGGATGTCTATTTTTATTAGTTGATCAACTTGTAAAACTTTTCCTTCAGGGGATATTCTTCTCCGCTTGATTCTCACTGCTTCTTTATCACATTCATCTTCTTTGACTTGAATTTCATCCATGCCTGAAATGTCAAAGGGACATATTCCTGAATGACAGAAGATAGTTTCAATGTTTGCATCCTCTTTACCTTCTTGTCTGCTACACTTATCATTCAATAATAATCTGTTGATGACTGGGAGACTCTTCACATGTCCATATGTACCTCCATTGGTTGTGTTCATGACATCACAATGTCTGCTACAATCCTCCTTCAAAGACTTTGTCTTAATCACTGCACTCTCACGATGCTCACACACATCTTTATGCACAGGGAGATTGTCCTGCTCTTTGGTGTGACTCCCTACCAATACTTGTGCTTCTTTGCACCTGATCATCCCTTCTGATGCACATTTACGTGCTATTGCCTGCAGTTTCACAAAGTCCTTTCTTAATACAACTTTGCGATTGCCATCACATGAACAATTGTTGAATAAATCACCTGCAGGAAAAAAACAAGTAAAGTGTTGCTTCTTATTGGAAGAAATTTAATTGAACACTGATGTTGAAACCTCAAGGAGTACTACCATGGTTGAAGCAGATGGGTTCACTAAAGCACTTGCAATGTGTATAAGCAACATAACATTTATGTTTACAGAGACTACAAAAGACATCAATATGATTTGACATAGTTGTCTTGGCCCCCTGTCTATCAAAAGTCCGTTTCATTTGCTGAAGAGATTCCATCAATGTCACAAAAGCCATTTCCACACAAGCTTCTTGCTTGCTTTTAGCATTTTTGCACCTAGCATGCCCCATACCGTTCTTGATAACCATGGCTTCCCTACAAAGCAGCTCTTCATGAGGGAGCAAAGGGAATCGACCCAGTGATTCATAACGCAAGCAAGCCTCAGCTCCAAAAGGAAACCAATCTGCCATGGCAAAATTAACAGCCTCTCCACAGTTGAAGCCTGATAAGCCACCATGTGGCATAAGGTTGTTATAAAAAATTCCCAAGGACTTTCGGCATGTAAGTTGAAGTAATATTAATTGGCATACCATGGCTAAAACCTGCATGATATGCCCTAGGGAATGTGATAATAAACTCTCCAGGATACTGCACAGCTCTGTAAACAGGTACTCCATGGTCAATAAGAAGTTTTGGTGGGAACATTGTGGTCTTCTCCAGTAAAAGATCCAATTCTGCACCTCCTCCAGTTTCATCCAGCAATTCCTTACTGTATACATTATCGCGCACCACACTCTCAAAATGTAGAGCAGCAGAACCAGGGACACCGTACCAAGATTTTGGTGCACCAAGATGATGATAATTTATACTGCATTTCAACTAATCACAAATAATTATATAATTCGCAAGAATCTTTAGAAGTTTGAATAATCATGAATGGAACACCAACAACAATCTAGCAGAAAGTGAATGGCCACGAGAAACTAGATTTACTTTTTGCTGGACATAAATAGGACAAATAATCCACCGTAACAGCTTCGAGTAAATGATAATAATAAAAAAGGTTCAAAGTAAAGCAAACCTAAGTTTTCCTTATAAATGCCTCCATATACCTGTAGAGGAAATGATCTTCGATGTGCCATGCAAACATACTGAAGAGCATTCCTATATAGAGCATAGGTTCTGTGACTCCCTGCAATACTAAATAAACTTAGAAGCTTTACCAACTTATAATGTTCAGACTTGAAGAACTCAGAATGTGAGTATACTGGTATGGACTCTTCCAAGAGTCGCAATGTGGATTCGGGTAGCTTTGCGATCCCCTGCTCCAAAAATAACTCCTCTTTAAAGTTTTGTTCACATCAATATCACGTGATTATGCTGTAATCTATTTTGAGGCTGAAAGAAAAAGAAGATGTGGGATCTGCACGTGTGTGTGTGTATGCATCCCCGTGTGTGTGTGTGTGTGTGTGTGTGTCACTGTGTGTGTGATAGAGAGAGAGAGAGAGTGTGTGTGTGTGTGTGTTCATTGCCAGGAACATGGCAATCATAGATGATAGAACTGAGGCATCTAGCGAACCTTCAGATTCCACTTGCTTTGGCCCAAAGGGTCTGTCTTAGAGCTTGAAAATGCACTGCCATCTACATCGGTAGCATACTCAACAGTACGTGTCTTTCCACTGACAAGTTCTTTCCAAAACTCTGTTTCGATGAATGCGGGTGGAAGACTTCCAGCTGTTGAGAACTTCCGGGAAAAAACTCTATTTGCGACTTTTTCATACTCTGTTAGAGTGTAATGACTGCGGCATAAAAAAACCTGATCATGCAGGATCCTGATCAAATACATAAAAATTAAGAAGAGAACGGACATGATCTACTGACCGGCCTTTGATGGGGAATGCAATCTTATCGTCTTTCTGCCAGGTGGACATACGCATTGGCTGAACCCTTGTGATGAACCTAAACCCAGATTGTTCCTTGCACAATACCATTCCTGCTGGCACGGATGCTGATACTGGAGAAACAATCTTGCACATACCTGCACAGCAAAACTATGCTGAGAATAAACACGCCAATTACCGATAAACGTGCATTAGAAGACTAGTTACATTAATTCCAACCGTATTTAGAAGCTTCTGCCGCAATCTTCTGGATATAACAAAGAGGATCCTCGGAAAACTCCTGCTTAGTAGGATAATATACTGGACAGAAGTGCATATTGTCAATCCAATCTGCTTGACCAACACCGTGCTTGTCAATCTTACTTAAAGCAACCTCGTTTTTTGTGCGCCAAAAGGTTTCCAATTTGCTGGACTTTTCATCAAGAGCTTGTCGAAGAGGCACGGAGCAACCTTCTTTCCTCAACGAATCACCACCACTTCTCGTTCCCAGAGTCATGACTTAGCTCTCTGATAGATGAGAGGACGCGCAGCTGTCGAATCCCGTCTATAACACAATTTCACCAGTGCTTGTTTTCGGTAGTTTAAAACGTTCTCACATAGGACAACTGACAAGGATCCAGGTACGGGTGATACAGTGTGTGAGTGTAATCTACATTGTTCTCTGGAGCTAATATTAAGCCGTCACGAACTCCATCCGTTAGTTTCTGCTGCATAGAAAAGCCTTCATTCACCAAATGAAGACACATTCATGTCCCACCTCATCAAGCGTAGATTTCAGGTCGGTAATAAGATGTCCACTGTGCATTTCCCGCAATATGTGATCCAATACAAACATGTACGGCGCCATTTTTTACCACCTACAAGTCATGGTCCTTCTGATTAATCTTCTGCAGCAGAGCACGCGTACAGGATATCTAGGACGACATCCCCGGCGCGTAGCCAGACACAGTGATAACAAGGAACGGGAAAGAGGGGGGGGGGGGGGGGGGAAGGGACCTCTATGAAGATGGTGTCGAAAGGGCAAAAGGAAGGGAAGAGACGGGTCGCCCGAAAGGCCGTGGGCCCTAAGGAGAGAAGCCGAAGGGAGACGAGGATGGCCAAGGGGAAGAGGCTTGTAGCTTGTTGAGGGAACGGGAATCAACAAGACACACCAGCGTCCTGGTGGTGGTAGCGCGACTCGCGAGTCGCAAAACGGTGACAAAATGCAGGTGAGAAAGGCCTTTCTCGAGGGGAGAGAGAGCTGGACTGTGAATCCCATCAACTACTGCAGCGTGCCAAACCTACCAAAATTCGCATCCCCCTCTCGTCCGTATGTCGCAGGTAGCCTGCAGCGTGTGAACACAGTAAGAGCTTCCTGTTTTAGAAGCTCCATGATCCCGAGCGCGACCATCCTCTCATACCTTCCTGGCGCCGCCGCCATTGGACTGTCCCATATAAACCAATAAGATGGCGACATTTAAGCATCGAAGGCGAAAATTACAAAAAATGCCCCGAGCGGTCGACTCTGCATGACTGCAGTCCGTCGTTTGTTTTTGGTTGGACTCGTTGATCTCACAACTCCATGAGTCATTTCATTCGCGATATCAACTAAAATAGAAGGAATAAAAACAAATGTGTAGCTGTTCGAAGACTTTCTATGTAATATTGCGAAGGCCCACCCTGTGGTGGTGAACATCTATGCGGTGGTGAACATCTATTCAAGGCAGTGATTTTTTTTTTAATGGAAGTTCGACGGAGGTTTTAACTTTGAAATTGCAACTGTACAAGGAAAGGCATAATACCCATGGGACCCCTCTTATCCCACAAGAACAGGGGTTTACATAGCTAAGTTAAGCTACGGTCTTTGAAATTGCAACTGTACAAGGAAGGGCATAGTACCCATGGGACCCCTCTTATTCCACAAGAACAGGGGTTTACATAGCTGGGTTAAACTACGGTCACAATTATCACGGGGCAAGACAAACAGTGGCACATCAACCACAAGATTCAACTTTCCAAGTTAAACATGTCCCCTACATGGTGCCGGTGAGGGTTGAACCCTCGCCCCTGCCTCAAGATGCGAGAGGCCCAACCACCCGGACAAGCGGCTTGGGACTTCAAGGCAGTGATTTCTTTTTAAAGGAAGTTAGATCATTGAAATCTACTCTTTATTTTTTTTAGAGTACAATAAATTGGAAATACACACTCACACACCCAACCTCATAAGGTAGAGGCACCCATTATGAGAGACTCATGGACATGTCCAACCAAGACTTGAACTCAGAACTTCCTCCCATAGTTTTAAGGCATCAACCACTAGGCTATGCGGACTCAGACAAACTACTCTTATTTATTTGAATGAATTTGAAGCAAACTACTCTTATTTATTTGAATGAATTTGAAGTACGAAAAAGCAAATATAATAGTCGTGGATTTTTTTAACAACTATTAAAATGTACAGCTCAAAAGTTTCTTTTGAGAGTACAATGAATTGGAAACACACTCACACACTCGACCTCATAAGGTAGAGGCACCCAGCTTATGTCCCAGTCAAGGATTGAACTCATGAGTTCTTCCCAGAGACTCAAGGTGTCAAACCACTAAGTTATGCAGCTAGAAAGTTTATTAAGCTAGACATTGGAAAAAAATGGCCTTAAGATCAAATAAGATAATTGGCTAATTGGCTTAAACTCGGTAGCTTGAAAGCTCAACGATCTCTCGAAGGGGTTTGTTTAGCACCTCATCACCCAAGTAGTCATGAGAGGTATCCGATCGCAACACACAAGGGTTGAACTCTTGCCTCCAACCTTGAGAGGCGAAAGGCCCAACCAATTAAGCTAACAACGAATAAAGGGGGATGTTGTATTTTGAGTGGTTGTGCCCTTCAATTTTGAAGGTTATATGGAGTAATATCTAAATCTTATATTTTTACTTTAAATTATGAAGGTCTCTTAAAATTTAAATCTTTAATTTACACCATAAAATGTTGAAAGTGAGCATTTCGACCATCAAAATACAACACTGATGCAAGGAAAGGAGAGGGGGTGCCTTCAAAATAGAGTGTGCACCTCTCAAATATAAAGGAAGGAAGGCCATGAATAAGTGAATGGACAAGGAGGTGCCCTAATGCATTCGCAAAGTGAACCTCACATTGTCTCACACTCATTGTGTCTTTTGATTCTAAATGTCTCGTGGTATTGCTTTTCTCAGACAGGGAAAGGACTTGTGCAGGGAAAGAATGTATTTTCAAGACACATTATAGAATGGGCTTTTACTTGCAAGAATGTCTCCTACAAGGGCAATGACATTGGCTCCTCGGGCCTTAGGCAAGGATGATGAGCTTAGGTCCAGGTTGTGTGAGCCAAGGTGTGGCAAGGAGAGGAGGGGTGCAAAAGGTGACGACAAGGCTAGAATATGATGGGAAAAAAAGTAGGAAAGAATCATTTTCTTTTTCACTTTTCTTGCCCTTGGATGAGGTGGCATGCCTGGGCCCACAGTAGATGAGCAAAGGTGTTGTTATGATCAATAAGAGGAGGGGAGAAAGTGCAAAGGGAGAAGGGAAATTAGGTGAGTTATTTGAGCATTGGAACTAAGCTCAAATCATCCTACATATTGAGCATCTTACTTATACATATTATAAGACTTAGGCTTTACAAAGGAATTTTTATTTACTAGTAAGATAGTGTAGCTCAGTGATGAGTAGCACCTCCTTTAATGTCAATCCGGGAAGACGTGAGGATGGTATGATGACCTCGAGCAAGTGAAGGCACAAGTGCGTGAGTGAGAAGCACACAAACATGCACACACATACACACACATGCGCACACACGGCAAGAACAAAGAGGAAGACAATGGAGTTCTTTTAGATTACTTCAAGAGTGCTCATACAAGTTCAATTCTATTACAAGCTAACCTCAAAAATGAGCTCTCTAGCTCTATTTATAGTTTTTGACTAGGTTTTGGCCATGTCCAGACCTAGTGTTCGGCCTAGTTAAGAATTAGGTTCTAGGTCCCATTTGAAGGCTCAAATGGAGTCTAAAAATTATGAAAACTGGTAGGTAGCTACTTCTAATGCTCCTCAAGCTCAAGGACTCCTTGGCTTGCACAAAATGGAGCTACAAAAATATGAAATGGTATTTACAATGGCTTTTAGTGATGAAAATCACTATTTTTGTAGGGATTTGACATACACATCTTCGAGCTCCCTACTTGCTCCTTCTCCTTATGTGTCCACGTCTTTGATATGCTTTAGCTTCCTGAAAAAATAATGGCCTACTTGCCCGATCTTCTTTGACTACTCTGTCTACTTGTACCTTCTCTTCGCTCTGACTCCCTTCGTAAGCTTCCTTGTCTTGTTAGTCCTTCAGTTCCTTGACTACTGCTAACACCCCCCCTCTCTCGCGTCTGTCGTCTCTGACAGACCCTTGTTGGGTGGGTCGTTGGATGTAGTACTCCACAACGTCTTTTGCTAAATGATGTTCCGCAATTCTCAACCCTTTGGCCAAGTCAGTGAGTAGAACATCCCAATCTACAGGCCCGGGAACCTCTGGATGTGGTATACGTAGCTTTTCTGAATGGAGAGCTTGTTCCACGGCAAATAGCTGTAATAGATGAGATGGTCTGGGAATGAATATCTCTGAATGATATTCCCAGAACCCCGTGATAAACATTTCTTCAAACGTCTGTTTGAAGCAAGCAGGTAGATACTTTATACGGGCATGCCAGGCATAGACGACGTTAATGGAGGGCGTGGTGCTCATGTCATAGACAAGGTCCTGATTCCCTTCATTAAATCCAATAGCCGAAAGATGAGGTTCTTTGATGTTCTTAAATGTCCTAAATGTAATCAGCATGAGCTCAAAAAATTTTAGGCACATCTGTGCCATGACATCTGGGACATTCTTGAACCGAACTGCCCAGTGTCGGATGGTTGAAATCATGTAGTTGACTGTGGGTTGGCCATTAGGAGGTGCTAGGTACACATAATTTAACCACTTTTCAATTCCTTTAACCGTCAAAACTATTTTTGTGTACTTCGGCCAAGACCTTCTTCGAAAGACAGGGCAGTAGCAGGGATTATACTTGATATATAGAGGCATGTTATTCCACGTGCGATTCATCTCAGGGTAGGTTTCAAGCAGGCGGATCCTCCAAGTAGGTTGATGTATATTCCCTTGCTTGGCACTTGCAGGGATATCATCCGGTGCAAACTGTGTCGCCGAGGTTGGTTCTTTTGTTGTGCGTTGCTTGATTTCAGCATTGTAATCTACCATTAATACACAGAATGGAACATATAGATCATCAGACGTGCCAATCCACCTATGATGGGAGAGGTTTCTAAAGTAATCCGATTTTATGACGACTTCTTCCAATCGTGACATAGACGCTATCTGAACTGCAACTCTCTCATCATGGGTTGTAGCAACCTTCTCCAACCTTTGCATCCATTCAGGCGCTTCTATCTCAATCGTGTCCATGCCTTCTTCTGTTTGCTTACCTCCGGGTGTTGGCATGGGAACATATGGGTCTTCAAAGATCTCCTCCACTTGAATTGGCACTAAGTCTTCAGGTTCTGGTTCTGCCAGGGGAGAGGTTTGACGCTCGTATTATAGAACTCTATTTCGTAGTTCTTCTAATTCTGCTCTGAGTTTTGCGACTTCTTTAGATGTGTCGGCTTCAGTTGTGAGTTTGCTTGGTGACTCTTGCTGGGTTGCCAGTTGCTTTAATAAGTCATCTCTTTCTCTTTCTAATGCTGCGTGAGCTTCCAGGAGGTCGGCATGGGTTTCCAAGACGATTTGCATATTTTCAGATGGGATAGCCTTGAATTTCTCTGGGCCAATTTCCTATGGTGAACCCTCCATTGCTGCTTCCAAGTTTTCTTCGTTCTGTCTCTGTAGTCGCTTATTTTCCTCGAGTGCTGTAGACATGTGTTTCCGTAATAGGGCCAGGTTGCGTCGAAGCTTCAGATTCTCTGTTATCTGGGAGTGTAGCAGATCATCAAGTTGTTGCTTTTCTTCCGCGTCTGACTGGGGTGGATTGGCAACTAATTGGTCATGTTGCACTTGCAATGAATCATACTGTTGTTGTAAGATCCGCTTCTCCTTCTCTAAATCAATGAATCGTGCTTGTAGCGCTTCATGGCTTCGGAAGAGGCTCGTATGCTGGTTATCCAGATGCTAGTAGTGCTGTTGTAGTTGAGACATACACTGGTACATATTATTAAATACATTATTAATGGGAGTGGATGCGGGAAAGGTGTTGAATGCAGAAGGGAAGGGAAAGGGGAATGGGAGCGTGTATGCTGTGCTCGAAAAGGCTGAAGTTGGTGGTGGGGGAATGGGAGATTGTGGACGTATGGGGGGAGGGAGAGGTGCGGAGGTGGGTGATATGTCCATGAAGTCAGAAGTGGATGCAGTCGTGGGAGTGATTGTGAACATGGGAATTGTGGGTGCAGTGATGGTGGTGAAGGTGTAAAGTGGTGTGTGTAGCTATGAATATGAACCGCCAGGAAGTGTGATCGGGGGAACGGGGTTTTCCGTGGCTGCAGTTAGAATTACAGTGTCAGTGGTAGTGTATACAAGTGAGGTGGTGATAGGGTGTGTGGGTTGTGTGGATTGACTGACAGTCTGTGCTTCGGTATGGGCAGTGGACTCTGAGGCGGTAATAGTAGTAGTTACACTGGTAGTGGGAGGTGAAGTTGGTGGAGTTGGAGGTAGGGGTGGTAAAGGGGGTGATGGGGGTGCACTGGATATATGGGCTTCCTCAGTTTCCTGAATGATATGAGATGTGCCCGTGGTTGTGGATGTGGTGCCCTGTGGTTCTGATACTAATATATTCATTTGTTTTCCTGATCGAGGGGGGCGTCTGCCGTATCGTCGCTCCGATCTTCTCGAGTGTGCAAGAGCTGTATGCACCGTCTCAGGTACCCCCAACGCATCAGAAATCATATCAAGGGTTGCTCGGTATTGCTCGTCCACACCTTCCTCTTCAAGGATTTGGTTCATGAGGGCTTTTCCTGCTGCTAGGGACAGTTTGTACTGTGCTTGAGCTCTGTTGATGGTATCATACAACTTTTCAATTCCTTCGTATAAGTCGGGGCACCCTCAAGTTCCTGTAGGACTTCTTGTTCATATTCTTGCTCTTCTTCCTCTGTTTGTCCACCTCGTTCCTCCTCCTGCTCTTCTTCTTCATCATCCTCCACTTCCACAACTCCTGGTTGTCTAGGATGGGGTTGGTCTATAGCAGTTTGTTGCCCACTAGCTTGCTCTGCCTCGACTTCCGTGTTAACAGCCTCGATTATTCTGGCTACCTCCTCGTCAGTTAGGTCTTCTAATGTGAAGCCGTGAGGAAACTCTAGGTCGGTTGGTACAGGTGGAAACACCAGATTTGGTCCATCAGTGCTGTGTCTTGGTAATCTGATAGTGAAGGGTTGTACACGCCTCGGAAGTTGTGGAGTTGTCTCTGGTGTCAGTGTCGCACCGCGGGCTTGTGCACAGGGCATCTGAACTGCACCTCTCATTTTCTTTGATGGAGGCCCTGCGGTTGATAGTCTACGTTGAAATTCCTATACCCTGGTCCAAATTAATGCCCTTTGAACTGGCACATCATAAGCCAAACATCTATACACAATCCTGGTGAGGGCACAACATCCATACAGTACCGACTTTTGCTTTTTATACCACCGTTGATGTGCCAAGTGGATTTGGTCGATAATCCAATGCGGCATGTTGATTGTCAAATTGAAGGCATCTGCTAAATATAGACTGAATCATATCTTCTTGGGTGGCATGGTGAACCGCTCTTGAGATGGGAACGCGAAATGTTGCATGACCATTCGTAAGTGAATGGTGATTGTGGGTGTCATTGCCACCATGTCTTTGAGCTTAGTCAGGTTCCTGTTCTTCATGTTATCCGGGACCATCGTCTCTTTTTCGGTGGGGATATGCATGCCTTTCATGTCAAGAGCTTCCCTCACTAAGTTGTTCGTCAATTTGAAACGCTTTAGTTCATTACCTCTGGTAAGTGATGGTAGAACGAAGGTACTATATCCCTTTTTCTCTTTACTAGGGGTCAAAGTGCTAATTAAGTAGGAACACCGTAGAAAATCTGGCTTGGGTAACTGAGCCTTGAAATAGTCATAGAGTCCGGCCTTCTTCCAGATGGGTTTCAGACCTTCATCATTTTGAAGCCTCTCAAATTCCCTGGTGAAAAAATGATATCTGCCCCATCGCCCGTTGAACTCTATCTCAGCCTCCCACATGTAAGTGCCTTCACCCAGAGATCCGGCCACATCACTGAACCAATGTGAGTTTTTGCTGACCGGCATTGTGTGCCCTTGTGGAGGATTTTGAATCGGTATGGTGTGTAATGCCCTCAATGCCACTGGGCGTTCCTTCAATTCCTCTTCAATGGGAAGACTTTCAATGTCCATGATTTGGGGGCTGGTGCCTGCCTGGGAGCTAGTTCCTGCCTCGGCCATGGTGAAGAGACTGGTTACCGGTTCTGTGAGAATAGACAAATGAATGTTAACATTGCAAATGGACACCAAGCGTTCATGCGTCCCCATTACAACATTAACATGATTTTAGTGAGAGGTTAGTAGGTCAACAAGCGCTCGGTAATCGTGTGTGTAGTTAGAGAATGGATAATCCTAAGAGCTAAATGGAAAGGTGTGGTGTATGAGTGATGAAGTTAGTAAGTGGATATGAATTTACAAATGAGGGTCGGGGGGTTTATTACACGTTTTGGGCTTCCAAACAAACTGATTTGCTGTTGGTCTTGATTTAGTGGAGACTCTGGAGGCCTTTTCAGGAGTGTCTACTTGGAAATGAGGCTTTTTAAGGACCCATTTACAAGTGATTCTGCTTGTGCTCATGGACCAATGTGTGTCCGTGCGTGTTGTATAAGAAAGGGTATCAGATGTTCGAGTGAGTGAACCATGTTGTACAAGGTGTAGCCTCGGTGTAACTATTTGAGCCCGCAAGCAAGCCTTAGGCACCCAAATTTGTCGTGATTGTGGGATGGCCTTCATCGACTTCTTGGGTACCCAAATAGACTTTACTTTCGCAGAAGAATTTCTGAAAGACTTCTTATTAGTGTCATGTTGTTGATTATTAATAAGAAGCTTTGCCCGTGTGGTTGGCTTGATCGCAACAGGGTGTTCGAGTTTCCGCACCCACACTTGTTTCAATGGCTGAGACATTCTGCTTCGCACGTTCTTTTGACCTCCAGCATAGGTATTACTCTGCTCCATCTGTATTTGATCTGCCTTTGGTTGTTGCATCCCTCTGGTCACTGGAAAAGAAGGGAGTTCCGTTGTGCCCCTGACTTCTTGATTGAAATCATCATTCCTTTGCATCACACAGTTTTGGACAAGAACAACATGGTCATCTTCATGTGTACCCCTGGAAGGACCAGGAGTGTGTGCCTTGTCTAATTCCTTGAGTGCTTCATTTTCTAACTCAATTGTAACGCGATTCTGATCTACCCAGACCTAAAGGAGTCCACTTCTTAGGTTTAGGTTGACTGCATGATCATAGATCCAGTCTTGATCCAAGACAAGAGGCTCCGTGAGGTCCTCATCTTGACACACTAGCACTTTAACTGTCATTACTTTGTCTTGAATGTAGAGGGGAAGTTCCACCTCGCCCATGCAAGGGGTTTCCACACCTCCCAATCCTATGAGATAGGCTTTTATAGGATTGACATTTAATTTCAACTTTTGACAGTAAGAAAATTTAACAGCACTAGTGGCTGCACTTGAGTCAATCAAAGCTCTTATAGTCCTTGCACCCTTTCCTTGTCCTATCTCTAAGGTTACAAAAGGTCGTCTATCAATTATTCTATGAGAACTTATTCCTGAGACTTCACACATTGCCATATGATAACCTGGGTCCGCATAGTCATCTACCCTGGCCTGATCTCTACGCAGTCTTCGCAACCTCATCCTTCGGATGCGTTCCAATGCTTCCGCCTGTGCCTCTTCTCGAACTCGTTTTTCCTCCTCTTTACGTTTTTTGGCAGTGTTGAGTCGATTTAGCATCTCTTCAGTCAGGGGTTCTTGGTATAATTTGACTCTGCATCCGCTTATATAGCTAGGGAGAACATCACCTTCCAGTGTAGCGAGTTGAAGTGCTCCACTGGTTGAGATCCTATTTATGATCATAGGTCCATAACCTCTCTTTTCGAGCTTTCTTGCATGTTGTTTTAGGGTATACACCAACACTAAGTCTCCGGCCTTCAAGCCTTTATCCTTAACATGGGCATCAAAGTATGCCTTCTGTCGTTTCTTAGCTGCATATATCCCCGCAGCGCCCTCAGTCTTGTTTCTCCTAACCGTTCAAGGTCAAAGAGTCTAGAGGAGAGTTCATGACCCGTCCATTCATGCTCTTGTGCTACTTTTAATGTAGGTATCAAGAAGTTCAATGGTAGCATTGCATTTTGGCCAAATACCATCTGAAAGGGGGTGGCTTGGAGTACCGTTTTATAGGCAACTCGGTATGCCCAAACAGCATGGTGTAACTGTTTGTCCCAATCAGAGCGTGTATTATTCACTAGTTTGGTCAACACATTTCACAGGATCTTGTTTGTGCTTTCGGCTTGTCCATTAGCTTGTGGGTGATAAGGGGCAGACTTCTTGTGTACAACCAAGAACTCTTGGAGCAGATTTTCAATAACTTCATTCAAGAAGTGAGTGCCTCTATCACTAACTAGCTCTATAGGTAGCCCGTATCTTGTGAACACATTCTCAAATAAGAACTTGGCCGTCGTTTGAGCATCGTTCTTTGTCGTAGCTTTTACCTCTACCCACTTTGTTAGATAGTCTATGGCAACAATGATGTGTTCAGCATGTGAACCCTTAGCTAGGGGATTAATAGGACCTACAAAGTCTATTCCCCACTTAGAGAATGCACGTCCACCCATCATAGGTTTCATGGGCATCTCATCTTTGCGTATAGGATATTGAGTTCGCTGACAAACATCACACCTCTTCACATAGGTATGTGCATCCATGTGAAGGTTCGGCCACCAGAAGCCCGCAAATAGTATTGCCTTGATCACCCGATCTGGTCCAAAATGTCCTCCTGCTACACCTTGGTGAGCTGCTTCCAAGGTCTTGAGATATTCGCTCTCATGGACACATAGTCTCAGGTAACCATCTTTACCACGCTTGTATAGATTATCACCAATGAGTGAGTAATCTAGAGCTTCTTGTTCTAGACTTCTTTGTCTGGCCAGTGTCATATCTTGAGGGAATGTTTTCGTCCTCAGGAAATCTACTAATGGTTCAATCCAATGTGGCACTATGGACACTTGATAAAGAGTGGCATGCTCCACAGGTGGTTTAGTGAAACAGATTGGGCATTCCTTGCACAACTTGTGGACATCAGCCTCCATAGTAGGCCAATGCACTCCGAGTCTCCTTAGAGTCTGTAGGGTTCGTTGCTTTGAGTAGTGTTGCTCTAATGCACCTACATGTGCCAATTGCAACCATTTAGCGTACTCATCCTCTTCCACACAACAAGCTAGGATACCTTGATCTGTGTGCTTGTACATACTTCCTGCCATGATCTGGTATTTTTGGGCTTTTATTATCTCCCTATCTTGAGTGTTTATGACTGGGTGATTGGGCCCGTATGTCAACACTGGCACTAATGGCTTAGCCCACTGAGGTACAACTTCCAAATTAAACAAGTAAGCATCAGGAAGGTCATCTGACACTCCTTGTGGGGCTTCTCCAGATGTGAGCCTAGAGAGATGGCCTGCTCTCAAGTGAGTCTTCCCTTTCCTCACCACTACTTCAAAGTCATATTCCATTAGTAAGAGAAACCATCTTACTAATCGGTCTGTATTGCATGGTTTGTTTACCAAGTACAATAATGCCTGATGATCGGTAAAAAATTTAAACTTATTTGCAAGCAAATAGTGTATAAACTTTTTAACTGCATATACCATGCCTAATCCTTCTTGTTCGGTGGTGATATAGTTCCGTTCAGCTGCATTCAACTGTCTACTAGCATAGGCAATTGGAAGATCCATATTACCTTCGCCCGTAGGTTGTGCGAGTACACATCCAATAGCATAATTGGATGCATCCACGTGAACATGAAATCGCTTATTCCAATCTGGTGTGGTCAAGATTGGTGTTGAACACAATCTTCTTTTGAGCTCATTGAAGGAGTCCTCACATTCATTAGTCCACTCAAAGTTGGTCAAAAGGCCGTACAGTGGCTTGGCAATGATGGTGTACATGTGTATAAAGTGTCGGTAATAGCCACAATGCCCCATGAAAGCTTGTACTTCCTTGACATTCTTTGGCCTAGGTAACTCTGCTATGGCTTTTACTTTCTCTTCATCAGTGGATATGCCATTCTTTGACACTATGTGTCCTAGAATCTTTCCTTGCCTAACCATGAACACACACTTTTCTGGGTTCAGGCAGACTTGATACTCTGTACACTTGTCAAAGATTTGCCTGAGTTCTGGTATATGTGTCTGTCTAATGCTGGAATGAGCACAGAGATCATCAACATAGACCTCTAAACTCTTCCTCAAGAACTCTTTAAACACGTGACACATCAATCTTTGGAAGGTTGCAGGAGCATTGGTAAGCCCAAATGGCATTACCCTAAAGGCGAATATGCCCCATTCTGTGGCAAAAGCTGTCTTATGCTGGTCTTCCGGAGCAATGGCTACCTGATTGTAGCCCAAAAATCCATCAAGGAAGCTGTACACTTCCTTGCCTGCTACTCTTTCTAGCAGATGCTCAGTGATCGGAAGCGGATAGTTGTCTCGAATAGTGGCTGCATTAACCTTCTTCAAGTTAATGCACACACGTAGCTTTCCATTCTTCTTGGGCACCACTACAATGGGGGATACCCACTCAGTGTGCTCAATTTCATAAATAAATCCAACTTCTACCAGTCTATCTATCTCCTCTTTGATCTTGGCAGCATAATTATCATTGTATGTGTATGGCTTTTGCTTAGAAGGTCTAGCGTTTGAGGTCATGGGGATAGTGTGTGAGCATATATCCGGGTCTACACCTTTCAAATCCTTGTAACTCTAAGCGAATACATCTCTGTATTCTCTTAGCAAGGCTATCAGTTTGCGCTCTTCTAAAACTGCATCTCCCAAGATTGGCTCTATGGAGAAAACTGAAATGTCATAGCCATCCTCGTCACAGTGGGGTGTCCATTGTTCTTCATTGATGGCTACATCCATTGTTGCTAGAATTTTTGCCCAGCCGTGGGGTTCAAATTCTTCGTCAGGGAATACTACAGGTGCATAGGCTGGGTC
Source organism: Ceratopteris richardii (assembly GCA_020310875.1). Lineage (NCBI taxonomy): Eukaryota > Viridiplantae > Streptophyta > Polypodiopsida > Polypodiales > Pteridaceae > Ceratopteris > Ceratopteris richardii. The sequence goes on along the minus strand of CM035437.1, from coordinate 28,554,654 downwards.
TTGAATTGATCTATGTGTCTCTTTTGCACCTATACCTACGTCTCTTGCTTTTTCTCTCTTCTCTTCTTCTACTACCACTTTGCACATCCATAAGTGGGTGTCTTCATGCATCCATGAGGATCCTGATCCTATGGAATGCACAGACTCCGTATCATCTTTGGCTCTATGAATAGGATTCCATTGGATAGGAGGGACATCTCTATGAGAGTAATCTTTGAGATTAACCTTGGTCGTGACACCTAAGTGTTGCAAGTACAAGGAATTGGTTCCCCAATCCTGTACTACTTGCAACTGGCGCATAAATGGTCTTCCCAAAATCATCTCATAGGCATGGTTTTTGCTAAAATCACAGATAGCAAACGTGTGCTCAAACTCTACACCACATGTATTGAGAGTTATTCCTTCTAGTAAACATAGGGGTCTCTCTATGTGACCATCAGCCATCTGCAATTTCATCCTTGTGGGCCTGAGTGCTGGCTTGCCCCAATGTTTCCATAGGGAAGTGGTAACAATTGCAACTCTTGCACCAGAGTCCAGAATTGCCTTGGTCGTGTATCCTTGATGGGTGATGGGAAGATAGGTGTTTCCTTCTTCTCCTTCACTCATGTCTCCTATCTTATGTAGAGGAATTTCTAGCACTGTCCTATGAGAACCTGCCTAGGAATGAGGTTTTGCTATCTCTGGCACTTGTTTGGCTACATGTTTCCATAGTTCTGGCCTTACTTTGAGTAGCTCTTCTAAAGTGAGGTTGCACTGCACTTTAGTATTCTTTACTACCTCCGTGTTCCTAGGTATTATCGAGTCTTCGTTTCTGACCATGACTGTGGGTGCTCTCATACAAGTGGACTTAGCTTCCCATGGGTGGGGTAATTCATGTAAAGAATTAGACTCAAAGTCTAATCTCTCTTGAGACTGGGTGCTCTCCTGCTCTTCATAAATGGATGGGATGTCTTGTGGGAATTGGTCATGTGCATCATCCACAAGTTCAATGGGAGAAGGGACTTCACTTTCTTTAGTCCATTTGTCTTCTTGAATCTCTCGTAGGAATTCTGGTGTGAACCGATTCATAGAAGAAGATGTGTCTGGCTCCGTAGAGTAAGGCACATAGGCTTCCTGGGCAAGTAGGCTTTCTCTTTCACTTGCCTTGCCCTTATTTTGAGAGACAGGCTCCTTTTCTGATTGTGCTATTAGCCTCTCCAACCTTTCTAGCAGTCCATCAAAGTGTAACTACGTCTTAGCTGGACTAGAGATGTTAAAGAGGCGACTGGCTTCAAACATGGTTTGAGCAATTCCACCATCTTAGCACAAATTTTGGTTTGTTCAAGCTCTAGTTCTGCTCTAGGGTAACACTTTTCATGATCGGTTACGTTTGGCCCTTCTTGGATTCTGGCCTGATATGCTTTGAGCATCATATTTAGGTCCTCAGGAGTGGGATCTGCTAGGACTGATCCTACTCTAGGGGGTGGTGGAGTAGCATGAGGCAGGTTGGAAGGTGGTGGGTCGGATGGAGATGGGAATGGTGGAGGTGGGGTAGTGTGAGAGGGAGTTTGAGATGTGAGTTCAACTATTTTGGCTCTAGTTTCTCTGAGACTTTCCTCGAGCTCACTCATTTTCTTAGCCCATTGCCTTTTCATCCTTTCTCGACTATCCCTCCAAGCTCTAGTCCGTTTCTTGGTCATGCTCTCTGTTTCACTAACATCTGAGCTCTTTTCCTGGCCTACCCCTTGGTTTTGCTGCAATGCCTGAGCTCTAGTGACTACCTGTATTGGTGCAGTGGACGTCACACTTCCTGTAGAGTCTACTACTAACCCAATAGCATTGATAGGAGTAATTTTTGGCATATTATTGGGGTTCTTTGGACAATCTCGTAAGAGATGCTCCTTTCCACAATCTTGGCAAAAGCCTTGAATTGTCACTGATTGGGGTTGTGTAGGTGGAGGTAAGGGACAATCACGAATGAGGTGATATCCCTGACATCTGTAGCATGGTCCTCTAGGGAATGGGGGTCTTACCTGCCTAGGTTGGGGTCTAGAGTTAGGGTATTACATTTGTGTACTCTGGCTCCCAACTAGGTCCACTTGGTTCTTCATTGTAGTAGGACTCACCATGTTCAGGAGATTGCATGTAGTAAGCCTGGGGACTATCAATATGTGTAGAATCAAAGCTATGGTCACTAGGATCACTTTCTAAAAGGAATGGTGTTACTGGCACTATAGCTCTATTCAAATTCTCTTCTGCAGCTGCATACTTTACCGGAATTACATTAGCTGGGGCAGGGGGTTGTTGTGCTAACACAGGCTGAGGCCTTTGTTGGTTCTGGTATTGTGGTTGGTAGGTTTGTTGAGGCCTGCTGTGGTGGGTACTGGTTCTGGTATCTTCCTTGTTGAGGGTATGGTTGTGGGTACGTCTGCCTAACTGCTTGCTTATTGTAGGGGCAATCTTGCGCGGTGTGATTGGTGTACCTCCGTTCTATGGTGCACTACTCGCTACTAGGATTTACTTGGGGTTGAGCCATAATGGGACATACATTCACCATGTGGTCACCACCGCAAGTATAGCATCTCTTTACTGGGGCAAATCTTGGAATTTGTTTGCTAGAGACACCTAGTTTTTGAGCTACCTTTTCTGCGAGTTCCTCAATAGATGTAGATTGTGTGGAAGAAAAGCTAGAGGCAGTATCTGAATCTTTATAGATTTTGGAAAGCTCTAACTCTTCCCCTAGGTTATCCTCTATGTCAATGCACATGCGTACGCACTCTTCAATGGTCCTAGGGTCTTTCAAGTACACATATGACCTCAATTTGGTACTTAGCAATCCATCCAAGAATAATTCCACCTGTTTGGCTGGTGTAGGTAACTCTGGAACAGGGCATCTCTCTAGATATTGCCTAAATCTTCTACCTGCAAGTCTCACGGTCTCTTGAGGGTCTGCTTGAAGCTATGTATCAATGAGGAAGTATTATGCCTTATGCCACTTTTAGAGAATTCAGTGATGAAGGCCTCTAAGAGTTGGTCTATGCTCCTGAACTGTCTCTCATTCAATGGTTGAAACCACGTAAGGGTTGTGTTCCTAAGGGTTAGACCAAAGGCATTATACTGCGTGAATAGGTCCTTAACTTGTTCAGCTCTCAAGACTTGCCTAAACTCAGCCACATGATCATATGGGTCTCCTGTGCCATCGAAGTAGTTCTTCATGGACTTAACCAGCTGTGTAGGTCTCAATGTTCTGGTGTGTTCCCTAGGCCTTGCCAGAGGGAAATCATCAGCATTCCTTTGGTTCCTTGGGGCTCTAAGTCCCTCAGGTTCCACTCTATTTGTTTCTGTTCTCGTTCTTTCTCTTCCCACTGGATTGGCAAAGCTTACCTCAGGTCTATCTCTATGTCTATCTCTTTGAGCTCCATGAGCTTGGGATGTTCCAGCTCCTGGGTGACCAAAGGACACATTCGATCTTGGTTGGGGGAAAATAAATTCACCTTTCCAAGTGTAAGCATGCCTATCATTTTCTGTAACCACAAAGATCCTCTCTGAAGCATGATCTAAGTAGGTCACTCTGCCTAGGCTATCAGGATCTTTGAACTCATATATCATGATTGTTCCTACCTCATTTGGCTGATCAGATCTATACCTCCAAAAGGCTTCATCAGTCTCTCGGTTCAGGAGTAGATCTATGCTCTTATTGTCTTGGGAAATCCACTCTGGTGTGATAATCCTGGTGAGAACAGATTTGCCTCGGGGGGTTCTAGGTTCTACACCCATGTTTCCTTGCTCCAGGTCACCTAAGTCCGTTTCTGGGATCACATTCCCAAATTCATATGTCCTATCTGGATGACTAGTGACTACATATATGGTTCCTTCCTTGTCTAGGTATGCTCCGTTTTCAAACTTGACAGCTGGGTGCTCTAGTCCAATGGATTGATCAGGGTTTTTAATCTGGACCACAGATCTTCCTAGGCCGTCCTCATAGATGCTAGCACCTAATCGGTTGGTCCTAAGGTATTCGAGTTGCGTCTTGTAAGGGCCTTCTACCCTATGTAAATATGGCACTCCGGAGCTTCCTGTAGGTCTCTCCATACCGTGGGACATCTCTGACTCACTAGTTTCGGAGCTAGGGTAGTGCAAATAATGGCTCAACTGTTGGGCCCAAGACCTAGCACTATGATTAACACTAGCCTCTGAAGACCTAAGACTTTGTCTATCTCTTCCTAGGTGTCGTCCTGATCTAAGGTTCATATGCTTAGCTGAGCAATCCCAATTTTTACCCAAGGTACAACCTCGTTGCTGAGTTCTTTTGTATCAGTCACTTGATTCTTTTTAGTCGATTATCGTGTTTAGGATCTTGTCTGATACCACGTCGTCAGGAATACTTGAGTTAATTTCCGCACTTGAAGTTGATCGCTCCCCGTTAAGTTCTTTTCCTTTAAAGCTATCGGTCACACACAGGTTATCTCTTGAACTTGATTTCTTAGATAATCTTTGACTTGTTTCATGCCTATCGTTGCCCTGACTTACTTCTAGCACTATTAGTACTTAGCTTGAGCTAGGAATTGACAAAGGGTGTTGAGAGTATTCCAACCTCGCTTGCCGATTCCTTGCCCTTTGGTGCTCAAGAACCCGGTTCTCAAGCTTGCAAATCACCCTTGCTTTGGATGCCCTCAAGTGCTCTCAGTGGACCTATAAAAGTCCCAAAGTTAGTTCAAGACTTCAATTCAAATGAAAGACAGGTCACTTTCATGCATGTAATTCACAGACCAAATTTCCCTTTGCCTTTATGGAAAACAATCCCAAGGATCCTTCAGTTTTCCTACCCCGGGGTATGGTCAACTTCCACGAGCTTTCCAACACGACAAGAATCACAGCAAACGGATTTCGTATGAGGAAGTTATGACAGTTCAGGGTTTTGGGGTTAAAACAGGGCTCAAACAGGCTGACAAATCCCAGGATTTTTCTCAAAACACAATTGTAGGGACCTCACAAATCACTAATTGGTTGATAAGTATGCCAAAAATTACCCCAAAACTTGGTATTAAAAATCCTAGAAATTTGGCCGAAAAAGCCTGTCAATCGTGATCGACAGGTCTGTCAATCGCGATTGACAGAGGTGTCCGTCGGGCTTGTCGGTCACGATCGACACGTCAGTCGCGATTGACAGTGTGAATCGCGATCGACAGAGTCGGTCGTGGGTCCTGTCAATCGCGATCGATGGTGTCAATCGCAATCGACACTTTTTCTAGGATTTTTGCCGTGATTTCAGTCAATCGGGGATGTGTCCGTTGCGATGGACACGTGGCAACGCAAGAAATTCAGTCAATCGTCAAAATTCAGTCGGTCGCGATCGACGGTGTCAATCGCGACTGACAGGGGTGTCGGTCATGGTTGTCGATCGCGATCGATGGTGTCAATCACGATTGACAGGGTCAGTCGGTCGTCTCTGTCGATCGCGATCGAAAGAATTTGTCGATCGTGGCTGTCGGTCGCGATCGATGGTGTCAATCGTGACTGACAGAAAAACACGGAATTTTTTAGTTTTTTCTAGTGATTTGGAATGTACTCCTTGTGCATGTCATTGTGGTGTGCTTTGTTTTACCAAATGAGCGATTTTTCTGTCGATCGCGATCGACAGAGGTCTGCGACACAGAGACAGTTTCGAGCTTGTCCGTACCTGTGCAGCGTGCTGGAGGGGATGATACAGCTGTACCTACAATATCACTCACAAAACAGACAGAAAAACAATGCACACAATTCGCTCTCTCGCTCTCTCTCACAGGTGGAATGAAGGAAATGGAAGGGAGAAGGTGATATGATAAAAAAACTGAAATTTTTCGCGATGATGGAGGTGGAGATCGGATATGGTGAGGATGATGGTGAGGTAAGAAAGAGAAAAATAAGAAAAGTAAAGAAATTACCTACAACACCAATGTCTCAAATCTACGTCTTACCATCACACGCTCGTCCTCAAAGCTCGATCCCCGGCAACGGCGTCAAACTTTGGTGTAGCTCAGTGATGAGTAGCACCTCCTTTAATGTCAATCCAGGAAGACCTTAGGATGGTATGATGACCTCGAGCAAGTGAAGGCACAAGTGCGTGAGTGAGAAGCACACAAACATGCACACACATACACACACACACGTGCACACACGGCAAGAACAAAGAGGAAGACAATGGAGTTCTTTTAGATTACTTCAAGAGTGCTCATACAAGTTCAATTCTATTACAAGCTAACCTCAAAAATGAGCTCTCTAGCTTTATTTATAGTTTTTGACTAGGTTTTGGCCGTGTTCAGACCTAGTGTCCGGCCTAGTTAAAAATTAGGTTCTAGGTCCCATTTGAAGGCTCAAATGGAGTCTAAAAATTATGAAAACTGGTAGGTAGCTACTTCTAATGCTCCTCAAGCTCAAGGACTCCTTGGCTTGCACAAAATGGAGCTACAAAAATATGAAATGGTATTTACAATGGCTTTTAGTGATGAAAATCACTATTTTTGTAGGGATTTCCTCTAACGATTTGACATACACATCTTCGAGCTCCCTACTTGCTCTTTCTCCTTATGTGTCCACCTCTTTGATATGCTTTAGCTTCCTAAAAAAATAATGGCCTACTTGCCCGATCTTCTTTGACTACTCTATCTGCTTGTACCTTCTCTTTGCTTTGACTCCCTTCGTAAGCTTCCTTGTCTTGTTAGTCCTTCAGTTCCTTGACTACTGCTAACAGAGAGACTCAAGTCAAGGCCAATAGGTGTTGATATATTTAGGTAGTGATGTGTGTGAACACTCTAGGATTGTCGAGGCACTTTTTTCCCTCTCTAGGAGGTTTTTTTTCCACTGCTTGTATATACGCCTATTGCCCTAATGGGCTACTTATCTTTGTACATTCTTTGGTAATACATTCAGAATTGTGTGTTGTGCTCAAAATCCTTGGGTGGCACTTGATTGAGTGTTCAAGATACCAAGCAAGGTTGAGAACACGGGATCGAGACACCAACGTTGCAAACAAGAAGGTTCAATACACCAAGGTTGAGAGCAAGGGTCCAAGAGCACCATGGAGGATTACAGTGATTCACCTCTACCTGCGGCAACACTTGAACAACAACTAGAGCTCTTGCGGCATGAGCTTCAAGGAGCTCAGAACGAGATCCGACAACGTGATGAAATCCTCCAAAAGATGCAAGCTGAGGAAGACAACCTTACGAGAGTAGTAAAAGCTATTGTGTCTGCCCAATCTGATGTTACTCATTCAAAAATTGGTAATAGAAACTACCAGTTGATGGCCGAAAGGATGGGCCTTTAGTACTTTCTTGGTTGTGGCAGTTTGATGATTTTTATACCGATGAAATGTATGCTGAAAGTGAAAAAGTTAAATTTGCTACTAACTATCTAGTAGGTAAAGCACAACTCTGGTGGAATGTCCTGCAGCACAGTACGGAGCGTCCAACAACTTGGAAGGCTTTTCAAGAAAACATGAAGGATTCATTTCTTCCTCCTCAATACCATTTGCATGTTCGACGAGCATGGACGACCCTTACATGGAAGGAGGGTGATACGATTACTACCTACACAGAGCGGTTCTGGCAAAATTTACTACTTGTACGAATGCTTGAAGATGTATCAGAAGATATCTTGCAGCAGAAATACGAAGATGGTTTGGAGGTGGGAATCCAAGCTAAGCTTCACACCCTACGACCTACAACCCTCAACGAGGCTATATCTTTTGCTTATGATGCAGAAAAAGAATTCCAGTCCATAACCAAGTCACTCCGTCTACAACAACCACGTCCACGACCATTTCCTGTTAAACCTTCATTCCCTATGAAGCGTAATTTTAATGCCCCATCTACCCTAGTTTTCCTCGTCCTCCACAATCCAATTATTCAACTCCACCCGTTGCTTCATCTCTCCAACCAACCAAACCGCCTACCCTTCAAACTTCAGCAGTGAATGCCCAACAAAAGCGACCACGAATCACTTGCTGGAATTGTGGTAAACCTGGACATACAAAAATAAGGTGGAGATTGCAACCTCTTCATATGAAACCGGCTAAAGCTCGATTGCATAACATGGATGTCTATAATGAAGAAATTCCTCCTGTTTGGACAGAGGAATCACTGGAGAAGGATTTAAGTACCTTGGGTAATGATATCTCTCTACATTCTCTTCTTTGCATGCAGGGTACAATAAATAACAAACTAGTTAAAATTCTACATGACGATGGTAGTTCACATGACTTCATTTCACATTTATTAGTACAAGAACTTAAATTACAAACGTTTCCTTCTTTGTATAAAGTGAAAGCTGCATTTCAAGGTAGTCGTTATAATGTAACACGAGAAGTGCAAGATGTTACGATTAGCATAGGCCCTTATGTTGATTCACGAACATTTTTAATTGCACCTTTGCAATCTTATGATGTTATACTAGGTATGCCTTTTCGTCACCATTATAACCCACGTATTGACTACCATACTCATACCTTTAAGTTTGCTTTCAAAGGTCAAATCATTACTTTGTCTGCACGGCATGATTTCCAGCCATTTCCATTGATTAATCACACTCAAGTAAAACGTGCATTTAGGAAAGGATTCAACTCATGCATTGTTTTTGTCAATGTCATCAATGATTATACTCATACACTTCCAAATGCATATAAACCTTTTATGAGTACTTATAAGGATTGTTTTATGTCTGAATATCCCTCTGAACTACCACCATCTCGAGGATCCTTTGACCATAGCATAGACTTAGTACCTGGTAGTTCTCCTCCTCATAAATCACCTTATAGACATGGCCCACTACATCAAAAGGAAATAGAAAATCAAGTAAAAGACCTACTACAAAAAGGACTTATAAGGCCTAGTTCTTCCCCATTTGGAGCACCAGTTCTCTTAGTAGAGAAGAAGAATAAAACTTATCGAATGTGCATTGATTATAGAGCCCTTAACAAGATCACGATCAAGAATAGATACCCTATTCCTCGAATAGATGATCTCTTAGATAAGTTACGAGGAGCTCGTGTCTTTAGTAAAATTGATCTTAAAATGGGTTACCATCAGATTCGTATGACACAAAGTGATATTTTTAAGACTGCATTTAGAACTCAAAATGGCCATTATGAATTTATGGTAATGCCCTTTGGACTTACTAATGCCCCTGCTACATTTGCGCGAATGATGAACAATATTTTTCTTGATTACCAAGCTTTTGTTCTTGTCTTCTTTGATGACATACTTGTTTACAGTAAGAATGATAGTGAACATGAAAAGCATCTTGAAACAGTTTTTCATTTGTTACAAGAGAACACACTTTATGCTAATCCTGAAAAGAGTTATTTCTTTCAGCATAAGCTAGAATATTTAGGACATATTATTTCAAGTGAAGGTGTGCATGTGGATCCGAAAAAGATTAGAGTTATCATAGAATGGCCTACACCACAATCAGTCAATGATGTTCGTTCTTTTCTTGGGTTGGCTAGTTTCTATAGGAAGTTTGTTCGAAATTTTTCTTATTTAGCATTACCTCTTACCTTGTTGTTGAAAAAGAAAATAAAATTTGCATGGGGACTTACCCAACAACAGTCCTTTGACAAACTTAAACATGCACTTTCACATGCACTTGTTTTACAATTACCTGATTTTTCAAAACCCTTTCATGTTATTATTGATGCTAGCGGTTCAGGAATAGGTGCTGTTTTAATGCAAAATGACCATCCCATTATGCATCTGATTTGTATTTTTCACGTGCATGGCATGACTTCAACAATGCTGCATCTTTATCTCCTGAACATTATACATTTCATAATGGTTTTCTTTATTTTCAACATAGATTGTGCATAACCCAAGCTTTTAAAGATTTTGTCATTAAAGAAATGCATGAACCATCTTACATGGGTCATAGAGGCATACAAAGCACCATTTTTGCTTGCAAAGATTTCTTCTTTTGGCCACACATGGAAAAAGACATTGCACATTATGTTTCTCAATGCATTGTATGTCAGCGTGTCAAACGTCATCATGGTAAACCATTTGGATTATTAATGCCACTTCCTATTCCAAATGAACCATGGGAACAAATCTCTATGGATTTTATCACAGGTCTTCCTATCACTTCATCACATAATGATATGATTTGGACTATAGTTGATAGGTTTAGTAAATATGCATATTTCATTCCATGTAGAAAAACTTTGACTGCACCTCAAGCTACAAAATTATTCATTAAATGCATTTTTCCACATCATGGATTTCCTAAAGTAATGTTATCTGATCGTGATGTTAGGTTTTGTAATCATTTTTGGGTTGCCTTATTTCAACATTTTGATTCTAAAATAGATTTTAGCTCTGCATTTCATCCTGAAAGTAATGGACAGAGTGAGGCTACAAATAGTACTATTCTTGATTTATTGCGTTGTTATTCATTAGATAATCCTAATAATTGGGATGAAAAGTTGCCATTACTTCAATTTGCTTACAATAACACTTCACACACCACTACTGGTCGTGCACCTTTTGAAATAGTTTTTGGTAAAAAGCTTCCCACTCCCATATCCCTCACCCAAACCGACATTCCGATGGCTGATTCTATTGCTCAAGATCACGTTTCTATACTTCATGATGTTCACGAGCACATTAGGAAAAGTCAAGAGCGATATACACGTATTATCAATACTAAATGATTAGCCAAAGAATTCAAGGAAAATGATTTTGTATGGTTGCGAATAATTAAAAGACGTCTCAAAAATATTTTGCAGCATCCTAAACTTAAACTTGCACCACACTATTATGGACCGTTTCGCATTATAGAAAAAATTAATGATAATTCATTTCGATTAGATATTCCATCCCATTGGACCATTCATAATTCTTTTCATATTAGTTTACTTAAACCCTTTAAAGGAACTTTACCACTTGCTCCACTTCTTGATGACCCTCCTTTGATTGAAGAACAATCTGAAATCTTAGTTCCTGAGAAAATCATTGATCATGATGTCACTACTACACGCACAGGTACTCAATATCATCGATATTTGGTTAAGTACAAAAATCACTCTATTGAAGAATGTCAATGGATACATAAAACACAATTAACACCTCATTACGACCATTTAATTTTTACATCATACACAAACACATTAATGTACCAGCTCCATGAACATTTCCATGCATGTATTTTTACATGGCACATGCCTATTTTCTTTATTCAGTGATGAAACATGTGACTGGCCATCCATGTTTATTATTTTATCACCTGAGGTCAGTTGCTTGTTCAACTGAGGGGCATGTTATACCTTATGGAATATGTTGAACAATGCATTGTTGGATTGTAACATGCAATATGTTAGCCAATGCATTGTTGGATTGAAATATGGAATAGCCAATGCATTGTTGGATTGTAACATGGAATATGTTAGCCAATGCATTATTGGATTGTAACAATAACATGGAATATGTTGAACAATGTATTGTAATTGTTAGAGTGATAAATTATTTTATCAACTGAGGTCAGTTGCTTGTCAACAGAGAGGCATGTTGTATATTATTGAACAATGCATTGTTAAAGTATTATATTCTTAATGTATTAATATGTTTTTGATGTTTTTGATATATAGTAGCTGAAGGTTCGTGAGGAGCGTGCAAGGCGTGAAAGGGCGGACATCAATAATCTGAATAATTATTATTTAGTTTGTAAATAAATCTGCGTAGAAGGTTCTATTGTTAGAAAAGTAATGGTTAGAATAGGGGTCGTTGTAGACCGTAGTTTCTGTTATTGAAAGCAATGGCTTTCTGTAAAAGTTATCAACTTTTAGTTTCATGCCTGCTTTTCAAAGCCGCCCTCTTGTAACCACTCTTTTCGACGTAATCAAAAGTCCTATAAATACATGCACTCTGTGGACTATCGAAACAGAGTGCATGGGGGGAGATTGCACCCAATCTTGCGTTCTGTCTCGTCTCCTGTTTTCTCTATTTTCTGTGTGTTTTTCTACGTCTGTAATCTCTGTATGCGCGTTAGCAAGATCCTGACAACATGAAGTTTGGTTGATCCAAACATATAACTTGGATGTTTGTACAATGGTTTACTTCCATCTAACAATAACTTGATTTTTTCACCCGACTAGAGGACTACTTTGTCCTAATGGACTTGAAAATCCTATGTAAACTATAAAAGAAAGTTTTCCATTTATTGTGGTTCAACCTTACTATATCTTGAACAAGTCAAATTCAAAATGAAAATTATGTAGCTAAGGACTTTACTCAAAATCTTGATCTTTAAGTTCTTGGGAATTGTGAAGCTGATAAGAAATTCCGAACTTCTCTATTCTAGAGTATTCTAGACTCTAGAAAGTCATGAGAGTTATGCTAGTAACTAGAAGCCAACCCAAATGAATAAGTCGATCTTGGACTTGATACCTTTTGAAGATTGAATAAGTTCTTGTACAGAAAACACCTATATAGGATGTTTAATTTAGTTATCTAGTTCCAATCCACTAGCCCTCGGCTTTTGCAAAAGAAATGAGATACCATATCTGAGCCAATTCCAAAAGATTTGGAAAGCGAAAGGAAATAACTAAGAATCTGTATAAATAATTCAAACTTCTAAGATATAAACTTGCTATGAATCAAATACTTGATGACCCAAGACTTTAGCTCAAGTCTTTAACTTCTTAATGATCGGTTTCAACAAGGTATTGAAGCATTTGTTGTTCTATCTTTAAGAGAAAGGAACTCGATTCTCAAAAAGATTCATAGAGTAAATCTAAACATCATTCAACCACAAGATACTAGTGCGGTATCCAACATCAATGTGTCAACCTACTGAGGTTTTATTGATGACTTTCTTACTCAAATAATGCTTCACTTGAGACTAAGATTTTGCATATATTCAATCTTTATGACTGCTTACTGGAATTGCAATTCTTGTACATTCCTTTGAGTCAAAAGGATTGAATTTTCCAAGTTACACTAGGAACTTAGTGCTTGACTTAGTCAGTCTCTTCCTTAGTTGAAAGGATCATTTCAATGTCAAAGTACAACTTCTTCAGAAATTTATCAAATATTTCCGAATTATCAACACTTTAGCTTGAAGTGTTTCAAGAAGATTTTGGAAGTTACTTACTTCGTATCTTCTTAAGAACTTGATCTTGAAGTATCTTGAGATCATACTTTTATCCTTCTTGAATTAAAACTTATCTTGGGAATTTTTAATTCCCTTGAGGATCAAATCTAACTTCAAGATTTAGTCTAGGACTAAAAGATAATTATCATCCCACGATCTGATGTCCCATGCCATTTTTCCTACATCAATATGAATATAAAATTTGGTGTCTCATACCACCCTATTTTATATTCACATTAATGTGTAGGTGATACTTATCCTAAAGTCTAAACATTTCTTGATAGAATACCTTCTTGCTTCAATTCTTTATGTAAATTTTGAAGATTCAGGCATTACCTCTAACTAGATTTTCTAGGTTTTGATCCCTTCACATGATCGTTTCACGATCTTTTCCTTTGGGAACTTGAAAACCTTTTGATGGAACATCCATCCTTCTTTGCTAGGGTTTTCAAAAGAAAAACCACTTAGAATTCCAAGTACTTGAATTTTCTCAATTCAAGTCGAGACGGTTATGCTGGACCAACTTGTAGCGACAAGAGTGGTTTACTACTTGTCTTTAGATTCCTTTCTTTCTAAAGCTTTAAGTAGCTACCTCAAGTATTTTTTTCAAGAATCTTTGTACTAAAGTCTAAGCATCCGCTCATGCTGTTAGATTTCACCTTTAAGAAATCTCTTTAAGGATAGGTAAACTTTACGTTTTACCTTCCACATACTTAATTATCATCGACACGGTTGTAGACTACAATCTTGGAGTTTTTATTCTGTTCAAACTTGGTACAGCTTACTTGTTTCACACTTTTCATTGGACAAATGGAATTTGCATGAAAATTTTCGAAAGGGATTTTATTACCAATACTTGGGCAAAACTTCATAGTAGTTCCAATCGTAATTGTCTTGGGCAAACCTTGCCAAGCCCGATCAAAACTTGTTGATTGTGCGATAAAATAAAGACTTTAGCTTTATCATTTAAGATCTCTCGAACTATTCTAAGATTTTTGGCTTACCTGTAGGATTTTTGGAGATATTTCCTCTACTCAAGTCCAAGCATATATTAATGCTTTTCAGATTCTAAAGATAATAATATTTGATACACTTCCAAGTGATATCAAGATTTGGACTTTAAGTACCACTTCTGGTGGTTTGGGACTTTTGGCAAACTACTTGTTGTCTAAAGAGAGTTTGAAGAATTTCATTTTCACTACTTGGGAGAACATTTTGTTCAAGGACTTGAGATTCATTCTAGGGAATCAAATAACTTGAGAAAATGATTAATCTTGGAATCCTTTGCAATGCAAAAAGGATATTTGAAAGAAATTCTTAATTTTCAAACAATATCCAAAAACTTTATTGATTCAATAGTGTTCATTTCCTGAGTATCAAACTAGAGGATAAATATCACCTTTAGGATATGGTTTCCTATTCCACTATGAAAGTTTTTCTTGAACTTTCATCTTTGTGATATTGATTCCTGTTCTTGAGTTTGATACAATATTTATCATTATTGGTCAATCTTTGGATGTTAGTGGAGTACTTTAAACATATTTCGGCAATCAAAATTACATTTAAAGTCCAACCATCTATTGACAATTGATCCAATAGTAATGCTACTATGAACACATAACTTTGAGCTTTATAGCTTGTTTAGGAAAAGTTCATGGATTGAAGATCCATTGCTTGGAACTTTGTATTCCTAAATGAAATGTTCACAGTTCGATTCAAGTCTTTAGGAACTTATCTCATTTGCTAAAGATTTCTTGCTTTGGTTTCCTCTTGAAGCTTCAGTTAGCTTAAATGAAACCAAAACTTGACTCTCTAATCCTTATAAAAGGAAGAGTTTGATCAAGTTTCCATGCTTGCTTAGTAATTTGCATCATTATCCGAGATGCAACATCATGGAACCTAACATCCTCCTATTGAACTTCAAAGTTCAATTGATGCTAAGGTTTAACCTTTGATTTCCATCACTCCTCGGAATGGAATCAAATGAGAACTTACAAAAGTTTCATAGTTTTTCTTAGCACTTTGCATCCTTACCAGGGATGCTACTTATGGAACATTAGAACTATCTTTTGAGCTTGTAATGTTCAAATAGTGTAATTTCCATTTATCTTTATTTGATTTTGATAACATCTTGGGATAAAATATCAAATAAAGGCATTCATTAGGAAGTACTCAAGTCTCTAAGGAAACTCTTCTCATCCTTCTTGGATATAAGATTTCTTAAATCCAAGCTAATGACTACATCTACGCTTGTTGTTAGGATTCTCTAAGTTTTCTCTGAAACTTAGAGTCATTAAGGAAACTTTCAAGCAGCCCTATTTTCTTGCCACTCCAATGAGCAAGAAAATTGAACAGTTGACTTTCAAAAGGCCTACTTTTCCTAATCAAGACTCCTAATTTGTGATACCTAAGTATCACGTTTGGAAAAAAAAACTAGGTACTTGAGTTGCATGGCAGCTAGGAGCCTTGCAACCACCTAGTTTGCTCTTTTTCCTAGCTATCTAAATTGAGTTAAAAAAGTAGGTAACGAAAGTATAAGTATTCAACTACTTAACAAACAATCATGCATATGCGAATGCTTGTTCTTGCATGCAAATGCATGTGAGTGCATACATGTGTTGGCATTCTCCTTTCATGCATCAAACTTATATCAAGCAATTCTTGAGCTTGATAATGTATGTTCCCAATCATTCTTGCACAAACATTCTACTTGTTAGCTTTTTAAAAAATATGTAATGTGCATAAACTTGAGCATTAACTACCTTTTTTAAGCAAAAAGAAAACATGTTTTGTACATGAAAACATTCTTTGAAAAGGAGAAATGCACCAACATTCTTTAGTAGATGCATGCCTATGCTTGATAAGTGTTTCCATTCTTCGATCTCTCCTATCTTGCTTTCATTAAATTACATACAATGCTTTCAAAATTGAAGATTCTTTCCCTACTTCAATGATAATAGCAATGCATTCTATATGAAAGCATAGGGCAAAGCAAATATTGAAATGAAAACATCAACTTGTAAAGTACTTAGTTCCCAATTAGCTACATCCTTCCATTGATCCTCGAGAAGAGCTATTTTCCACCTGATTAGCTTCAATGTTCTTAAAGATGATCCAACCATCATGGTCATGCTTGCCCTCTTCCAAGCATCGTCCTTTGCTTAAAAGAAAACTTCATATCCTTGCTTTGTGACCAAGGTTCTAACCATCTCTTGGTTAGGAATGTGAGGTGCATCCTCTTTGGGTTTGTTGGCTATATTTTCATTCTTTGGCTGATTCAATACGGGTTCAAGCACGAAAGGATGCACTTAAAGGTAGTTTTTTTAGATGCTCGAGGAGTACTGCAAAATGATCGATGTAGAAAATCAAACAGAAGATGTGATCATCTTCAAGTGATGAGTAGTGGATAGCCGATAAGCTTTCCATCTATAGATGATAATGTTCAGGTGAGGAATAGTATATCGCCCGACATAAAGCTACGATGGATATGTTGAGAAGCTCTCAATGAGTAGGTTTAGAGCTCAAATCTTCTATGCTATCGCTACGGGCTTTTGTAAAGGTTGTAAAATTATGCATGAATAGAACAAAAATCATTTCTGACTCCTGGATAGATGAGATTCATTTTATCCTCGATCAAAGAGTGCGGGAGATTCATCTCGATCAGAGGTTGTGGGATCAAGTCCTTTTGACCGATAGTTGATTTAGCTTTTTGAAACTATTTCCAGATCTTCTATGCCTTACGACGTCTAAAGTTCAATACATGGAGGCTATGCACGTCGGTTAGTACTACCTATATCTTCTTGTAATGGCTTTTGAATTCTGAACAACTTAAGAGATATTGATTTAGAACCACTCATGATATGGTGCTTCCCTTCATGGAAATAGTTGCCAGTTTGAATCCCGTGATCATCGTCGCTGAGAAAAGCTCCTATTTTCTTTTACAATGTCAAAATTATGCGGAGGTTTAAAGGCATGATCATGCAGCTGAGGACATGTGGTTGAAGCAATATGCTTTCAACTAGGTGATCATGGGTTCAAAATCTGAGGCCTGATGAGTACTACGATTGCGGGATTTAGGATTTTTTTTGCATCTCTAAGCATTGCCTTCGAAGCACTCACGCGAACAGTACACCAAAAAAAACGAGAATAATTTCCGGGGAATGAAAGCTTATTAGGAAGGCTTGAGGAAGATAATGAGAGCAAGGTCTCTACAAAGAAACTTATGAAGAAGGCGATGAGCTATCAAAGGTCTCCAAGGAAGCTAAGCTATGATATCAATGCAAGTAAACTACAAATTACGACCACCACGTGCTAGAGAGATGAGTCGCCTCTCAACCTTATGCCTGTATGTATAGCTGCTTGAATCAACGAGGACCACAAATGTAACTAGAGTCCACAAGTGCATGTGCAATCTCCTCCACTCCTTTCATATCTTCCACTAGAGTCTACTAGTGGCTGGAGTGATCTCGACCACTACTTTAGTACCTTCCACTATAGTCCACTAGTGGTTGTTGTACTCGCCACTCGAGTTAAGTCTCCAGGACTCAAGTTAACAGCTCCTTGGGCAAAACTCTCTCCCCATGCTCCCCATGGGGTTTGAACCCAATACCTCCTTCTTCACAACCTTGAGACTTAACCACTACGCTAAGTGGATTACTTGTTTAAGAGAGGACATGGACTTATGCGTCTAGTCTCAAGATCTTTGGCCATACACATGAGTGACCAAACGGTGTCCGATTTCAGATATGTCTAAACCAATCGGACCCTTAGATCATAGACTTACTTTATTACACAATTACCCATTATGGGCTTATATGATGCGTCATGTATTGGTTGCAAAAGGATTGTGGAATATTATGCAAGGTGTTGAAAAACATCTTATTACACTTGTAAACACAGTTGTTGAAGGTGATGCAAATGGCATTGAAGATGATGGTATTTTTCATGTTCCTATTCGTGCTACGGTTCCTGTTGCACCTACTGTAGAGCGAATTCATTGAGATGGCAGAGATGCTTAGGCACATGCATTGATAACATTGTTGGTCAAACGTGCCATTATTCCTCACATTTGCTCTTGTAGAACAACTAAGGATGCTTGAGATACACTTACCACTTTATACCAGGCAAGGAATGAGGCTCGTGTTGCTTAGCTCTGAAAATAGTTGGAGAGTGAGCACATGAATGAAGGTGATTCCATGGATAGTTTTCTGACAAAGATCAAAGATTTGAAGGAACAATTGATTTTTGCTTATGAAGTCTTACCTGATAGTTCAATTGTGTAGACTGTTCTAAATGGTATTCCCGATTCATATCAGAGTTTTGCGTCCACTCTTCGTTTGATGATGAAAGATAATCCAAATGCCTTAACATTTGAGGAGTTAGTCTCTATTCTGTTGTAGGAAGATCAGTCTAGGCAAAACAAGTCCATTATGCGTGTTGCAAATCAAGCTTTCCTGGCTATTCAGAAGGGCAAAGGTAAATGGACCTATTCTATTAGTAAGCAAAAATCAGCTAATTCTGCACAATCAAAGAAGGATGATAGAGATGAGAAGAAAACAAAAAAGCAAATATCATTTTGCAAATACTGTAAAGCAAATGATCATGTCATAAAGAGTTGTCCAAAACTGGCTGCTAAAGAGGAAAAGAAAAAAGATGCTGGAATGATTGTTGCAGATGCCTCTACACTAAAAACAAAGTCTGCTAATCTAGTGCAGAATGAAGAATGGGTGTTTACTATTGTTTGCATTTTTGACCCATCTTCTCTTGAACAATGTATGTGTCACTCTAGCACAATGGCAAGTACCAACGTGAGGAGATCCACCTCATAAATTTCAATCCGTGAAGACGTGAGGACTAGTATATGTCGACTATGAGCAAGTGACAACACAAGTGTGCAAGTGAGAAGCACACAAGCATGTACACACATTCATACACACACACAAAAGGCAAGAATAAAGAGTGGAACAATGGAATCTTCTATTAGCAAGCTCCAAGAAATTGTACAAAGCTCAAAACTAGATTCGTTTGGGTAGTGATAAAAATCACTATTCGTTGGAAATAATTTGTGAAAAAATTGATTAGGCCTTATTGTCGGGTTGTGCTTAACTGCTCTCCTCATTGCTTGTAGGTCAACACTCCCCCTCTGTAGCATCTATCGCCCCTAACAGACCTCTGTGCTAGAGGGTGGTCAATATAGTATTGGACAATGTTAGTGGCCAGTTCATGTTCGCGTATTCATAATCCCTTCGCAAGATCAAACTGCAGTGCATCCCAATCAATGGTGCTTGAGATATTGGGTTGAGGCGTCATGTAGTACTCTGAGTACATGGCCTGTTCACATGCAAATGTAGGAGATGCGTTGGTTTTGGTGCAAACACCTCTGAGTGATATTTACAAAATCTTGTTGTGAACATAGCTTCGAAGACCTATTTGTAACATACGGGGAGGCATTTTATATGTGCATGCCAAGCATAGGTGACTCGAATGCTTGTGGTAGTGCTCATGTCATACACTAAATCATAGTTTTTGTTGGTGAGGCCTGGTAGAGCTACTTGTGGGGCTTCTGTATTGCAAAAATTTTTGAGCACGATTTGCATCATATCCAAACTTTTGAGCATCATTTGTGCGGTGACATCTGGCATGGGCTTCAGGCGAGGGAGCCAATGACGAATGGTGGCCATCATGTAAGCAATAGAGGGTGGTCCCTGTGGTGGTGCAATGTGTGGGATTTGAACTCATGACCTACCAGTTAGGAGTATGATGGGCTAACCACTTGCCCCAAAATCCATGGTTGAGGATTACTTCCTAATCCTCCCTCTTAGGGTGTGGTTCAACCATCTCCTGCTTGTCATTTCTTGAGTCTAACACTCTCTTCCCCTTCTAGAGATCATTGTCCTCAATGATCAATCCTTGATCTCCCCTCGAATTGATGTCCTCAACCTTGCATAGTCTCTTGAACCATCTTGTTCTCAACCTTGGTCTTTTAAACCCTTGCTCTCAACCTTGGTCTCTAGAACCTTGCTTTTCTGCTTCTTGGCCACTTGCCTATGGACTTGCCTTGTTCACAACCTTGATCCCTTGAGCCCCTTGTTCTTAACCTCCGTATCTTGAACCTGATTCTCACCCATGCTAGGTATCTTGGATCCTGAATCTATTGCTTCCATTGGAAATCTTGTTCCAAGAGCTTTCCAACGGTATCTTACACATCTAAATCCGACCTACGGATTGAGAGATACACTCTAATCTTTGATGGGCTCATCTTTGAAAGGGACGTGTGCGTCTTCCTTGCCCAAGCCTACTTCCTAGGCTCTGATACCAATTGTGGGATTTGAACTCATGACCTACCAGCTAGGAGTATGATGGGCTAACCACTTGCCCCCAAAGCCATGGTTGAGGATTACTTCCTAATCCTCCCTCTTAGGGTGTGGTTCAACCATCTCATGCCTATCATTTCTTGAGTCTAACACAATGTATGGATAATTAAGCCATTCTTTACATTGGGCATTATTATGCACTTTAATATTAAACACTTTCCATGATCTATGCCGTGGAATTGGACTATAACATGGATTATAGATAAGATGTAGAGGTGCACAATTTCATGTATGCAACATTTCTGGGTAAGTCTCTAAGAGCTTTTGCCTCCATGTCGGTTGATAGATTTTGCCTTTTTGTGCCTCTGGTGGTAGGTCCTTGTGTTGGAATTGGGTTGCGAAGGTGGGGGTCTTCCCCATGACTCTCTTTATTTCTATGTTATAATCTGCAAGAATTACAAAGTATGGCCGATATTGAAGTTCTAATGATGTGATGAGGCGCCTGGTTGCCAAGTTTTAGAAATAGCTAGATTGCAGAACTATTTCTTCTATGACTCGCATTGTCTGATTTTGCACCACAATGCAATCTTCATGAGTATGCCTGATTTCTTCCACTTGTCTTAACCATGGGGGTCGTGGTGCTTTGAATGTATCCTGGCCCTGTTTTGTTATCCATCTGGTCATAATCACCTTCGAATGTGTGTTCTATTGGAATTGAGATGGTTTCTTCTTCTGCAGGGGCCTCTAGTGGGGATGATGGACTTTTGTATTGTAGGAGTCGTGTTTGTAATTCTTTGACTTGTTGTTTGAGTTCTTGTAGTGCCTCTGAGTCCGTAATGGTTGAAGAGGTTGATACGGTGGTGGGAGGGAAAATTGTAGTATCTGACTATCGTTGCTATTGCAATTGATCGAATTCTTCTAATAATTTTTCATGTGCCTCAAGAAGGTTAGTATAGTCTTCCAGTATGATTTTAATGTTCTCCGAGGGCACAACTTGAAATTTTTAGGGACTGATGTGTGCCCCTAGTATATTCTTGATGGCGACTACGAGATTTTCTTGATTTTGGAGCTGTAAACAATGATTTTCCTCTTGAGTCGCTGCAAGGTGACTTCGTACAAGTGACATGTTGCATTGGAGTTTGGAATTACGTTCCATTTGATTTTGTCGATGACCCTTAACTTGGTGTATGGCGTCTACATCTACGTTCTGCCACTTTTCTTCCAAGGTGCTATGGGCTTCCTACAACATCTGAAATTGCATTTGTAAACTCTCATTGTTGTCCTCCAGTGATGCGATGCATTGTTGTAACTCTACAGAGTGCACTTGTAATCTCTTGTTATGTTCCTCTAGTTGGTGGTACTCTATCCTTAACTGTGACATACACTGAAGCATGGTATCAAATGCATCATTTATAGTTAAAGATGCAGTTTGTACAGTGGAGGATGCAAGGGAGAGGGAACAGGGAAGGGGGAGTGTGAATGTTGTGTCTACTCCAGATATGTGTGCAAGTGAAGTTGGTGATGGGGGAATGGGGGAAGTGTGGGGGATGGGGGAGGTGCTGTGGGTGGCAAAATATCCATGTTGCCAGATGGTCGAGACATGGGCTATAACATGCTCAAGAAAGCGGCATGGATGGGTTGAAGGATTGATGGGACACAGATTGGAATGTTAGACCTTTGAGGTGGGACTACCCAAGGAACATCTTCAGATATGTGGAAACCTAAAAATGTGGTCCTAAGGTCGAGGTGGCCTAGGACAGAAGTTGTGGAGGTGGGTGTCCTATGACAGATTCCATGAGGGATTCGGTTGTAATGGTGATGGTATGATATATAGGGTTGTCAAAGGATGAAAACAAAAGTTGAACTGGAAGTGGGACTATGGAAGATGAAGGTTTTCTGTGTGGGGTTAGTAATCGGGATGATTTTTACAGCTTCTGTTCGAGGAGGTGATGGTGGGGTTGTTGGAGGTATCGGCTCTATTGACTCTTCATGGGTGACTATGTGTTCATGGCTAGGAGTTCGAGTTGCTTGGGATGTTGTCGTGATTGGTTCAGATCTGTGGTAGTTTCCTCCATAATGGTGATGGGAATCTGAATGTTTTTGTCTAACCTTGGTCTTGTTTGGAATCTTCATGGATCGTATTGAACGTGAGGCTTCTGCAATGCAGATCGGATAGCTTCCACTATGCCATATGTTTCTACTAGGAATAATAGAGTTTCACGATATTCAGAGTCTAACCAGCCTCTTCCAAGAGCTGGGCCATGAGCATTCTGCTGTTCTGTTCAGAGAGTAATTGTTGTGCCCGCACCCTTTCCATGATCTGGTATAATCTACAGAGTTCTGCAATGTAAGTTGGGGCTTCAATTGTTTCTTCTTCTTCTCCTTCTTCTTCTTCTTCTTCTTCCTCTTCTTCACCCTCTGGTCATTCTAGTTGTTGAGATAATGTCCTGTGTTGATCGTCTTCCCAATGTACATGGCAGCCTTCTGTTCATTTACCCCTTCTTTGGGAAGATGTGCCAGGTTCTTTTGTATCTGAAAAGAATTCTACATCCGATAGTTGCATGTTTTGCAAAAAGGATTCAAAATTGAAGGTGCTCATCCCTTCAATGTCTCCCGTCGTAGCAAATTCAAATTCCGGTGGGATAGGAGGAGTTGATGGGGCAACTTGTGGCATGCCTTCTGTTGATTTACCCCTTCTTTTGAAGGATGTGCCAGGTTCTTTTGTATCCGAAAAGAATTCTACATCCGATAGTTGCATGTTTTGCAAAAAGGATTCAAAATCGAAGGTGCTCATCCCTTCAATGTCTCCCATCATAGCAAATTCAAATTTTGGTGGTACAGGAGGAGTCGATGGGGCAGATTGTGGCATGCCTTCAGATCCAGATCTGGGAATTTGGATCGTAAAAGGAGGCACTGTGGCATCCCCTCATGGTGAGACCTCTGGGGTTGTAAGAACTTCTCATGTCTGGACATAAGGAATAGTGCCCCTCATTCACTTGGATTGATGTGTGGAAGCCTTGCATCCTTTAAACAGCTGTAGTTGTGAACATGTCAATGCACGTTCGATGGGTACATCGTATGATAAGCATCTACAAAGATGCACATTATTGCACATCCATTCACCACTAGCTTTCTAGAGTACCTTTTATTAGCTTCGTATAGCTGGTCTATAATCCACATATGAAGCTTAATCGATAGTGAGCTTGTCTCTGCCAAGTAAAGACTGAACCAGATTCATTTGTGTGGTGACTATGTGAATCTATCTTGGCCAAGAAATGCGAAATGCTGCATGCACATTCGGAGAGGGATGGAAACATTTGGTGTGAGTGCCACCATATCTTTTAACTTTTGTAGTTTCTTGTTCTTCATGTTATCGGGTATCAAATCATCCTTCTCGAAGGGCACATGCATGCCATGCATGTTCAGAGCATCTCTTTCCAATTCTAGGGTGAGTTCAAACTTTTTCAACTTATTGTTGCCCGATAAAGAAGGAATGACAAAGGTTCCAGGCCAGTCCTTTACATCACTTGCTTGTAATCTTGATACCAAATAGTGACAACATAAAAAATCCAATTTTGCTAAGGGTGCCTTGAAGTATTCTGCCAGCCCTAGGCATTGCCATATGATTTGTAGTTCTGGTGTGTTTTGGAGAGTTTAAACTCTCTTGAAAAGAATTGGAATCGCATCCATGCCTTATTATACTCACATTTCGACTCCCATATGTACTTCGCCTCTCCTAATGGCTCTAGCATGCCATTGAACCAGTGAGAGTTTGCATGAACTCTCTTCGTTATTCCTGTAGGAGGATCCAACATGGGTATATGTTGTAAGTGTTGTATCTCTATAGGTCATTCGGTTGGTGGCACTTCAATAGGTAGAGTTTCCATGTTAACGTCTGCTTGACTCACTCCTGCCTACGAGCTGGGGTCTGCTGTCTTTGCCATGATATTGCTCATAGTTTTTGATGCTTATCTACTAGAAAAAGAGAAGCATATTAGCATTGCATAGGAAACATGATATTATGGTGTTGCCTCTACAATACCAACATGATACCCCAAGTGGTTAGGGGTTAGTGGATGAAGTGTTGGTGATGTTTACGAATGTCGGTTAGTAGGTTAGTGATTTCCCTAGATGCATACTTTGGGTTTGCACTATACTCAACATATGTCTACTTCGATGTGGATTGATTTATGATATTTGGTTAGGGGATTTGATATAGGGTTTAATTCTCCAAATATTTATCATGGGATCATAGTTTTTGGTAGTGATATGTGAAGGTTCTTGGTTTAGATTGTGTTGGATTTGGGATTGTTTGGGTACCCATTTCCAGATATTCCTAGGTATGATTGGAGATGTGACAGTGTGGAGTGTAAATGTTTGCCCTGTGATTTGTGTTGTGAGTGCCTGTGAGTGTTGATTCAAGCTTGTGGGCTGAGATGAAGCTATTTGAGCTCATAAGCAGGTCTTGGGCACCCAAATCTATCTAGCATTGGGGTCAGCCTTCATCAATCGCTTTGGGACCCAAATAGAAATGGTCCATCTAGATTGATACCTAGGATACTCCTTCATTGTAGTCCTCGACTATGTAGTTCGTTTGGTGCATCTTTGGGATCCTATCTCCAGAGCAAAGGGTTGTTCACCCTTACGTATCTAGATTTGCTTTATTGCATGAGTTACTTTATGTTGCACCAGTTGTTGAGCATTCCCTTTGACCATCTGTTACATCGAATTCTTGTGTTGCCTTGCTGGTTTTCCTGGGATCCTCTTTGGAAAAGGAGGAAATTCCTTATTGGCCTCTATGACTCCTTCATGAGTGGCACTTTTATGCACCATAGAACTTTGGACAAGAATAACAGAGTTATCTTCATATGGGTTCTTGGAGGGACCATGAGTGGGTGACTTTCCTAGTTGCCTGAGTGCTTGATTTTATAACTCCACTATGATGTGGTGTTGATTCACCCATGCCTGAAGAAGTCCACTTCTTAGTTCTCAGGTTCATGTTGACTACATGATCATAGATCCAATTTTGACCCAAGGCAAGAGGTTGTATGCAATCCTCATCTTGACACACTAGTACCATTAGAACATCTTGAATGTAGAGGGGAAGTTCCACCTCTCCCATGCAAGGGGTTTCCACACCTCCCAATCCTATGAGATATGCTTCTATAGGATGGATTTTTAATTGGAAGCAGAGAGAGTTATAACACTCACAACACATTCTCTTGAAGGTATATGGAAACAATGAAGATGAAGGATGGCTCCTCTCAAGGGCAAAGGAAAGACAAAGCTCGAAGTAAAGCTAAGTAAATTAATAAATTATGTTTGATTTTCATGCATTATCTTTTCATGCATACACAATTGAGGTTTGAGAAAGTATTAACAAAGACAATAAGCAAACATACATTCCTTGAAAGGAGAACAAGCACCTCAAGCAGTTACATGCATTGAAAAGAATGATTGTTTGTGCACTTTTCCTTGACAAGAGATGATTTCAATGCAAATTGTTGACACTCAAGGTTAAGGACAAAGTATGGAAGCACACCAAGGAAGTGGACACACAAGAAGAAGGAGCATGTAGGGAGCTCCAAGAACCACATGTCAAATTTTCAAAAGAAATCCCTATAAAAATAGTGATTTTCGTCACTAAAAACCATTGTAAATACCATTTTCCATTTTTGCAACTCCATTTTGTTCAAGCCGAGGAGTCCTCGAGCTTGAGGAGTATTAGAAGTATCTTCCTACCAATTTCATAATTTTTAGACTCCGTTTGAGCCCCCAAATAAGCCCTAGAACCTATTTTTTAACTAGGCCGGACACTAGGTTTGGACATGGCCAAAACCACTCAAAAAACTATAAAAAGGGCTGGAGAGCTCATTTTTGAGGTTAGCTTGTTGTAGTTTTGAGCTTGGTAAGAGATTTCTTTTGTAATCGAAGCTTTCCATTGTTCCACTCTTTGCTCTTACCTTGTGCTCGTGTGTGTGTATGTGTGTGCATGCTTGTGTGCTTTCACTCATGTACTTGTGCCATCACTTGCTCGCGGTCTTCATACCAGTCCTCACGTCTCCACGGATTGACATTTATGAGGTGTATCTCCTCACGTTGGAACTCACCATTGTGCTAGAGTGACACCAAATTTGGCGCCGTTGCTGGGGAGAGAGCTTGGAGGACGAGCGTGTGACGGTAAGACATAGAGTAGCGACGTTGGAAGGTAAAAAAATCACCATTTTTAGTTCAGTTTTTGACTTTTTCTTCTCCTTCATCTTCATCATCATCACCATCTCCACCCACCTTCATATTCTCAGTTTTTTCCATTTTTTAGAGTCCATTCACCTCGCTTTTTACTTGTGGTTGTGAGGAAGAGCCTTAGAGAGGGTGCAGGACTGAAACGCTGAAGAAATAGTACCAAAATAGCCAAAAATCAGAGTGAACAGCCTCGGACGTGACATAACCTGCGGCAAGTATCGTGAGCGCAAGATCGCGGGTTTGAAGGGAGATTTGGCATCTATAGACACATAGGAGTGATAAGGAGGACACAAGGTACTCATATTTGCAAAAAAATTTGAATTTGGATTCCAAAAAATCCAAGTATCGTGTTCTCCCGTGGTTGAAGTATCGCGATACCTGGATATCGTGAAAACTCCTGTGGTCGAGTATCGTGATACTTGCAGTGGTCACATATCGAGTATCGTGTATCGCTGAGAAACATTCACGATACTAGACATATATCGTGTATCGTGTATCGTGGAGTTAATTTTCGTGATACCTGGTAGATATCGAGTATCATCAGAAAATTTCTCACGATACTGGTCACATATCGAGTATCGTAGAGACCTGAAAATGATACTTGACGAATATCGAATATCGTGGAAATTCCAAGTATTGTGTATTGTGATTTTTTCGCGATACCTACCCAATATCGTGTATCATTGAATTCTCACGATACTTGACAAATATCGTGTATCGTTGAGTGTGCTCTCGCAATACTTGTGCCATATCGACTATCGTTGAATTCTTCACGATACTTGCCTGATATCGTGTATATTGGGATTTTCTTCAGTGTTGAGTATCGAGTATCGTGGAGTCAAGTATCGCGATATTCAACAAGTTTCGAGTATCGTGATCTTTCGCGACATTCGTCACATATCAAGTATCGTGACTTTTCCAGTGTGTCAAGTATCGAGTATCGTGGGTTTTCTCTTGGTCAAATATCGTGTGTCGTGGAATTCCAAGTATCGTGTATTGTCATCTTCCAAGTATCGCGATACTTACTAAGTGTCGTGTATCACCTGTTTTTGAAGCACTTCCTGAGAGGTCCTGTTTCCCTGTTTTAAACCCAAGAACCTTGAAGTGGCATAACTTTCTCATACGAAATCCGTTTGCTGTGATTTTGGTTTTGTTGGAAAGCTCGTGGGAAGTACTACCAAAACTTCCATGGGTTACTTTGTAAAAATAATACACAAATTATTAGATAGGGTATTTTGAAGTTGACCCTCAGAGAAACTAGAAAACCAAGGAGTTCCAAAGGATTTTGAGCAATATAAGAGAACTTTGGGACTAGAAGCCAAGGCTTATGAACCTGAGATCTGGAAGACACTTAGGCAAGGATAGACAAAGCATCATCTGAGGCTAGTGTCAACCATACAACCAAGTCCTGAGCTCAACAGCTTAGTGGTTATCCTTACACACTAAGTTCAGAAATCAGTGACTCAGAAATGTCTTTTAGCATGGAAAGACCCACACGTAGCTCAGGCACTGCCTATTTACAGACACCAGAAGGTCCCTATAAGACCCAATTGGAGTATATCAGGACCAACCAATTAGGTGCTCGCATCTATGAGGATGGTGTGAGACGATCAGTGGTCCATCTCAAAAATTCTGACCAACCCTTTGGACTTGAACACCCAGTGGTCAAGTTTGAAGAGGCTGCATACATTGACAAGGAAGGAACCATGTATGTGGTTACCAACTTACCAGACAGGACAGATGAGTTTGGAAACATCATTCTTGAGAACGAGATAGGAGACCTAGAGCAAGGAGACCTAGGACGAGAACCCAAGACCCCTAGATAGTTTTTATTGGAGCAAGTCTATGACAAGCCTAAGTATTGGCTTGAGTCCCACAAAGTCATAAAAAAAGCCTTAAAATGAAGACTATGTAAAGTTCACTTGTGAACTACCTCTTGTAATTTTTTGAAGAGTTTACTTAATGTAAAAGTAAGAGAATCTTAAGTGGTTGAGTCCACTTGATCAAGAATGGAAAGAGGAGCCACAAATTCGTGATTTGTGGTAGGTAGAGAATCAAATCAATCATTGATTGATTGGAGAGTGATTGAGGGAAGTTAGCCTCCCAAACTCAACTATAAATAGATGGCAGTTTTAGTCGTGGTTAGAGAGACCTATGTGAAGACCTCCAAGAGCTGAGCTTTATGCCATATCAAGGTGTGATTACAAGGCACACATATGTATCAGTAAGTCATTGTATTGTACAAGCAATATACTTTCATTTTCATGATTATTTGAGTTCATCTTTCCATGTTCTTGTGAAGTGTACTACTCACTGCCATTACTCTCAGTTTTCTCAATCAGCTTGCAGAGATGTTTTCTCTGAGCTTGGTGCATCATTTTCAGTGATTTAACTTGGTAAAGTTAGTTCTACAAGTCTACTATATGCTCACAAATTTTCATGTCATTTGGATGTTGCAATCTTCAGTTATGTTCATTTGAAATCAACAGGGTCTGTTCATCTTCACTTCTCTGTCAGGTACCCGACTTTTTCACTCATCTTGTCAGAGCCATTTCTCAGTGGTTACTTATCCAAATTCAGTGATTTAAATCTTGTTGGATTCAACTTACTGTCTAGTATAACCATACAAATTTTCATAATCATTGGATTTCTACATTTTGAGTTATGTTGATTTTTCTGCTCACTGGTCTATTTCTGTAGCAGCCCGTGAAAATCGGGATGATGTCATCACTTGTTAAAACTCATTCTCAGTGTGTGGTTCATTATTTTTGATGAGATTACTCTTGAAAGTTAGCTCTTTAAGTGGCCTAGACTTCCCAAAGAGGAATTGAGCTAATTGCTGCTGTGCTCAGAGAATTATGTAAAACACTGGACAGGTGTATGAACCAAGAATAGCAAGTTTTCACCTCTGAGCTAACTCCAACTTATCTGTTTTGATCTATCTTTTTGAGAGTGATCTTCCAAGGTACATAGGGTGTCTAATACATCCATTGGCAAGCTAAAAGGGCCCACCATATACTCCTGGAGTTCATTTGGCTAGTGTAGATCAAGGATTTTGCAACACCTCTTCATCTTCAAGCACATACCTATCCATCTCTTCACAGTGGTATCAGAGCAAGGTTGGACAACATGGCAGATGGATTTCCTTCATCAATTGACAAATTAGACAGAGGTAACTACTCAGCTTGGTCATTAAGAATGGAAGCCTATCTCCAAGGTAGAAGTTTATATGGTTATGTGGCTGGAGATGAAGTTATGCCAAGTTTCAGGAACAAAAGTCAACCAACACAAGAAGAGCAAGAAAGATTGAGCACATGGTGCTCCAAGGATGCACTTGCAAGGTCTTATCTCCTCAACTCTATCTCAGATTTTTTGTTGCCTCACATTAGAAGTTGTAAGACATCTCAGGAAGTGTGGGATGCACTTGAAGCTTTCTTTTCTTCAAGTACTAAAGCTAGGAAGCATCAACTATGGATGGATTTCACAACTCTCAAGAAGGCTCCCAAACAAAATGTGACTGATTTTGTCACAAAGCTCAAGGACATAGCGGATCAGTTGGGAAGCATTGGAGAGGTAATAGATGAAGAGCAAATTGTAAGGCAGGTCATCAATGGCTTGAAGGCAGATGACAAGTGGGAAGCATTCACCACAGCTATGGATTTGTACATGGACATGCATGTACCTGATTTCAACACACTCATTGGACAACTACTTACTCAAGAGGCAAAGCTTATCAAAAATGGAGAAAGCTCTAAAGGTAATCAATCTTCAGCTTTATACACGGATAAAAGCAAGTCTAAAGATAACAAAGGAAAGGCAAATAAAGTGGATGATGAAGCAGGTACATATCAAGCTAACTATGCAGGTAGAGGAAGACATGGCAGAGGTAGAGGAAGAGGAGGTAGACAAGGCAGGGGGAGATCCCAAGACTCCAACTCATGTTCTATTTGTGGATTAACTAATCATACAACTGAAAATTGTTTTAGGAATTCCAGGAATCAAAGAGGCAGAGGATACAATAGAGGAAGTTATGGCTACTCAAGAGGAAGGTTCAACAACTACCATGGCAACTACAACAACTACAATCATTCAAACTATCAAGGAGGCTACAAAGGAAGGAGAGACTACAATAACTACACAGAAGACTCAAACAAAGAGGATTCATTATTGATCATGAACATGGCTATGCCACAAGGTAAATCTGATGAGCATATTTTCTACATAGATTCAGGTTGTTCAAATCATGTGGCAAGAAATGTGGCACTCCTATCAGATTTAGAAGATCCAAGGAATAAGCATGAGGTACAAACAGGAGATGATACAAAACATCCTGTGGAGAAAATAGGCAATGTCAAAGCACCTGATGGAAACATCAACCTACTCAGTAAGGTACTCTATGTCCCTACCATTACAAAGAATTTGATAAGTGTTGGGCAGATAGTAGAGAAAGGGTTGCAAGTCAGGTTCACAAAAGCAGGAGCATTTGCTGAAGATCCAAGTCAAGGATTCAGAAGAATTGCAAAAGGTGAAAAGACAGGTAGATTGTTCACATTTGAATTACAGGACACTAGAAACATTGCTCTCTTTAATTATGGTAGTCAGACACTCACAGAATTGGAAGTATGGCACAAAAGGTTAGCACATATTGGTGAAAGGTCATTAAAGCAAATCTGCAGGGACCAAAGTGTACTTGGACTTCCTAATTTGTCAAAACAACATATGATTTATAAGTGTACTGCATGTCAATTTGGAAAGTCTCACAGGTTACCATTCATGAAGAAAGGTTATATGCATGGAGATCTCTTGGAGTTGGTTCATACAGATGTATGGGGACCTAGCAAGGAAGCTTCAATATCTGGATCAAGGTATTATGTTTCCTTTATTGATGATTGCAGCAGATGGACTATCCTATTCTTTATGAAACACAAAGATGAAGTTTTTTCATGTTTCAAAAGATATTTGGCTCTTGTGGAGAAAATCAAACAGGTAAATCACTAAAAAGGCTAAGGTCAGATGGAGGGGGAGAATACTTCTCCCATGATTTTGATTCTTTTCTTCAAGAAAGAGGAATCAAAAGAGAGGTAACTACAAGGTACACTCCTGAGCAAAATGGAGTGGCAGAAAGGAGGAATAGGACAATTGTTGAAGCTGCAAGGTCTATGTTAAATGAAAAGCATTTACCTAATTACTTATGGGCTGAGGCTGTATCTACAACCACTTACTTGATTAACAGGTTGCCTTCAAAATCCCTTGATGGGATGACTCCATATGAGGCTTGGAATGGAAGAAGACCAAGCTTAGATCATTGTAAAATTTTTGGATGTATTGCTTTTGCTCATGTTCCTTCACAGGTTAGAGGCAAGATGGATCCAAAGGCAGAAAGGTGTGTATTTATTGGATATAACAACAATCAAAAGGGCTACAGGTTATACAACCCTACCAACAAAGGATTCTTGGTAAGCAGAGATGTAGTTTTTGATGAGAACAATTCATGGTATGAAGATTCATGCAGGAAGGTCAATTTACCATATAATCTTGAAGAAGATTTTCCAAAGCTTGGTAGAGAACAACCGAAGATTGAAGAACAAGACACCTCAGAGGATGATGAAGAATCTCAGATGGAAAAGATCAAAGCATGGAAGTCTAAAGGTAAAGCAAAATTGCAGGAACTTGGACATGAGGCAGAATCATCACATCATGGCCTAAGAAGATCTATGAGGGAAAAGAAAAAACCAGAAAGGTATGGGTTTGAGACCTCATTAATAACTAAACATTCTATCTACATAGCACAGGACATAAACCAAGAGGAGCCATCATCATTTGAAGAGGCCAAAGCAAAAACAGAATGGAAGCATGCAATGAAGGAAGAGATTGAAGCACTTGAGGAAAACAACACTTGGGATTTGGTGCCCAAGACTTCATCCATGAAGGTAATAGGCTCAAGATGGGTCTATAAACTCAAGAAGAATTCTGATGGTTCCATTAACAGGTATAAGGCAAGGCTTGTAGCAAAAGGCTTTGCACAAACTCAGGGAATTGATCATGAGGAGACCTTCTCTCCTGTGGCAAAGATGCCTACTATTAGGGTTTTGCTTAGTATTGCCTCTTCCAAGAATTGGAAGATACTTCAAATAGATGTAAAGAATGCATTCTTGAATGGTTGGATAACAGAAGAGGTATATATGGCACAACCACCTGGCTTTGAGAATCAAGTTTATCCTGATTATGTGTGTAAACTTAACAAAGCATTGTATGGTCTCAAGCAAGCTCCAAGAGCTTGGAATTTCAGGCTTGTTTCATTCTTGCAGGACAAAGGCTTTCAACCAAGCAAGGCAGATCCTTCACTCTTTGTTAAAAAGAGTAATTCCGAGGTCATCTACCTATGTGTATATGTAGATGATATTATATTGACAGGAAATGATGCAGATGGTATGAAGAAGATCAAAGATCAGATGAGAGAAGAGTTCAAGATAAGTGATTTGGGTTCACTTACCTACTTCCTAGGTTTGGAAGTTGTCTACAAAGATCATGGTTTGTTTCTCACTCAAAGAAAGTACATTAAGGACATGTTGGCAAAATTCAAGATGCAAGATTGTAAGATTGCAGGTACTCCAATGGAGGTCAATCACAAATTGAGCTCACATGAAGGTGAACTCATAGAGGACATCACATCATATCAAAGTCTAGTGGGTAGTCTCAACTATGCCACATTGACAAGAGTAGATATATGTTACAGTGTGAGTGTGCTAAGTCAATTTATGCACACACCAAGGAAACCACATATGGATGCTGCCAAAAGGATTCTCAAGTATCTCAAAGGAACCATAAATGAAGGACTTTATTATCCTTATGTATCTGATTTAGGTTTGAAGCTATTTTCTGATGCAGATTGGGCTGGCTCCAAGGAAGATAGAAGGAGCACTTCAGGTTATCTTACCTTTGCAGGTTCAAAGCTTATTTCATGGTCATCCAAGAAGCAACCCACAGTTGCTCTCTCTTCTACTGAAGCTGAATATAGAGGTCTTGCCATAGCTACACAAGAAGTTATGTGGATGAAGACATTATTCAAAGATCTTGGATTGGAGTTTGGAACTCCAACTATTTTTTGTGACAATACGAGTTCTATTCATTTGGCTGCTAATCCTATTTTTCATGCAAGGACTAAACATATTGAAGTTCATTATCACTATGTACGAGAAAAGGTTCTAAGCAAAGAGATTCAAATATCATATGTGTCTACTCATCAACAATGTGCAGATATTCTAACCAAAGCATTGGATGGTACAAAGCTTTGCAAATTCAAGGCTATGATTGGTTTGCAGGTAATCTTGGAAGATTGAAGACCTCAAGCATACTTGGCTTGAGGGGGAGCTATTGGAGCAAGTCTATGACAAGCCTAAGTATTGGCTTGAGTCCCACAAAAACATAAAAAAAGTCTTAAAATGAAGACTATGTAAAGTTCACTTGTGAACTACCTCTTGTAATTTTTTGAAGAGTTTACTTAATGTAAAAGTAAGAGAATCTTAAGTGGTTGAGTCCACTTGATCAAGAATGGAAAGAGGAGCCACGAATTTGTGATTTGTGGCAGGTAGAGAATCAAATCAATCATTGATTGATTGGAGAGTGATTGAGGGAAGTTAGCCTCCCAAACTCAACTATAAATAGATGGCAGTTTTAGTCGTGGTTAGAGAGACCTATGTGAAGACCTCCAAGAGCTGAGCTTTATGCCATATCAAGGTGTGATTACAAGGCACACATATGTATCAGTAAGTCATTGTATTGTACAAGCAATATACTTTCATTTTCATGATTATTTGAGTTCATCTTTCCATGTTCTTGTGAAGTGTACTACTCACTGCCATTACTCTCAGTTTTCTCAGTCAGCTTGCAGAGATGTTTTCTCTGAGCTTGGTGCATCATTTTCAGTGATTTAACTTGGTAAAGTTAGTTCTATAAGTCTACTATATGCTCACAAATTTTCATGTCATTTAGATGTTGCAATCTTCAGTTATGTTCATTTGAAGTCAACAGGGTCTGTTCATCTTCACTTCTCTGTCAGGTACCCGACTTTTTCACTCATCTTGTCAGAGCCATTTCTCAGTGGTTACTTATCCAAATTCAGTGATTTAAAGCTTTTTGGATTCAGCTTACTGTCTAGTATAACCATACAAATTTTCATAATCATTGGATTTCTACATTTTGAGTTATGTTGATTTTTTTGCTCACTGGTCTATTTCTGTAGCAGCCCGTGAAAATCGGGATGATGTCATCACTTGTTAAAACTCATTCTGAGTGTGTGGTTCATTATTTTTGATGAGATTACTCTTGAAAGCTAGCTCTTTAAGTGGCCTAGACTTCCCCAAGAGGAATTTGTTGATGTATAAAACACCACAAGAAATGAATTAATGTGACACTAGAACACCTCTATGGTCACCATTAACTCATTGCCACTCCAAACTTTGAGAAATGATAGCTTAAAGTGAGAACTTTGCTTCTACAGAAATTCCTAGTCACCGAAATGACATACCTTCAGTATTTTGCTAATTTCTCCTAGCTCAAGTATTATTTCTTGATGAAACTTTATAGGCTGAAACTAGAAGAGTAGAGCTTTCCAACAAGCTATCATATGCATCAAACGGAGCTCTAGAACTCAAGTTATGGCCCTCACAAGATGACCCTGTATGACCTTCCAAAACTGGAAATCTTGCCTCTTTTAGTATTCCTGATGTCCAAAAATAAAAAATTCGATGCCTGGCATCGAATTTCAGTCCAAGTCGATGCCGGGCATCGACTTTGAGCTTTTTTAGGCCCTTTTTCTGCACCAGAAATACTCTCTTTTACACACACATGAAGAAGACCACTTGTATGCTAGAAGTCGATGCCAGGCATCGACTTTATGCTCAAACTCGATGCCAGGCATCGAGTTGCTCCACAAACTTCATATTTTTAAAAGATTCAACAATAGTTAACACACAGAGAATGAAAAAATGACTTTTGAGCTAAGATTCGATGCCAGGCATCGAATTGCTCAGAAAACTTGAACTTTTGAATTCATCACACAGTAGGCAAACATGGAGATGATGAAGAGAGACTCATACACAGAACTTTACTCAGTTCTTCTCATAACTATAAAAAACTCAGAAGTTTTACAGGTGCTTTCTCACTCAGAGAAGCCCGACTATACTCAGTCATACAAAAATGAGTTCTTCTCACTTTCTCATTGTCTTCCTCCTTCTTCTTCTCTCTCTCTCTCATCGCGTCAGTTAATACTAACTAACTTATATAGATTTTCTCATTCCCGTGATTTTTAAAAAACTTCTAGAACTAAAGTGAACTAACTTTACAAGTATGATACACTTGTGAATTTGTCCCTTCACATAGGCATGGGGTTTTCTTTCTAAGATTTGACCTTCAAATATATGTCTAATTAGTGATTGTTTCTCCAACAGAATTGAGCTAATTGCTGCTGTGCTCAGAGAATTATGTAAAACACTGGACAGGTGTATGAACCAAGAATAGCAAATTTTCACCTCTGAGCTAACTCGAACTTATCTGTTTTGATCTATCTTTTTGAGAGTGATCTTCCAAGGTACATAGGGTGTCTAATACATCCATTGGCAAGCTAAAAGGGCCCACCATATACTCCTGGAGTTCATTTGGCTGGTGTAGATCAAGGATTTTGCAACACCTCTTCATCTTCAAGCACATACCTATCCATCTCTTCACAATTTTGACCAGAGTGATCACTCCAGAATGGGTTTCCCAAGACAACAAAAGCATAGAGCTATTCTTGAATAGAGAAACAAAGGAAGCCTTTTGGAGATTTAGGCCAGATCAACCAAGCCCTATAGTCACCATCTATGAGTT
The DNA here is from genome assembly GCA_020310875.1 of Ceratopteris richardii. Lineage (NCBI taxonomy): Eukaryota > Viridiplantae > Streptophyta > Polypodiopsida > Polypodiales > Pteridaceae > Ceratopteris > Ceratopteris richardii. Next base: position 28,518,130 of record CM035437.1, on the reverse strand, counting down.
CAAGGATCCAGAGACACCAGGGAAAGTTGTCTATCTAGATCACACATCTGAGAAAATGTTCTTGGTAACTGAGTAGGATAGGCATGCATACACTTGGGAGGGTGAATCAATTTTCCCCCCACCAAGATCTAATGTTTGCCAGGGCCTCCAAGGAGTCGGATCATCCAAGGCTCATGAAACCCAGAGGGAAAGAACTAGAGAGAGACCTGAGGTAAGCTTTGCAAACACTGTGGGTAGAGACAGATCAGGATATGGAACGGAAAGACCTTAAAGGGAGAGACATAGAGTTCATAGGCATCAAAGAGATGATCATGATTTCCCATTGCCTAGACCACGAGAGCACTCAAGAACCCTTAGACCCTCTCAAGTGGTTAAGACAATGAAGAACTATTTTGATGGGTCAGGAGATCCTTATGATCATGTGGCCGAGTTCAAGCAAGTGTTAAGAGCTGAACAGGTCGAGGACTTGTTCACTCAGTTCAAGGCATTTGGTTTGACTCTTAAAGGTACTGCCTTAGCTTGGTTTCAACCCCTAAATAACCACAACTATCGAGACATAGGCCAACTGCTAGAGGAATTCATTGTAGAGTTTTCCAAGAGTGGTATCAGGCATAACACATCATCCTTGATCCACAACTTTAAGCAGACACCCCAAGAAACAGTGCGACTTGCAAGAAGAAGGTTTAGACAATACTTGGAAAGATGCCCTGTGCCAGAATTACCCACATCAGCCAAACAAGTGGCCTTGTTTTTAGATGGCTTACTGAGCACAAAGTTAAGGTCATATGTGTACTTGAAAGAGCCTAGATCCATAGAAGAGTGTGTGCGGATATGTATTGACATAGAAGACAACTTGGGTGAGGAGCTAGAATCGTCCAAACTCTATAAGGACTCTGACAGTTCTACTAGTCATACCTCTAGAACCTCCACAGAAATAGATGAGATAGCTGAGCAGGTTGCAAAGAAGCTAGGAGTTCAAAATAGACAAATGCCAAGGGTCACCCCTTTGAAGCGATGCTATACATGCGGAGGAGACCACATGGCTAATGTTTGCCCGATGACGACTCAACCCCAAGGGAACCCTAATGCTCTGTATTGCACCATTGAGATAAAATATACAAATCATACGGCTCAAGATTCTCCATACAATAGGAAGGCTGTCAGACAAAATTATCAGCAACCTTACCAACAGGGTAGGTATCAGAATCAATACCAACAGCCATATTATAGGCCACAACAGCAATATTTGGCACCGTATAGGCCACAACCTGTTCTAGGAAACCAACCACCAGCTCCTGCCAATGTGATTCCAGTTAAGTATGCAATGGCAGAGGAGAACCTTAATAGAGCATTGGTGCCAGTGACCCCTGTAGTCCCAGAAAATGACTCTCATGCTCATGGTTCAAACTACTCCCATGAAGATAGTCCACATGGTTATTACATAGAGTCACCTGAGCATAGTGAGAATTATTCATACCAATATGAGGCACCACCTATGGAACAAAATTGGGAGCCAGAATACTCCAATGTCATGTACACAAACCCCAACCCTAGGCCCCAATCAAGACAAGTAAGACCACAAGCCCCTAAAGGACCATGTTTTAGATGTCAGGGTGACCATCTCATTCATGAATGTCCCCACTCACCGACTCCGGGACAAGGACAAAACATCACAATGCAAGGCTTTTGTCTTGAGTGCGGAAAAGAACATCTCCCGAGAGATTGCCCTAGGAACCCCTCTAGTGCATCCAAGGTTACACCCATTAATGTAGTTGGCTTAGTGGTAGATTCAAGTTCAAGCAGCAATAATGTGGCTCCTATACAGGTAGTTACTAGGGCACAAGCTGTACAACAAGAGAAACTAGTTGAGCAATCAGAGTCGAGTGAATCAGGAGAGCCAAGTAAGAGGAAAACAAGAACTTGGAAGGATACCAGAGAGAAGGCTAATCGCAAGTGGAACAAAAAGTTATCTGAAATAGAAGAAAGCCTGGAAAATGCCAAAACAAAAATAGAAGACATGGCATCTCAAAGCCCCTCGCATGCCAAACCTCTAGCCACACCACCTCATTCCACCCCACCGCCCATTGTAAATAGACCGCAATCAGGGTCTGTTCTTGCAGATCCAACCCCAGAAGGCTTGGACATGATGTTCAAGGCCTATCACGCTCGTCTTCAAGAAGGGCCAACAACTGCGAACCTGGACAAGAGTTACCCTAGAGCAGACTTAGAGATTGAACGAACAAAAATGTGCATGAAAATGGTAGAAGTAGCTCAAGCTATGCTTGAGACTAGTCAAAAGTTCAATCAGACAAACTCCATCAAGCCAGATTTGCATTTCCAAGGCTTATTAGAAAGATTAGAGCAATTGGTAAACAGACCCCAGGTTGCTTTACCTCCACAGGCTCAACCAGTTATTGAAAGAGGAAGCTTACCACCAATGAAATCTTATGTTCCTGATTCTATAGATGAGGGAGCACCTCTTTCAATGCAGCAGTACTCTCAAGAGTTCTTGCGGGAAATACAAGAAGAGAAATGGGCCAAGGAGAAGGGTAATCCCCCTCCTATTCATGAGATTGATGATCTTCATGATCAATTTCCCCAAGACATTCCGTCTATCTATGGAGATCAAACAGAGCAACAAGAGGATGAGAGATTAGATTTTGAATCTAATTCTTTACAAGAGTTGCCACAATTCACAGGCCCATGGGAATCTGAATCTCTTCAGATCAGAGCTCCCACAATATTGGTAAGGAATGAAGACTCAGTTGTTCCAAGAAACACTGACGTCGTGAAGAACACTAAGGTTCAGTGTCATCTCACTGTGGAAGAGCTACTCAAAGCAAAAACTAAGCTATGGAATCATGTGAAGGATCAGGTTCTAGAACTTGATTCCAATATGCCAAAAGCAAGCTCTAAGCAAAAAATTCCAGAGATACCTCTAGACAAGATAGGAGACATGAGTGAAGGTGAAGAAGGTAATACTTATTTTCCGATCACCTACCAAGGTTACACAACCAAAGCAATCGTAGATTCAGATACTGGTGTTGCTATTGCGACCACCTCCTTGTGGAAGCGATGGGGAAACCCACATTAAGACCAACTAGAATGAAGCTTCAAATGGTAGATGGTCATTTTGAAAGACCTCTAGGATTGCTTGAAGGGATAACTCTAACCACTTGTGGTGTAGAGTTTGAACATACATTTGCTATATGTGACTTTGAGAAAAATAATGTCTATGAGATGATCCTAGGAAGACCCTTCCTATGGCAATTGCAAATAGTACAGGATTGGGGAACCAACTCCTTATACTTACAACACTTAGGGTTCACCACCAAGGTCAATTTGAAGGATTACACCTTCAGAGATGTACCACCCCTACAGTGGAATCCTATCCACAAAGCAAAAGAAGATTCAATCTCTGTGCATTCTGGAAGCTCACCTGATCCATCATGGTTGCATGAAGATACTCACTTGTGGATGTGCAAGGTCACAAAGGAAGAGGAAAAGCACCTAAAATCAAGAGAAGAAGGAACTCCCCCAAGAGATAGACCAATCAAAGACCCAACCTATACGCCGATGATATTTCCAGATGAGGAATTTGAGCCTCATGGTTGGGCAGAAATCTTAGCTACCATGGACATTGCAGTCAATGAAGAACAATGGACACCTCATTGTGATGAGGAGGGTTATGATATTTCAGTGTTCATGTGTCAGCCCTTGTTGAGAGAATGTGACCCTAGTGACATCATAGAAGAAGAAGAGAATGATGATGATCTAGAATCCATTGTGATGGATAGTTGCTTCATCTCAGAGGAGCACTATCTAGAAGATGTAGGAGTATTGACTCAAAAAGAAGAAGAACTCCTCACAAGCATTAAAACTGTAAATGCAAAGGATGGAAGTGAAGGAGGTCAAAAGAAAAAGAAGAGAAAAGCCGTGAAACAAGAAGAGGAGGAATCATTGTTTGAGGTACCAGAAAATTTTCAAGAAATATGAAGTTGAAGACCGAAAAATTTTGGTACGAATTCCTAAGAGAGAGGCTATTATAAGAGAATCATATGATAATAAAGAAAAGACAAAAAAATTGTAGTAACCATTGAAGAGAATGAAGAACGATGTACATACATAGGAGATGACCTAAGTGCAAAAGAAGAAGTAGAGCTTGTGGCTCTATTAAGGGAATATAGGGACGTGTTTGCGTGGCACTATAGAGATTTGAAGGGAGTAGATCCAAAAATTTGCTCTCATACAATCCCCATGACCGCTGATGCCAAACCCACCAAACAAAAGCCCTACACATATAATGACATTTATGCAGCTAAAATCAAAGAAGAGATTGATAGGTTGATTGAAGCTGGAGTTATCTATGAGATTGAGCATACTGAATGGGTGTCCCCCATTGTAGTGGTGCCTAAGAAGAATGGAAAGTTACGAGTGTGCAGTAACCTTAAGAAAGTTAATGCTGCTACAATTCGAGATAGTTATCCGCTTCCAATCACCGAACATTTATTGGAGCGTGTTGCAGGCAAGGAAGTTTATAGCTTCCTTGATGGATTTTCAGGTTACAACCAAGTAGCCATTGCCTAGAAGATCAACACAAAATGGCTTTTGCCACATAATGGGGAATCTTTGCATTCCGTGTGATGCCATTTGGGCTCACCAATGCGCCTGCAACATTTCAAAGGCTTATGTGTCATGTCTTCAAAGAGTTCTTGCGAAAGAGCTTAGAAGTATATGTGGACAATTTATGTGCTCATTCCCAACAACGAAGATACCAAATCCCTGAGCTCAGACAAATCTTCAACAAGTGTAGAGAATATCGAGTGTGTCTGAACCCAGAGAAGTGTGTGTTCATGGTACGACAAGGTAAAATCTTAGGTCACATTGTTTCTAAAAATGGGATATCAACAGATGAAGACAAGGTGAGATCCATAGCAGAGTTGCCAAGACCAAGGAATGTTAAAGAGGTACAAGCCTTTATGGGCCATTGTGGTTATTATCGTAGGTTTATCCACATGTATGCCATCATAGCTAAACCTCTTTATGGGTTGTTGACAAGTTTTGAGTGGAACGAGGAATGCGAGAATTCCTTCAGTGAGCTGAAGAAACGTTTGTGCTCAACACCAATACTGACCACTCTTGATTGGAATAAACCCTTCCATGTCCATGTGGATGCATCCAATCATGCTATAGGATGTGTGCTAGCACAACCCACAGGTGAAGGAAACCTAGATTTGCCGATAGCCTATGCTAGTAGGCAATTAAATGCAGCTGAACAAAATTATACCACAACGGAAAGAGAAGGCTTAGGCATGGTATATGCTGTAAAGAAGTTTAGACACTATCTATTGGCCAACAAGTTCAAGTTTTTCACCGATCATCAAGCTTTATTATATTTGGTCAATAAACCTTGCAATACAGGACGCTTAGTAAGGTGGTTTCTCTTACTAATGGAATACGATTTTGAAGTGGTTGTTAGGAAAGGTAGGACCCACCTTAGGGTAGACCATCTTTCTCGCATCACTTCAGGAGAGCCACCGCAAGGAGTGTCTGATGAATTACCGGATGCTTATTTGTTCAATTTAGAAGTTGTTGCTAAATGGGCGAATAAGTTGGTACCTGTCCTAACCTTCAGACCTGCAAATAAGAACGTAAAAACAAACAAGGAAGAAATTGTACGATCACAACAATATCAAATCTTGGCAGGAAGCATGTACAAACAAGATACAGAGGGTGTATTAGCTTGTTGTGTCGAGGACGACAAACATAGTAGTTGGTTGCAACAAGCCCATGAAGGTTTGCTAGGAAATCACTACCCTAAACAACGAACATTGCAGAATCTAAAACGTTTAGGATATATTGGCCTAGCATGGACAAGGAAATTCATGAGTGGATTAGGAATTCTCCAATGTGCAAAGAGAGACCCCCAGTGGAGCATGCCACTCTTTATCACATGTCATTAATTCCAGATTGGAGCGCTCCATTGGTAGAATTTATGAGATCAGGAACACTAATGAACGAGGCTAGTCTAGCAAGAAGAAAAAGCATGGAGCAAGAGGCTCAAGACTATGCATTAGTAGGAGACAACCTATACCGAAGAGGAAAAGATGGTTATCTAAGACTATGTGTTCATGAATCAGACTACTTGAAAGTCTTAGAAACTGCACATAGTGGTTTTGCAAGTGGACACTTTGGGCTTGACCGAGTAATTAAGACCGTCCTATTCTCAGGACTTTGGTGGCCCACTCTTCATATGGATGCCCATACCTATGTGAAGAAATGTGACACATGTCAACGAGCACAATATCCGATCAGAAAAGATGAGATGCCTTTGAGGCCAATGATGGGAGGACGCGCATTCTCGAAGTGGGGTATAGACTTTGTTGGTCCTATTAACCCCCCAGCTAGAAACTCCCATGCGGAATACATTATTGTAGCCACTGATTACCTTACCAAGTGGGTAGAAGTAGCAACGGCTAAGTTCTTATTCAAAAACGTGTTCACTAGATATGGGTTACCAATAGAGTTGGTTAGTGATAGAGGTACGCACTTCTTGAACGAGGTCATTGAAAATCTCCTTCAAGAATTCATGGTGATACGCAAGAAGTCTGCCCCTTATCATCCACAAGCCAATGGACAAGCCGAGAGCACGAATAATATCCTATGTAACGTATTGACAAAACTCGTAAATAATAAACGCTCTGATTGGGACAAACAACTTCATCATGCTGTTTAGGCATATACCGCGTTGCCTACAAAACGATACTCAATGCCACCCCATTTCAGATGGTCTTTGGACAGAATGCTGTGCTACCATTGGACTTCCTAATCCCAGCCTTGAAAGTAGCACAAGAGCACGAGTGGAATGGACACGAGTTGTCCTCCAGGATCTTTGATCTAGAACGCTTAGGTGAGACGAGGCTACGGGCAGCAGCAGGCATCTATGCTGTAAAGAAAAGACAAAAGGCATACTTTGATGCCCATGTAAAGGACAAAGGATTGAAAGAAGGAGATCTGGTGCTGGTTTATACGCTAAAGCAACATGCCCGCAAATTGGAGAAACGAGGATATGGACCCATGATCATTAATAGAATCTCCACTAGTGGTGCAGTTCAATTGGCCACTTTAGAAGGTGATATCTTGCCGAACTATATAAGTGGTTGTCGAGTCAAGTTATATCAAGAACCTCTTATAGAGGAAATGCTAATGAGACTCAACACTGCTAAGAAGCGAAAAGAAGAGGAGTTAAGGGTTAGAGAAGAAGCACAAACAGAGGCTAGAGAGCGCATCAAAAGAAATAAGTTACGGCGATTAGGCCTAGATGTCAACACAAAAGCTCCAAAATATCACATGGACATGTGCCAAAAATCGGGCATGACCACTTCTCGAATAATTGATCGACGTCCCTTTGTGACTGTAGAGGTAGGACAAGGAAAGAGTGTAAGGACTGTGAGAGCATTGGTTGACTCAGGTGCAGCAACTAGTGCAGTTAGACTTTCATACTGCCAAGACCCGCAATCAGACATCAAGCCCATAGAAGCCTATCTCATAGGATTGGGAGGTGTGGAAACCCCTTGTTTGGGCGAGGTGGAACTTCCCATTTACCTTCAAGATGTTCCAATGAAAGTCAAAATGCTAGTGTGTCATGATGAGGACCTTACAGAGCCACTTGTCTTGGGTCAAGATTAGATTTATGACCATGCAGTAAACTTGAACTTAAGAAGTCAAATTCTTGAAGTTTGGGTACACGAACAATGCATTACATTAGAATTAGAAAATTGCATGCTCACAAATCCTGATGTCACACCTTCTCATAGTTCTTCTAGGACTAATCTTAGCAAAAAAGATGTTGTATGTGTCAAGGGCTCTATGTTCCAAAAGCACTCAATCATGGAAGAATAGGCTCAAAGACAAGCGAACTCCTCCTCTTGTGCAAAGAATAATGTTGTCACCACAACTCAACCAAAAAGGCAAGCACAACGGTATATGACAACCGCTATAACAAATAGACAAAGAGACTTCAAGAGGAAATTAGTTCCGGACATGAAGAAGATCTGGGTACGAAAAGGAGAGAAACCACCAACCTTGGCAACACAATTCCCACTCAGGCAAGCTAACCATGTGAAGACAAGAACCAAACCACCACGACTAGCTCAACCAGAAGGCATATGACAAATTTGGGTGCCTAAGAAATTAGTTGCAGTTCAACAAGAACAATCACCTATATGGGTGCCCAAGGTGCTCTTACACGTGCAAAGGCCTATGCTCCCCACCATGCAAAAGGTCTCAACAAACAAGCCAAGGAGAGAAAAGGATAAGAACATAGCACAAAGACCAAAAGAAGATAAACTCAACCCTTCTGCAAAAGTAAGCAGGCAATCATCAAGGATATGGGTTTGGAAGCCAAAAGCTCTAGCAACATCCACAGAACCAAAGAGCCAACCACATTGGATACCAAATTTTGGAAAGCATCCAAAGATGAAGTGGCCTGAGGTGATCTCTACAGGGCCAAATCCTATTCTAAAATGGGTTCCAATTAGGAGGATTACATCATTTCAAGATCCAATCGACACCTCCAATCAAAGAATGCATCAAGTATGCAAGTAACATCAAAAGCCTCGACTAGCAACAACCATGTGCCTTTGGCGTAACCCTATCTCTTGCACCATTTAGGTCATGCATTTCCAAAGTATGCATCAATATAGGGCCACATTACACGGCCACACATAGACACAATTGAGAAATCCCAGGCACATGAGACACACTTGACATATGTAATATCTTTGATTGATCCTAATCACCTTCTTCTTGTTTTGTAATTGTTCCAAAAAAAAAAAGAAGAGAATAGGTCCATGCGCTCGTCGACACTCATCAGTGAACCATCAGGAAGGACGTTCATCAACCAGAAAGACAAGCCAATCGTCAATCACCGTGATGGGCATACAACACGAAGAGACAAAAATCAACTGACCTTTCACCATGGTAAGCACAACCTACTTCGGCAACATGCTCACCATGATAGATTAGGAAGCCTCTTCGTCAACATACCCTTGAGCACTTAGCTCAAGATCCAATCTCTTGCACCATACTTCTTCCCATGCATTTTCCAAGTACGCATACATAGGACCACATTACAAGGCCATGCACAAGGCACCTATTTTGTTCAACCCATGCACTAATGCACTTACCCACCATCCCTTATGGGTTACAAGTACTTGGCATGAAAACTATGAAAGCCATCTTTGGAAGAACCAGACGACATCAAGGTGACAATAACAAGAGCAAGGAAGCAATCCACCACTGAGAGTTGCTCATAATCAACATTGACCACCTCCTTTGAGGAGCTAGCAATTTTGGAAAGCTCACAAATGCACCATCAAGTTGGAACACGAGGAAGACGGACATACAAAGGGACTACAACTTGCAAGAGCTGGCAGTGGCAAACTGAAGAACCCAACAATCGACCAGGCTACATTGGGCAGACGGACTGCTCTTGTTGGTACATGCGGGACACTACCTCTCCATGCACTACATGGAACAACCTCTACAACAAGGGTCTGTCAGGGACGACAGACTCTAGAGGGGGGGAGTGTTGACACTCAAGGTTAAGGACAAAGTATGGAAGCACACCAAGGAAGTGGACACACAAGAAGAAGGAGCATGTAGGGAGCTCCAAGAACCACATGTCAAATTTTCAAAAGAAATCCCTATAAAAATAGTGATTTTCATCACTAAAAACCATTGTAAATACCATTTTCCATTTTTGCAACTCCATTTTGTTCAAGCCAAGGAGTCCTCGAGCTTGAGGAGTATTAGAATTATCTTCCTACCAATTTTCATAATTTTTAGACTCCGTTTGAGCCCCCAAATAAGCCCTGGAACCTATTTTTTAACTAGGCCGGACACTAGGTTTGGACATGGCCAAAACCACTCAAAAAACTATAAAAAGGGTTGGAGACTCATTTTTGAGGTTAGCTTGTTGTAGTTTTGAGCTTGGTAAGAGATTTCTTTTGTAATCGAAGCTTTCCATTGTTCCACTCTTTGCTCTTACCTTGTGCTCGTGTGTGTGTATGTGTGTGCATGCTTGTGTGCTTTCACTCACGCACTTGTGCCATCACTTGCTTGCGGTCTTCATACCAGTCCTCACGTCTCCATGGATTGATTTGAAGGGTCCTTGAACCTTATGGTTGATTTCTCTAAGGTTGAGTACCTTTAGACTTGATTAGAAGCTTCTCTTAGCCACTTGACTTATACATGAGGACTTGGAGGGTCTTCTTTTAGGAAGGCATGTGATTTTCTAAGTTTGGAAACCATGTGATCACCATAGGGACGCATGTGATGGAAGGTACACATATCCCGTGTGGTTTAGTTACCCCCCTGGACATGGAGTTATATATTGGAGGGGTTGGTGGGAACGTGCACCCTTGTGGGTTTAGTTAGGCTCTTGAGATTATCCCCTTATACTAGCTAGTTAGATTATCTCTTAGGAGTTCTTGTTGTGTGGACACAACAAATACCAAACCTAGAATTCTTTCTAGTACATCTTCTTGTGAAGGATACTTTCAAGGGCTAGACAAGCATACAAGTGAATGAATATTAGGTTTCTGGGAAATTATTATGAGTCATAGCACTTGACTCTACATTTTGGAATGAAGCTATATACTTTACAATTTTCAAGGATGAAAACTCTTCAAAATGGGAAGAAAAGTACCAAAAGTAATTCCATGAGTATAGAATCATGGAGGAAGATAATGGGGTAGAAGAATATCTCTTAGATTATGTTGGGCAAAAAAAAAAGCTTATGCTAAAGTTAGTGGAAATTGGAATCCCATCAACACATTTTGAAAAGGTGGTTGCAACCACAAGATTGAATGGACCATGCCAAATTCTAGACTCCTCTAAAGGGAAGTAAAGATGAAAGGTAGAAGTTTAAATTCCAAATATGTAGTCTATAAATGTGGAAAATATGTCTAATGTAGAACCTATTCAATCTTAGAAGATACTCAAGTGCAATCATTCATCCATTGAGCATATCTTCAATATCGAATTAGAATGGAAGAAGGAAGATTCTATAAAAGAGTTTGAGTAAAACTCTTGAAAAGAAAAAGAGTTAAGAATTTAATAATCAAGGTAAGAAGTAGATTAGGATCATAGAAACGTAGTGAATAATGATTTTTCAAAATGTAAGAGGAATATCGTGGTAAATTTCAATCAATTAACCTTATTTTTCTTGTGATTTTTGAAGGAAGGTGCCGAGATGATGCAGAAAATCCTCATGGTGAAAGAAAATAGGCATCGAACATGTAGTTGTGGGTGTATTTTCATAGAAGAAATGCAACATCAAAGGTTTTCTTAGTGAAAATGAATACTAAAAAAAACTTAGAGGAAGAGAACCTAGTAAGAAACTTGGTGGTAAGATTTCAAGTAACATCTTGAAGATTTAGGGGAATTAAGCAATAAACACAAGGTCAAGATTTAGTCTAGAATGATTAAATGATATGGGATGAGTTGTTCACCTTATTCAAACCTTAAGTCTAATAATATGATGCAAAAATAGCTGAAAATAAAAACAAGTGAAAGAGGGCAATCAAGTAAGTAAATTTTCATACTTTGGTGCGTGTGGGAAGTATCCAAATCTGCAAGATGATAGACTTTTCATGCCAAATATAAAATCAATCATGAACTGTTAACTTTTAACAAAGGCAAAAAAGTGTTAGATCTTGTGCAAATACTTCCCAGTCATGGTAGCACTAGGTGCAAGGCTATTGTATAATTATAGGTCCAAGAGACGAAATTCATCGGTTTAAGGGTCAAAAGTCCATTGGAGAATCCTTGGACTTTATTGGTAAACCCTCGAGAAAGTATCTCCAAGTGCATGCTTTGAACCCTTGAGTTGTTTTAACTAATTGAGATCCCATTTGAAGGGTTTCAACCTTAGGATTAATTTGTCCTAAGGTTTGGGAATGGGAGAAGCTCCCTCAAGTGCAAGTTTGTGCTGTAAGTGAGAGGAGAAGCCTCATTTGATTAAGAACCCATTTGATGTCATGTGATAGACCTTGGGAAAGTGTCCACAAGAGTGACACTTTGAGGAACATGATGTGTCCTAGGACATGCACCCCTTGGCCTAGAGGTATATATATGGAGTTGGTTGGGTTGACACATGCATCTCTCACCCCTTGTGGGCTTAGACTAGATTCTTGAGTGGTCTCACTAGTTCATTTGCTAGTTAGCTTGATAGTTGATATAGAGTACTATCAGAAGAGTAGTAAACAAAGCTACTTATAGATTTCAATGGTTGGGACAACTTCATGGAGGCAATGATGGGAACATACAAATCTCTTTGATCTTCCTTCTTTAGAAAGGGCCTTTGACATAGTTGATATTGCCATCATCAAGCTCCCATAGTCCCTTCCTCCTTGCGAATCTCTTTGACACTTCCCTAATAGTGGTAAATAGAGCTACTTATAGATTTCAAGAGTTGGGACAACCTCATGGAGGAAATTATGGGAACATACGAATCCCTTTGATCTTCCCTCTTTAAAAAGGGCCTTTGATGTAGCTGATGTTGCCATCTTCAAGCTCCCATAGTCCGTTCCTCCTTGAGAATGTATTTTTTCTCTCTTCAAAAAGGACCTTTGACATAGAGAATGCTGTCATCTTCAAGCTCCCACAGGACCTCCCCCCTAAGGAGGAAGGTCCATAAGGGAACGTGAAACCCCTCAACCCACTCACAAGTGGCTGGGGGAAAGCCCTCGATAAAGAGGTATCCTCCATCATTTGTGGAAGAGCGAAACAACTCGCAAGAGAGTCTCTTCCATTCTTCCTCACTTGTTGAGGAATGATTTACTTGAGAGTGAGTTTTATAGGCTTTCTTCTTTGATGTGCTTGTCTATATGGGATAAATTCATAGCCTTCTCCTTTATCAAGCACAACTTGCATGTGCCTCCTCTTGTGGCTTCTATTTTTGAGCCATTTTTCCTCCTTTCTTTAATAAAAGGGGATCCTGTTGGAGTTTGAGGTCTGTGAAAGCATGCGAATGGCACATGAAAGAAGAAGAAGCTTGGAGCACAACAGACAACATTGAATGTATGAACAAGAGAATGTACAAAGATAAGTGACCCATTAGGGTTATAGGCATATATACAAGTAAGCGAAAAAAACCTCCTAAAAAGGGAAAAAAGTGCCTGGGTGGTCCTAGTGTGTTCACACACATCACTACCAAAATATATCAAAAATCCCCCTTGGGAGTGATGTGGTGAAAGAGGAGCTGGCACTCATGTATAAGGAAGTGCCAAGCTATGTGGAATCAATCCAGAAAAGGAAGTAGGCCCAAAGCTTTGCGGAAAGCTTCAAACTTCTCCCTAGGCAGAGCCTTTGTAAAAAGGTCTGCAATGTTCTCCTGTGTGGGCACATATGCCAAACCGATCTCTACAACAGAGAACCTCTCCCTAACATAATGATAGTGCACCTCAATGTGCTTAATGTGAGCATGGAACACAGGGTTCCTCACAAGTACCAATGCACTTTGACTCTCAATGAAGATGGTGGTGGCAGAAGATTGAGCAACACCCAAATCAGCCATAAGGCATCTGAACCACACACACTCAATAGTCGCTATGAAAGCTGCCCTATACTGAGCCTCACAACTAGAAGTGGCCACAGTAGGTTGCTTCTTGCTCAACCAAGACATGCATGAACTACCAAGCATGAGGAAAAAACCACTAGTGACACATGAGTGTCATAACAACCAGCCAAGTCAAAGTTAGAAAAAGCATGTAAATCTTGCAATAGTGATCCCCCATTGGGATAAAACAATCCAAGTTGCCGGCTACCACTCAATTAGCAAAAGATTTTCTTAACCACTTGTCAAATTCTTGACACCTCGGCAATGCATAAACCTATGCATCTATGAGACAACAAACTGAATATCTGGCTGAGTAATGCATAAGTAAATCCAACATCCAACAACCTGCTGATGGAGAACAACATCAAATGCATCTCCAACATCATGAAGACTCAATCATAAACCTATTTACATAGGAGTGGTAATAGGTTTTTGGTCTTCAAGCCCAAAACACTACAATAATATGTTAGTATATTTTGTTTGACACAAAGCTATTCCGCCATCAATTTGCATAAACTGAATGCACAAATAATGATGCAAATGCCCCAAGTTTGACGTCTTAAATGAGGCATGCAAATCAGCCTTAAAATAAGCAATATGCTTCTCATGAGGACCAGTGAGCAACATGTCATCAACATAGACAACAATGATCAGAAGCACATCATTTGCATGCTTAACATATAAGGTGCTCTGAGTTGGAGTGTTCTCAAAACCATGTGCAATCAAGTAGGCATGTATCTTTTCATACCAAGCACATGGTGCTTGCTTGCAACCATATAATGCCTTTTTCAGCCTGCACACTTTGTTTTCATTCCCTTTCTACACAAAACCATAGGGCTGAAAAACATACACTTCTTCATGCAAGTCACCATTCAAAAATGTAGTTTTAATGTCCAACTGATGTACATTTGACCCACGATGACTTGCAAGTGCATAGATGCTACGAACAATAGTCATTGGACATGTGGGAACAAGGGTATCATCAAAATCAATGCCTCTTTCTTGAGCATAAACCTTTGCAACAAGCCTAGTCTTATACCTGTCAACTGTTCCATTAGGTTTACACTTCATCTTGTATACCCACTTAGTGTCAATGGTCTTCTTGCTAGGAGGCAAGTCACATAAAGACCAAGTACCATGTTTCATAACAACATCATATTTTGATTGCATAGGAGACATCCAATTTTCTAAATTTTGTGGTTCGCAAGGGAAAATAGCCACACCATACAAGAGTAGAAAAGAAGAGGAAGGAATATTGGAGCAAGAGAAGCTAGAGCTTCCACAAAAGGAACATGAGAAGCAACTTCTCTTGATCATGGAAAAGGAAGCCTTAAGGATCAAGGATGGATTTGTTAAGGGAAAATGAAGGATGAAGCTTGAGATGAATCTAAGTTTTTTTTTTAATTTATGTTTTATTTCATTGTTTAGTTGCCATAACTTTGATTATCTTTGCATATCTACATAACCAAATCATAGGATATGACTTCGATTGTTGATATGGTCCAAGTGCACATATGAAGATAATGTATTTTAAACTTTTAATATGATAAAATACATATCTTAAAAGGAAATCAACCACTCAGGTATTTCTATGCATTGAAAAGAATGAATATATGTTCATTTTGTCCTTTCCAAAAAGGTGAATTTAATGCACGAATTCAATTCCAAAGCTTTATTTTCCATAGCTTAAGCTTTCTTTTTATTAGAGACATATCTAGATGCACAAGAACGTGTTAATGCATCAAAAGGGAAGCACATGTAGAATGTTTGTACATATGAAGGGGCACAAGAGTATGGAATGCATGAATGTTAAGCATATTAGAAGCAAATGATTCCGTGAATAGTGATGCCATGAAAATATATACATTTGCATGTAACTACATGCATTTACATTATCAAGAATTCCTTTTTATTTTCTTATAAGATGGAAATAGTTAATTGAATATATTCCCCCATATATAGTTTAAGGTGGCAAGACATTTGGGATGAAAGGAATCCAAAGTAAATCACTAGATTTTTCAAGTTACATACTTGGAGACTCCTTCTCAAAATGATACTTATGCTTAATGTAAAGGTTTAGATTAGTAACAAGTATTTCTTGCTCTATACAAAAAAGTAAGCAAAAGAAGGGGGGCATGGAGATTAGAAATAAGTAAAGTTCCAAAGTTTCATTTGAAAGTTTGGATAAATTCTCTCGCCATACTAATGGCAAGGAAGAAATGAATACAAGGAGTAAAAAGCACCCAAATATATATAAGTTATTCAATGACTTAGAATATTTTTTTGAAAAGCTTTTCAAGTCAAATCTTTTTAATACAACATCATCCCAAAGTAGTGTATGCATTACTTTAAAGAACCTCTAATATTCAATTATATTTCTAAGTATAAAAGATATCTAGAGACGATCATTTGAAAAGGTTACAAAAAGGGAAATTAAAAATGCATTAAAGAAATTTTACTTTTTCTTGTGTGCTTTCATATCTATGCTAAGTAGGATGATGCCCCAACATGGTTCTAAAAGTTTAATAAATACCTTGATACAAAGCTCTTACTCGATCCGATCATAGAAAATGATGGAAATGAAATAAGAGCAATTGAGCTTAAATACAATTTATATTAGTATATAAAAGTTCAATCAAGATGTTGCAAGTTTACTTTTACCAATGGGATTGGTGTAGAATACTTAAAAGCATCATGAAACTTTCAAAACACCTTCCTCTTAGAAGAGTTCTCCAGTTATATCATGTCTTGTTTCAATCAAGAGATCAATATCTCAAGATGAAAGCCAAGACCTGTTTTCTTTAGGAGATGCAATAATTTCCAACAAAAGGAATTTGAAATCGTAAAGGTACAAATATGAAATACAAAGATTTCCTTATTTCATGGTAAGAGTACTTCTAAAACTTCCTCATAATTGATATGCTATGTCAATCTAGCACAATGTCAAGTACCAACGTGAGGAGATCCACCTCAAAATTGTCAATCCGTGGAGACATGAGGACTAGTATGACGACTGTGGCAAGTGAAGGTACAAGTGTGTGAGTGAGAAGCACACAAGCATGCATACACACACACACACACACAAGACAAGACAAAGAGTGAACAATGGAATCTTCTATTAGCAAGCTCCAAGAAAGTATACAAAGCTCAAAACTAGCTTCAATCTTCAAGTAGCTAACCTAAAAAATGAGCTCTCTAGCTCTTTTTATAGTTTTTGACTAAGTTTTGGCCCTACCTAGACCTAGTGTCCAACCTAGTTAAAAATTAGGTTCCTAGGCTATTTTGGAGGATCAAACGAGCTCTAAAAACTATGAAAATTGGTACATTGATACTTGTAATACTCCTCAAGCTTGAAGACTCCTTGGCTTGCACAAAATGGAGTAGGAGTAATGGAAAATGGTATTTACAATGGTGTGATGTGACTAAAATCATTGTTTGGGAAATATTTCCCCATGAAAAATTATGTGGCCTACTTGCTAGATGTGTGTTGACTGCTTTGCTTGCTTAATCGTGCTTGACTCTCCCTTTGTTTTGACTCCCTTTGGTGGCTTCCTATTTTTTAAGGCCTTGATTTCCTTGGTTGCTACCAACACCCCCTCTCTCGCATCTGTCATCCCTGACAGACCCTTGTTGTGGGGAGTGCTTGACATAATACTCGACAACATCAGTGGAAAGGTGATGTTCTTGTATGCGTAGGCCTCGTGCCAAGTCCATCATCATTTGATACCAATCAATTGGACCTGGAATGTCTGGATGTGGCAAGCATAACTGATCTATATGTATGGCTTGTTCCACCACCAAGAGATGTAATAAATGTGTTGGTCTGGGAATGAAAATTTCAGAATGATATTCCTAGAACCCGATAGAGAACATTTCTTTGCACATACCATGCATATATTGTGTTGACGGAGGGGTTTTGGCTCATGTCATATACCAAATCTTGGTTTCTTTCAAAAAACCAAGGGGCTGAAATGTATGGAGCTTGAATCTTTCAAAAGGTCTTGAATACTACCATCATGAGCTTAAAGATCTTCATACACATCTGTGCAGGAATGTCTGGTACATTCTTTAACTGTGTAGACCAATGATATATGGTGGAGATCATATAGGCAATGGTGGCTGGCCCTCTAGGTGGAGCAAAGTATGGATAGTGAACCCAATCTGAACATGCTTTATTGTTGTGGACTTTAATTGTGAAAGCTTTCCAGGATCTACGACAGACAACGGGGCAATAACATGGGTTATATTTAATATAGAGCGGCATGGTTGCCCATGTGCGCATCATTTCAAGGTAGTCCATTAACAATCACTCATGCCAATTAGGTTGAAAAATAGAGCCTTCTCATGCCTCTTCTAGTAGATCATCAGGTTTGAATTGAGTAGCAAATGTTGGCTCTTCCCTGTATGCCTTTTAATATTTTCATTATAATTAGTTAACAATACAAAATAAGGCCTGCATTGCTTCTTGGATGTGGTAATGAGCCATTTATGAGAGAGGTTCTAAACATAGATGGACTTAAGGACAATGTCTTCTAGATTGGAGAGCTTCTTGATTTGTACGGCTACTCTATCGTCATGGGTTTGTCCTATCTACTCTACCCTCTTTAGCCAATCTGGTGCTTCTATCTCAAAATTGTCTCGAGCCTCGGCAATGACACGTCCTCCAGGTATGGGCATCAACTCATATGGTTCTTCAAAAATCTCTTTGACAAGAATCTTCACCATTGTTTTGAAATTCGGCTCTTCAATTGGAGAGGGTGGCCTTTCATAAGGTAGTAGGTGTGCTTGTAGTTCTTCCACCTATTTCCTTAAGGATTCGAGTTCCTCTATAGGCTGAAGGAGAATGGCTGTCTGCAGTTGAGATATGTTAACATTGGCTAGCTGCTTTGTGAGGTCGGCACATTCTGATTCCAACTTTTGATAAGACTCTAAAAAGTTGGCATGTTTCTCAAGAAGTATCCTTATGTATTTCAATGGAAAAATTCAATACTTTGTAGGACTAATCTTTGTATCTGAGGTCCCTTCCATAGTAGCTTCAAGATTGTCCTGGTTTTGTTGTTGCGATCACTTGTTCTCTTCCAATGTTACAGACATATGCTTCCATAGAAGACCGATATTTCTTCATAGTTTGGCATTGGTTAGAGTTTGCGCTTAAAGCATGCTCTCCAGTTCTTTGATTGCTTGATAATCCACATTTGACATTTTGGACGCCATTTCTATGTGAGGCTATTGTAAGGCAGTGTATTCTGCTAGGAGTGTTTGGTTTTCAGCCTCCAGGGCGGTGACTCTTGCTTGTAGTCTTTGTGACTTTGCTTGGAAGGCAGTATTTCACTCTTCCAATTGTTGGTTCTCTTGTTGTAGTTGAGATGCACACTGAACAATTGTATTGAATATATTATTTATAGTATGAGATGCACGAGGAACGGTGTGAAGTGTAGAGGAAATGGGAATGGGGATGGGAATGGTGGATGCCATATCTACCAAAGAGGTGGGTGTAGGTGAAGTTGGTGGTAGGGGAATGGGGGATGGTGGAAAGGTGGGGGGAGGGGGAGGTGCTATGGGTGGTAAAATGTCCATGGGGTCAGACAGTGCGGTGCATGCAAGAGCTACCATGTATGTGGGTATGGTCGGTGAAGTGATTGTGGTGTCTGTGTATAGTGAAGTGGTTGTGAGTGTTTGTGAACCTAGCATTTGAGTAGCAGGAGCACAAATGAATTGTTCCATGAAGGATATGTAATAGGTTGGGGCTATGGTGGCGATTGAGGTATAGGGGAACATGGATGAGGTGGATGGGAAGTATGGATCCCTTGAAGGGGGATGCGTGAATATGGGTGCCGAGAAATATAGATTACCTTCTATGGGCCTTGGGTGTGCTTCTATGCTAGGTATTAATGGGTGTCCAATGATGGGTTTGATGGGAAAAGATGGTGAAATGAAAAGAGGGTTGGTAATGGAAGAAAAGAGGGTGGCCTGAGATGTTGGTTCCCAAAAGGAAAAGGATATTGATGAGGCTAGGGTTTGGGTCATGGTTGTTATTACTACAATAGTTTCCTCAGTGGTTAGTGGCGGAGGTGGGGGTGAGGTAGGAGATGGGGCCTATTGGGGTGAAATGGGGGATGTTTGTACTAAAATTTATGCTATAAGATATATGGTTTCCATAGAGGTAGCGGTTGGTTCAATGGTTGCTTCGGGTTTGGATATAGGTATTCCTATGTTCTTGCCTGCCCTTGGTAGTGTGTTGACTTGACGTTTGTCATATCGGCCTGAATGGCAGACTATTGTGTGGATGGCCTCCTGGACTCCCAAGGATTCTGACATTAATTTGACGGTGGTGAAGAAATGCTGGTCCATGCCTTCTTTTGCTAACATTTGTTTGATCAGAAATTGGCCTAATGCAAATGAAAGTCTATGCATTTCTTGCATGGCTTTGACCATGTCGAATAGCCTTTGCAACTGGGATTTGTATACAGGAGCACCTATAATTTCCGACACTTTTATTTCCTCCTCTTGATGTCTTCCTTCATAGTCGTCATCACCCTCTTCCAATTCTTCATTCTCATGATCATCTTCCTCGTCCTCATCTTTATCGACTATGGTGACTGGTACTTGGGAGGTGGTGACTTGTGGCTGAGAGCTTTCTAAATGTGGTTCCTTGCCCGATTCAAGATTTACTTCCAATAAATGTTCTCAAATGTCATGGGAGTCGTAGTGTAAAAGGGCATACACGGCGAGGTGGGGGAGTTGTTGCGAACATTTGTTTTATGTATGGTACAAGTTTCAAATTATGTAAATGCCTATGGGAAGGTTTCAAATACTTCAAGAATTCTCATATTATTCATAAAAGATAGCCAAAATACCACGTGAGTTCTAGAACATGGTGAGTCAAATTAGTGAGTCACAAGGGAGCTGCAGTGGTGTCCTAGTGGAAGGTCGATGTGGCTAGTTCTCAAAGTCCATCAATACTTTGCTTATTCGAGCACTTGAGTCATGTAATACCTCCACCCAAGTGTCTAAAACAAATTTATACGTATTAATAAGGTTTTAGATTAGTTCCCCATGCTATAAAAAAAGGAGAGAAGTTGTGATCTTGTGAGAAGTCCAAGAGAGTCATATGTGTAGCTCTACGCTGCTGTAATTTTGTATGTAGAGATTGTAGAGCTTGTATCTCCCTCATTATATATTTAAACTACATGTTTTATAGCTCATTTGAAACCTCTTAGTGTCTACTTTCATATTATTAAGTTTCATAATCATTGGATGTTTGAATTGAGAGTAGTACTCTCTGCAAGTAGTGTGTGTTCTCGGGTTCACCCTTGCTGAAGGTCTCCATTAAACCTCAAACTTGCAGAGGTCATATCTCCTTGTATAAGTTATCCAAATTGAGTGATCTTTGGCTCATTGGAAAGCTCTTGGTCTCTAGTATATGTGGTTAAAACTGTTTTAAAAAATTCTAAGTGAGTAGAGAAAAGTAAACTCTACAAGCATGACTAGTTTTCTGTGATGAAGTTTGTGAGAAGGTCAACTTGTTCCTAGGGGGGTTCCACCTACTTCTAGCTATATTTTGGAGGTCAATAAACTCCAACATTGGTATCAGAGCAAGGAATTGAAGCTTGGAGAAGGTTATAATACCTTGATGAAGAATTTGAAGCTATTGGAGCAGAGGTTCATCATCGACACTACAAAAAGGTAGAAGGAGATAGCAAGGAAGCATCTCAAGCAACATCCAAGCAAAGAAAGGTGAATAAACTTTATTACAAAGGTAAATCTCATACTTCTTCTTATCACACATATCCAAAAGGAGGGTTAAAGGAGGAAGTTTAGTATTTACACAATGGGTGATCAACATGCACAAATAGAGAAGCTTGATAAGAACAACTATCAAGCATGGCAATTTAGAATCACAACATACTTGCAAGGTAGAGGCTTGTATGGTTTGATTGATGGAATAGATATCAAACCTATATTACCAGAGGATCCAAATCAGCAACAATTGAGGGACTTTAGACTTCGGAATGAAAGAGACAAAAGGGTTATATTCATTTTATCACAAAATATTCAAGATTCAATGGTAGGACACATACAAGATCTAGACACAAGTAGAGATGTTTGGCTTGCATTGGAAAGGTTGTATGCTATAGGTACAAGAGCAAGAAAGATTCAACTAAAAAATGAGTTGAATAATATGAAGAAAGATACAAGGACATCGGTCAATGATTACTTGTTGAAGGTTAAAGAGAATGCAGATCAACTAGGATCAATTCAAGCTCATGTGGAGGACGACGACTTGGTTGCACATACTCTCAACGGACTCAAGGATGATATTCATTACTTCAATTTATGTTAGAGGAGAATTACCAGACTTTGATCAACTTGTTGCTCTCATGGTCACGGAGGAGATGAATCTAAATGGCTCTACTTCAAATAAAAAAAAATGTCAAGGACAAGCTCTTTATGCAGGATCATCAAGAGGTGGAAACAGAGGTAGAAAAGGTTCAAATAGAGGTCGAGGAAGAAGGAGCGGAAGTGGCTCCTTCAACACAAGAGGAAGAGGAAGATGAAGTGCTAGAGGTACAAGAGGCTACTATAACTATAATCAAAGACAAAGGAGTGAAGATAACAACAACTGCTATATATATGGAAGGTATGGACACTATGCCAAATATTGCTATCAAAATGAATATAATCAAGGTGGTAATCGAAGAGGAAGCTATTAAAGAAGAGGTAAACAACAAGGAATTATGCAGTTGAAGGTAAAAGTGATGATTATGATTCTCTTCTTATGATGAATGTAGAAACTAAGATGAATTGCAATAGTGATGTATGGTATGTAGATAGTGGTTGCTCTAACCATATGTCATATGATGCTTCATGGCTTTCAAATATGCATAATCCTTCATGTAAAGGTCATGTTGAAACAGGAGATGATACAACACATAAGATTATGCAGGTTGGAGATGTTGTTATGCAGGATAAGAGCAAGACAAATTGCTTGAAGGATGTACTTTATGTGCCAACGATCATTAAGAATTTGATGTCAGTTGGTCAAATATAACCAAACTCAAGGATTTGACTATGAGGAAACATTTAGTTCAGCAGCAAACATGGCAACGGTAAGAACTTTGTTACCTTTAGCTGCAAGTAAAAGATGGAATATATATCAACTCGATATAAAGAATGCCTTTCTTAATGGTGAGTTAAGTGAAGAAGTGTATATGTCACAACCAGATGGTTATGGGGACGCAAAATGTCCTAATCATGTATGTAGGTTAAAGAAGGCATTGTATGGTTTTAAACAGGGACCAAGGGCATGGAATGCAAGATCGGTAAAGTATCTTATGCTGCAAGGATACGCAGTGAGTCATGTTGATCCTTCACTTTATGTAAAACATGTAGGTGACATATGTGTCTATCTATGCATTTATGTGGATGACTTGTTGATTACAAGAAATGATGCAAAAGCAATTGAAGAGATAAAAGGTAATTTGGGAAAGGAATTTAAAATTTCAGATCTTGGTTTGCTTAGATACTTTCTTGGGATTGAAATTGTGTATGGCAATGAAGGTATGTGGTTGATACATAGAAAGTATATATGTGATATGCTGAAAAGGTTTGGTATGCAAGAATGTAAATTTGTTTCTACTCCAATGGAATGTAATGTAAAGTTGAGTGCAAAGGAAGGTGATGAGTTGCATGATATGAATGTGTATAGATCCATGGTAGGATCTTTGATTTATGCAATAAAAACTAGACCTGATATATGCTATGCAGTGGGAGTATTGTCATAGTTTATGCATGAACCTAGAGTACCTCATATGCATGCAGCAAAGAGAGTGCTTAGGTATTTGAAAGGTACCATGAATGAGGGATTATTTTATAGTCATGATGCTGATCTAACTCTTAAAGTATTTAGTGATGCAAATTGGGCTGGATGCAAAGATGACAAAAGATCCACAAGTGGATATGTGGTATTAGCAGGAAACAAGACATTAACACTGTGTGTGTGAGTTAGAGTTAGGAGGTCAATACTATTCCTATATGCATATGCTGGTTGTGTGTTGTACTCAAATGCATCTATGTTTGTGCACAGTAGTTTAGAGGGTTGGGTCAGGGGGTTTATTACAAACTTTAACCCTCCAAATTTTCTGTGTGAGATGGAATCTTTTGGGAGTGATGACATGTAAAGGTCTCTGGATTAGGTCATTTTGGATTTGGGACTTTTTGGGTACCCATTTCCAGATAGTCCTATGTGTGATTTGAGGTGTGGAGGTGGGGAGTGTAGAGGTTTGCCATGAAGTATATGATATGCATGATTATGAGTGGCTATTCAAGCTTTTGAGCTTACGCGAAGCTACTTGAGCATGGAAGCAGGGTCTAGGCAACCAGATTTGTCTAGCATAGGGGTCAACCTTCATCGATCACTTTTGGACCCAAATGGAAATGGTATGTTTTGGGAGATTATTGGAGTACTCTTTCTTTGTAGCCCTTGCCTGAGTAGTTGGTTTATTTCCTCGTTTTGGTTTAGTCTCTCGAGAGAGGGTTGTTGACTCTTGCGGATCCAAATCTGCTTCACCGTTTGAGTCATCTTGCTTCGCTCACTCCATTGACTATGAGCATGGACCATCTACTTCCTCTTCTTCTTGTGCTCCTTTGTCTACTCTTTTCGATCGACTTTGGAAAAGAAGGGAGTTCCATCTGATCCTTGATTCCTTTGTTGAGAATGACCTCCTTCTGCATCATAGAGTTTTGGACAAGAACAACATTTTTATCTTCATGTGTATTCCTGGAAGGACCAGGAGTTGGTGCCTTTCCTAGTTCGAGTGCCTGATTTTCTAGCTCAATTGTGATGTGGTTTTGATCCACGCACACCTGAAGAAGTCCACTTCTTAGTTTTAGTATAGATCCAATCTTGACCCAAGATAAGAGGTTCCATGAGGTCCTCATCTTGACACACTAATACCTTCATTGTCATAAGAATATCTTGAATGTAGATGGGAAGATCCACCTCGCCCATGCAAGGGGTTTCCACACCTCCCAATCCTATGAGATATGCTTCTATAGGATTGATACTTAATTGCAATTCTTGATAATAAGAAAGTCTAACTGCACTAGTGGCCACACCTGAGTCAATCAAAGCTCTTACAACCCTTGCACTATTTCCTTGTCCTACCTCTAGGGTCACAAAGGATCATCAGTCAACTATTTTGTGGGAATGTACACCTGATGATTCGCACATGGCCATGTGATATCTTGGGGCTTCATAATCATTTGATCTAGGCTAATCTCTACCCTGTCTTCTTAATTTCATTCATCGGATGCGTTCTAAGGCTTCTGCCTGCGCTTCTTCTTGAACTTGTTTTTCCTCCTCCTTACATTTCTTGGCAGTGTTGAACCGATTAAGAATTTCCTCAGTAAGAGCTTCTTGATATAATTTATGGCTGGTCCATTGATGCTCCTATGCTACTTTCAATGTAGGTATCAAAAAGTCTAATGGTAACACTATATTTTGGCCAAATACCATCTGAAAGGGTGTTGCTTGGAGCACCATCTTATAGGCATTTCGATATGCCCAAATAGCATGATGTAGTTGTTTATCCCAATCAAAGAATTTATTATTCACCAATTTTGTCAATACCCGACATAGTATCTTATTTGTGCTTTCGGCTTGTCCGTTAGCTTGTGGGTAATATGGAGCCGACTTCTTGTTAACCACCATGAATTCTTGTAACAAGTGTTCAATGACCTCATTCAAGAAGTGGGTTCCATGATCACTCACCAATTCTATAGGCAAACCATATTTGGTAAATACATTCTCAAATAGGAACTTGGCTGTGGTTTGTGCACCGTTCTTCCTTGTTGCCTTCACTTCCACCCATTTAGTCAGATTATTGATGGCCACAATGATGTATTGAACATGTGAACCCTTAGTTGGAGGATTAATAGCACCTACAAAGTCTATTCCCCACTTAGCGATACACGTCCACCCATCATGGGTTTCAATGGCATCTCATCCTTCCGTATTGAGTATTGAGTCCATTGACAAATGTCACACCTCATCACATAGGTATGTGCATCCATGTGAAGAGTTGGCCACCAAAGACCTACAAATAGGACTGCCTTGGTCACACGGTCTGGCTCAAAATGTCCTCCTGGCACACCTTGGTGTGCAGTCTCTAAGATTTAAGATATTCACTTTCATGAACACACAGTCTTAGGTAACCATCTTTACCGTGCTTAAATGATTTCCAATGAGTGAGTAATCTAGCACCTCCTATTCTAAGCTCCTTCGTCTAGCCCTAGTCATCTCTTGAGGGAATGCTTTCGTCCTCAAAATGCTACTAAGAGCTCACTCCAATCTGACATTAAAGACACTTGATACAAACTGGCATGTTCCATTGGAGGCCTAGTGCTGTAGATTGGGCATTCCTTGCACATTATATGGACATTTGCTTCCATTGTTGGCCAATATACCCCTAACCGTTGCAACATCTGTAGGGTTCGATGTTTGAAGTGGTGTTGCTGTAGTGCACCTACATGTGCTATTTGCAACCACTTTGTATGCTCCTCTTCATCTACACAGTAAGCCAGTATGCCTTGATTGGTATGCTTATACATGCTGCCTACCATGATGTGGTTTTTTTGAGACCTCACCACTTCTTTATCTTTGGCTCTCAAGATAGGATGTTTGGGTCCTAATGTTAGAATCGGCACTATACTTTTGACCAATTCACACACTACTTCTAGATTGAACATGTAAGCATCAGGAAGTTCATTTGATACTCCTTGAGGGGACTCTCCTAAAGTTAGTCTAGAAAGGTTATCCACCCTAAGGTGAATCCTACCTTTCCTAACCACAACTTCAAAGTCATGTTCCATTAGTAAGAGGAACCATCATACTAATCTACTAGTGTTGCATGGCTTGCTCACTAGATATAATAGTGCTGGTGGTCTGTAAATAATGTCTAACCTTCTTAACCACATATACCATTCTTAATCGTTCTTGTCGAGATATCAAGCTCAACATGTGATGATCCAGGATGACACATACCAATTTTTTGTTTCTCTAGCATGTATAGTGGTCATGCCGGTATACGTCAGGGATACTTCATTGAGGTTTATTAGATTTATCTACCGAGAGTGATGGCACATTTGCTCCTTGCCAGCTCACTCATTCGCGGACATTAGGTTTTTCTTTATGTACCGATCTTTATATATTGCACTTGTTGTATTCTTGTTTTTTAGGTCATTCTTGTACATTCCTTTTTATGTAATAGAAGAAGAAGAAGAAAACCATTCTTCCTTGCCTCAATCTGTGTGTGTGCTTCTCCTTGAGAGTGAGAGTGTGTGTGTGAGCTCTCTTCCTTATCTCCTTCCTCATGACATGGTATCAGAGCTAGTGTGGCTGTAGAGAGCTTGTGGAGAAGGCGACGATGAAGAGTACGCAGCAAGGCATGGAGAAAGCGCAATTCACAAACGACCTCCGTTTGCTACGAAAATCGGCGTGAAGGTAGAGGACCTCAAAATATTTTTGAGTGTTACCCCTTTAGGGTCACTCATTTTTGTCAAATCGAAGTTTCAGAGCCATCTCAACCTTCGTTTTGAGCTCGCAAGGTGGGGCCCACAAAAAAACCAGGTCAGTTCCAGAAACTATAACTTGCATTGTGTTCAAAAACACTTATATATTCTAGATCCAGAATTTCAAGCGATTCTGTGTACTGTCGATACACGGAAATTGTGTTTTTCTGAGATCGAACTGTCACGTCATAGTGTGACAGTGTTCAAGCAGAAGTGCTGCTTGTAGTGGTTTGCAGTGTTGTGTATTGCTACTGAAATGACAAACGCAGATGGAATGAGTCAGCTTATGAGCAATAATCTAGAAAGAACAACTTCCATGCTTGGAGATTCAAAATGACAAATTTCCTGATGGGAAAAGGCTACTGGAAGTACATCGAAGGAGAGAACGAAAATGCTCCGCAGTTACCAGAGAGGAATTGAATTGCAGAGCAGATAAGGGCATATGAGGAATGGAATCAAGGAGCACGAAAGGTAATGTATTGGCTATCTGTTAGCATACAAGATAACATGATTGGGCACATACAGGATGAGCTACATACCTTGGAGAAAAAGAGCATGTCGGTAAGTGACTATACCCTAAAAATCAAAAGCATATGTGAGTCACTTGCATCTATTGGAGTTAATGTGGATGATAATGATAAGGTGGAAGTATGCCTTCGTGGTTTAGGAGCTGCATATAAGCAGTTCAAAACTTCTATACATACTAGGGAAAATATTCCAAATTTTAATGATCTGGTATCTATGTTGATTATTGAAGAAAATAATCTTGGTGAGGATTCAAACTCCCAAGGAAAGCCCAGTTCTAAGTAGGTATTCTACTATGGTAGAGGAAGAGGCAGATGCAGAGGTTTCGGAAGTGGAAGAGGAAATAGTAACCAAGACCAAGGTCAACAACAGAATCATGCAGGAGGAAGAGGACAGTTTCGAGGCTGGGGGAGCCAAAGAGATCACAGAAATTTCCAAAGAAATGATTCAGGTAATGATAGTAAAGGATGTTGGAATTGTGGTAAACTTGGACACTTTGAAAGTGATTGCAAAACAACTATGCATCCACAAGTGCAGATGATTCTAAGAAGCTATTTATGGTTCAACATCACATGATGAATATGATGTCTAGTGGTGTTTCAAAATCGAATGATAATGTCTGGTATGTTGATTCAGGTGCTTCAAATCACATGACCAGTCATGCGGAATGGTTTCGTACTTTGCAGAAATTGCCAGTTCCTAGATATGTTGAAACAAGTGATGACACATCACATCCTATTGAGCATACAGGAAACATAGCACTATCTATGGACGATGGAAAGGTAAAACATCTCACTGATGTGCTTCATGTTCCAAATATAACAAAGAATCTGGTTTCTGTTGGACAAATGGTTGACCAAGGGTTACAAGTCAGGTTCAATGCTGATGGATTATATGGAGAAGAGTACAAGCAAGATGAACGATTGGTTGCCAAAGGAAACAAAGTGGGTAGGATGTTCACCTTAAATGTGAAGATTCCTGAAATGAATGCAACCATGTTTGCAAAAGGTGCAGGAGTTATTGCAGATATAGAGATGTGGCACAAACGGATTGGACATGCAAACGTGCAAAGGCTGAAAGTGATGCAATCAAAAGAGATTGTCCATGGACTACCAAATTTCAAAGTTGCAGAAATGCAAGAGGTATGTGCAGCATGTCAATTTGGTAAACAGTCAAGAGCATCATTTCCATATGACAAGCATGTTAGTGAGAATGTACTAGAAGTAGTCCATATAGATGTTTGGGCTCCAACAAAGACCACATCCATGGGCCGGGTTGCAGGTTTTATGTTACTTTCATTGATGACCATACACACAAAGTATGGGTATATTTCATGAAAGAGAAGAGCAAGGTGTTCACTCACTTCCAAAATTTTAAAGTTATGGTGGAAAAGCATACAAGGAAGTACATTCAAACATTAAGATCTGATGGAGGAGGTGAATACATGTCAAATGAGTTCAAAAATTTTCTACAAAATGATGGAATTCGGCATCAGTTTTCATGTAGGTACACACCACAACAGAATGGCGTTGCTGAACGCAAAAATAGACATATTGCAAAAATAATAAGAGCCTTGATGGCTGAGAAGAATATGCCTCATTGTTATTGGGAAGAAGCTGTGCATACTGCTGTATACATCATGAACAGAACTTCGACTGCTGCTGTACATCAAGTTACACCTAAAGAGAAGTTTACAAGTAAAAAGCCAAACTTATCACATCTAAAAGTTTTTGGCTGTATTGCATATGTACATGTCCTAGATGAATTGAGGATGAAGCTTGATCCAAAAGCAGAAAAGTGTGTCTTCATTGGATACTCCCTTGAGCAAAAGGGATATAAATGTTATAACCCACTCACACGACAGGTAAAGGTGAGCAAAGATGTGGTATTTGATGAAATGTCAAGCTTCTATGCAGATGCCAAAGAAGAACTGAGTCTTGAACCAAATGACAAAGAAAATGCTGAAAAATCAAGTGTAGAATCTCTGGTTTTGAGTGGACCGGATGCATCACCAAGGAATAGTTCCAACTCAAATCCATGGAGTGGAAGATTACGTGGAAATTTCAGTCCAATAAATTCATCAAATGCATCCAAGAAAGGTAAAGAAAAGCTTTCTGATGGTCATAACCATGTGCACGTTTTGAAGACGCTGATGGAGATTCAAGCAGTTCAGAAAAGGGTCTTGATGAGGAACTTGGATTGCCCTCTGTGAAGATTCCAGAAGTAAGAAGGGCACATGTAGATGATACAAGGAGAAGTGACCCACGACTAAGAAGATCTGGGAGGATGCCGAATCCAGTGCAACGATTGACGTATGATAGTTATATGGCTCGTCATTATGCCTACATGACCAAGGTAATACAAGATGCTGAACCTTCTTGTTTTGAGGATGCAATTGGAATTGCAGATTGGGAAAAAGCTATGGATGAGGAGATGGCTCCACTTTATGGAAATGATACATGGAAGCTGGTTCCATTGCCACAAGGAAAGAAACCCATAGGTTGCAAATGGGTTTACAAGGTAAAGCATGATGCTGATGGTAGCATAAGCAGGTATAAAGCACGATTGGCAGCTAAAGGATATGCACAGACATATGGCATTGATTATGAGGAAACATTCAGCCCTGTAGCTAAAATGTCTACTGTCAGGACACTTGTTGCATTAGCTATAGCAAAAGGATGGACTTTGCATTAGATGGATGTGAAGAATGCTTTCCTACATGGTGAGTTATAGGAAGAAGTATATATGGACCAACCACAAGGATATGAAGATGCAAAGCATCCAGAATATGTTTGCAGGTTGCAAAAAGCTTTGTATGGGTTGAAGCAAGCCCCTTGTGCATGGCATGCAAGGATTGCTGATTACTTAACCAACACTGGGTTTTCTATGTGTGATGCAGATCACTCACTATATGCAAGGAAGGTTGATGATGACATCACTATTGTGGCTATTTATGTTGATGACCTGATTGTAGGGGGTGATAATGAAGGAAGCATCAAAGAGGTAAAGCAACTTCTTATGCAAGAATTTGACATGAAAGATCTTGGTGTGCTGCACTATTTCTTGGGCATCGAGTTTATACATACAGAAACAGGTATATGGATGTTGCAAAGACAATATGCCTTGAATATGCTGCAAAAGTATGGTATGGCTGATTGTAAGCCAATTTGTATGCCATTAGACCAGAATTTGAAGTTGGATACTACATCAGGTGAAGCATTGGGAAATGCTACTATGTACAGGAAAATTGTGGGAAGTCTTATATATCTCACAATTACAAGACCTGATCTAAGTTATACTGTTGGACTTGAAAGTCAATTTATGCAGGTTCCCAGGAAGCCACATTTGGATGTTCTGAGGCGCACTCTACGTTATGTGAGTGCTACTTTGGATTATGCATTGTTTTATGAGGCTGGTGTAGATTTGCAGGTTTATGGATACACCGATGCAGATTGGGCTGGTAGCATTCCCAATAGAAGATCTACTAGTGGTTTTCTATTCTCACTTGGGAGTGCAGCTATCACATGGAGCAGCAAGAAGCAACCCACTGTTTCTTTGTCGAGTGCAGAGGTTGATTATAGAGGTGCTACAATGGCAGCATGTGAAGCATCATGGCTAAAAATGCTACTTGCAGATTTAGGTGTGGAAGTGGGAAAGCCTATCACTATTTATTGTGATAATCTTAGCAACATACAGTTAGCACGGAATCCTGTTTTCCATGCTAGAACAAAGCATATCGAGGTACATTATCACTTCATCAGAGAGAAGGTATTAGTAAGTGATATTGATCTTGTTTATGTGAGAACAGATGAGCAGGTTGCTAATATTTTCACCAAAGCACTTGGAGCTGAGAAGTTGAAGAAGTTTCGGGAGATGCTTAGATTACAAGATATGGCATTGAGCTTGAGGGGGAGTGTTGAGATATCAAGCTCAACATGTGATGATCCAGGATGACACGTACTAGTTTTTCATTTCTCTGGGATGTATAGTGGTCACGCCCGTATATGTCAGGGATACTTCATTGAGCTTTATTAGATTTATCTACCGAGAGTGATGGCACATTTGTTCCTTGCCAGCTCACTCATTCGCAAACATTAGGTTTTTCCTTATGTACTGATCTTTATATATTGCACTTGTTGTATTCTTGTTTTTTAGGTCATTCTTGTACATTCCTTTTTATGTAATAGAAGAAGAAGAAGAAAATCATTCTTCCTTGCCTCAATCTGTGTGTGTGCTTCTCCTTGAGAGTGAGAGTGTGTGTGTGAGCTCTATTCCTTATCTCCTTCCTTGTGACACTTCTCTCTCAGTAGTGGTATAATTTCATTCAACCACATTCAATTGTCTACTGGCATAAGCAATGGGAAGATCCATATTACCTTCACCAGTAGGTTTGCTAGTACACACCCAGTTGCATAATTCGATGAAATGGCTTGTTCCAATCTGGTGTAGTCAAGATTGGTGCTAAACATAATCTTCTCTTGAGCTCGTTAAACGTGTTGTCACATTTTGCTGTCCACTCAAAATTAGTCAAAAGGGAGTATAGAGGCTTTGCAATGATTGCATACATATGAATGAAATGTTGATAATAGCCACAATGCCCCATGAAAGCTTGTACCTCCTTGACATTCTTTGGCTTAGGTAGCTCTACAATACCTCTTATTTTCTCCTCATCCGTGGATACACCATTCTTTGACACTATGTGTCCTAGAATCTTGCCTTGCCTGACCATGAAAACACACTTTTCTGGGTTCAAGCAGACTTGATATTCTCTACATTTGTCAAAGATTTGTCTGAGTTCAAGTATATGTGTTTGTGTGATGTTGGAATGAGCACATATATCATCAACATAGACTTCCAAGCTTTTCCTTAATGACTCTTTAAACACATGGCACATCAGCCATTTTAATGTAGTGGGCACATTGGTTAGCCCAAATGGCATTACTTGAAAAGAAAATATGCCCCATTCTGAGGCAAAAGCCTTCTTATGCTGATCTTCTCAAGCAATGGCCACTTGATTGTAGCGAGAGAATCCATCAAGGAAGTTGTATACTTCCTTGCTTGCCACTCTTTCTAATAGATGCTCAGTGATAGGAAGCGGATAACTACCTCTAATGGTGGCTGCATTAAGCTTCTTCAAGTGAATGCATACACGTAACTTTTCGTTCTTTTTGGGCACCACTACAATGGGGGACTTGTTATAAGGGCAATCTTGTGTGGTGTGGTTAGTGTACCTCCTTTGTATGGTGTAGTATTGGCTATTAGGGTTTGCTTGGGGTTGAGATATAATTGGACATATGTTAGCCATGTGGTCTCCTCCACAAGTGTAGCATCTTTTCACAGGGCAAATGTAGGTATTTGTTTGTCAGAGAGTCCTAGTTTTTGAGCTACCTTCTCTGAAAGTTCCTCAATAGATGTGGATTTTTTAGAAGTGAGACTAGTAGAACTATTTGAATCTTTATAGATCTTTGAAAGCTCTAATTCCTTTCCTAGATTATCCGCAATGTCTATGCACATGCACACACACTCTTCTATGGATCCATGGTCCTTCAAATACACATACTATCTCAATTTGGTACTTAATAATCCATCCAAGAATAAAGCCACTTGTTCGGCTGGAGTGGGTAACTCTAGCACAAGACATCTCTCTAGATATTGTCTAAACCTTCTTCCTGCAAGTCTCATTGTCTCTTGAGGTGTCTGTTTGAAGCTATGTATCAGTGAGGAGGTGTTGTGTCTGATACCACTTTTGGAGAATTTAGTAATGAAGGCTTCTAGCAGTTGGTCTATGTTTTTGAATTTCCTTTCTTATAGTGGTTGAAACCATGTAAGAGTAGTGTTCTTGAGTGTTAGAACAAAAGTGTTGTATTGTGTGAATAGGTCATAAAATTTCTCATCTCTCAATACTTGCCTAAATTTAGCCACATGATCATAAGGGTCTCTTGTACCACCGAAATAACTCTTCATAGATTTGACTAGTTGTAGGCCGTAAGGTCCTTGTGTGTTCTCTAGGTCTTGGCAGAGGGAATTCAACTCAGTTTCTTTGATTCCTTAGGTCTCTATGTCTCTCATTTTCCATTGGTTTTGTCTCAGTTCTCATTCTTTTGCTTCCTATTGGGTTACAAAAGCTTACTTTTGGCCTATCTCTACTCCTGTCCCTTTGAGCTCCATGAGCTTGGGATGTTCCAACTCCTTGGTGACCATAAGAGACATTGGATCTTGGTTGGGAAAAAAACAATCACCCTTTTAAGTGTAGGAATACCTAGCATTCTATGAGACCACAAAGACCCTCTCTGAAGTATTGTCCAAGTACGTCACTTTGACTAGAGTATCAAGATCTTTGAATTCATATATTGTAAGCATTCCCACTTCATTAGGCTAGTCAGGTTTATACCTCCAGAAAGCCTCATTTGTCTCTCGGTTTAAGAGTAAATCTATGCTCTTAGTGTCTTGGGAAACCTATTCTGGAGTGATTATTCTAGTGAGGACTGATTTGCCTCGAGGGGTCTTTGACTCTCTTCCTAAGTTTCCTTGCTCTATGTCACATTCAGTTTCTGAGATTATATTGCCAATTTTTCTATCCTATCTGGTTAGTTGGTGACCACATACATGGTCCCTTCTTTATTTATGCATGCACCATTTTTGAATTTGACGACTGGATGTTCTAGTCCAACTTGTTGATCTAGGTTTTTAATCTAGACAACATATCTTCTTAGACCATCCTCATAGATGCAAGCACCTAATTGGTTGGTCATGATGTATTCCAATTGATTCTTGTAAGGTCCTTCTGGTTTTTCTAAGTATGCCACTACTGAGCTACCTACAGGCTATACAACATCTTAGAATCACTCATTTATGAATTTAGAACGTATGGCTAATCACTCAATTGCTGGGCCCAAGACCTAGCAATATGATTGACACTAGCTTTAGAGGATCCGAGGCTTTGTCTATCCCGTCCTAGATATCTTCCTAATCTAAGGTTCATAAGCCTTGGTGGTTATCCCAATTTTTCCCAATACAACCTCGTTGCAGGGTTCTTATGTAATAGTCACTTGTTCTTTTTATTTTCCTTAGGCTATCACTTTCTTGTCCAATAGTTTTTGTCATGAGGAACACTTAAGTTATTCACACCTGAAGTTTTATTGCTTGATTTATACACTTTCACCTTAGAGTTTGTTGCAGAGGTGAATTATTGATGCTCGCACTTGAGAAATTAGGGTTCTTGTACTTGATTGTGCTTAAGTCACTGTAGCTCAATGATGAGTAGCACCTCCTTTAATGTCAATCCGGGAAGACGTGAGGATGGTATGAAGACCTCGAGCAAGTGGCGGCACAAGTGCGTGAGTGAGAAGCACACTAGCATGCACACACATACACACACACGCACACACGGCAAGACAAAGAGTGAGAATCAATGGAGCTTTTAGATTACTTTCAAAATGCTCTTACAAGTTCGTTTCAATTACAATCTAACCTCAAAAATGAGCTCTCTAGCTCTTTTTATAGTTTTTGACTAGCTTTTGGCCCTGTCCAGACCTAGTGTCCGGCCTAGTTAAAAATTAAGTTCCAGGGCTTATTTGGGGGCTCAAACGAGATCTAAAAATTACGAAAATTGGTACGCAACTACTTCTAAGGCTCCTCAAGCTCAAGGACTCCTTGGCTTGCACAAAATGGAGCTACAAAAATGTGAAATGATATTTACAATGATTGTTAGTGATAAAAATCACTGTTGTTGTAGGGATTTCTTCTAGTGATCTGCCATACATATCTTCGAGCTCCCTACTTGCTCTTCCTCCCTGCATGTCCATCTCTTTGATTTGCATTAATGTCTTGAAAAAATATTGGCCTACTTGCCAGATCTTCTTTGACTGCCCTGTTTGCTTGTGCTGTCCCTTCGCTCTGACTCCCTTCTTTGACTTTCACGTCTTGTAAGTCCTGGTGTACCAAGGCTACTGCCAACACCCCCCCCACTCTCGCGTCTGTCGCCCCTGACAGACCCTTGTCGAGCTGCTTTTTGGACGTAGTATTGTACAACATCGGCGGCGAGGTGGTGTTCTTCTAACCTGAGTCCCCTTGCTAGATCTGTCAGCAATGCATCCCAATTGACTGGTCCTGGGACATCTGGATGTGGCACCCGTAACTGTTCTGAGTGAATGGTTCGCTCCACAGCAAATAAATGGAGGAGATGTGAGGGTCTGGGTACAAATATTTCGGAGTGGTATTCCCAGAACCCTGTTATGAACATCTCTTCGAATGTTTGTTTAAAGCAGGCTGGGAGGTATTTTATTCTGGCGTGCCAAGCATAAATCACCTCTATGGAAGGAGTGGTGCTCATGTCATAAACTAAATCTTGGTTTCCTGTAAGGAATCCGACGCCTGAGAAGTGTGGGTCCTTGATATTCTTGAATGTCCTGAATGTAATAAGCATTAACTCAAAAATTTTCATGCACATCTGGGCCATTACATCAGGGGTATTCCTTAATCGGATGCTCCAGTGTCGTATAGTGGAAATCATGTAATTGACGGTGGGAGGCCCTTGAGGGGGTGCTAGATAGACGTAGTTTAACCATTTGGCGCATCCCTTGATATTCTTGACTGTAATGGTAAACTCTGGCCATGTGCGTCTGCGGAGTACAGGAACATAACAAGGGTTATATTTAATAAAAAGAGGCATATTCGTCCAGGTGCGAACCATCTCCGGGTAGGTTTCGAGGAGTCGGATCCTCCAAGTGGGTTGATGAATGGATCCTTTTTGAGCGCTCTCTGGGATGTCATCTGGCCCAAATTGTGTAGCAAACGTTGGAGGTTTGCCACATCTTTGTTGGATTTCTGCATTGTAGTCCGCCAGGAGTATACAATATGGCACGTATTGATCATCATTGGTTCCTATCCATCTATGGTGGGACATGCTGCGGAAGTATTCTGATTTAATAATAGTGTCCTCTATCTTTGCCATAGATTGGATTTGAACTGCCACTCGATCTTCATGAGTTGATGCTGTTTTCTCTAGTGTCTGGAGCCACTCAGGTACTTCAATTTCTAACGTATCCATTCCTTCTGCGGTCTGCTCACCACCTGGCATTGGCATAGGAACGTATGGTTCCTCATACGTCTCATCTACCTCGATGGGTACCAAATCCTCGGGTTCTGGTTCGACAACTGGAGAGGGCTGCTTTTCGTGTGTGAGTAATCTTGCCTGTAATTCGGCCACCTGCTCTTTCAGTGTCGTGACTTCCTCTGAAGTCGTGATCGTTTCTGTGACTCTGGGTGCTGTCTGTTGCTCTTGGAGTTGATTGCGCAGCGCATCACGTTCCCTTTCCAAGTCATCATGAGCTTCTAATAGATCTGCATAGCTGTCCAAGATGGTCTTCATTGTCTCTGAGGGCACAGCTTTGAACTGCTCTGGATCAATTTCATGGGGAGAGCCTTCCATTGCTGCTTCTAGATTTGCTTCATTTTGCTGCTGCAGTCTCTTGTTCTCTTCAAGGGCGGCCGCCATGTGTTTTCTGAGAAGTGCCAGGTTACGCCGGACTTTGAGATTATCGGCTTGGTATACTTCGAGCAAAGCTTCTAGTTGTTTGACACCTGATTCTGTCGATGGTTGGGGTGCCTCCAATAATGTTTGGTGAGCCAGCTCGAGCGTCGTGTAGCGTTGATTCAGTTCTGCATTTTCTGTTTGTAGAATGTGAAATTGTCTTTGTAAGTTCTGATGGTGCGTTGCCAGTTGTTGATACCGGTTGTCCAGAGCCTTGTACTCATTCTGGAGCTGGTATACACATTGATTTAATGCTAAAAATATGCTATTTACATTAAATAATGCTGGGAGGGGTGAAGATGCAGGGGGAATGGGGGCGGGAATGGGAGATGTGAATGATGTGGATGTAAGTGGAGATGTGGGTGGAGGGGGTATGGGTGATGAAGGTGGCATGGGGGGAGGGAGCGGTGCTGTGGCAGGTGATGTTTCCATCGTGTCAACAGTTTGAGTGACGGTGTAGATGGGAATCGTGGGTGGAGTGGATGTGGCATCGGTGAAC
Organism: Ceratopteris richardii; assembly: GCA_020310875.1. Classification (NCBI taxonomy): domain Eukaryota; kingdom Viridiplantae; phylum Streptophyta; class Polypodiopsida; order Polypodiales; family Pteridaceae; genus Ceratopteris; species Ceratopteris richardii. The sequence continues at coordinate 28,480,378 of CM035437.1, read as the reverse complement.
AGGGTGGTGAAGGTGGGCATTGTGACTCCCCCAAATTGGATTCCCGGAGAGAGTGGAATGCCCATGACAATGGTAGTGGTAGTGGACGTGGTAGTGCTAGTGTCCTGTGGTGGGGTAAATTGGGTAGTGCAAGGTGGGGATGGTGGTGACAACGGTGCTTCCTGATATTCTTCTGATTGCGCTGCCTCGCCTGGTGCTGATGTATTGATGTGAATTTGCTTCCCGGACCTCCGGGGACGAACAGGAACCCTTTTCTCAAACCTGTGAATGTAGGCCACTGCCTCATGAATGGCCTCATCCAGTCCTACAGCGTCGGCATGAAGGTTCATGGACTCAATGAACAACTCGTCCACGCCTTCCTCAGCTAGCAAGTCGTTCATGAGTCTCTTGCCCTGTTCTAGAGACATGTTATGCTGTTCCTGAACCAGTCGCATGGTTCGATATAGTCTCTTGATTTGTGCCGAATATGCTGGGGCACTTGCTAACTCGGAGAGTTCGTCATATTCTTGATGTTGCTCTTCGTCGACTTCTTCTTCGTCTCCTCCTGCCTCTTGTTCATCTACATCGACTTCTACAACTTGTGGTTGGGTGGGGGCCGATGTTGTTGTTTGGGGTTGTGGTTCCTGAGCTCGCTCTGCTTCAGCTTCGAGATTAGAGTCATAGATCAACCTGGCAATTTCTTCATCCGTGAGGTCCTCAAGAGTAAATCCCTGTGGAAATTCCAAATCTGATGGAATGGGTGGAAACACCAGATTAGGTCCCTCTGTGCTTGGTCTTGGTAGCCGGATTGTGAATGGCCTAACTCGTTGTGTCTGGGGAGGGGTGATTTCTGGTGTAGTGGTAGCTCCCCTTGGTTGAGCACAGGGTAGTTGGACTCCCCCCCTCATCTTCTTTGATGGGGGACCTGCTGCTGATAGTCTTCTCTGGAATTCTTGGACTCGGGACCATACGAGTGCCCGCTGAACAGGCACGTCATAAGCCAAGCATCTATAAATTATTCTGGTCAGAGCACAACACCCGTGGAGCACATTCTTCTGTTTCTTGTTCCACCTTTGATGGGCTAGGTGGATCTGATCTATGATCCAGTGTGGCACATTGATGGGCAGGCTTTCTGTCTCTGCTAGATACAAGCTGAACCATATTTTCTTCGGAGGCATTGTGAATCGTTCTTGGGCGGGAAAAGCAAAATGTTGCATGATGGTTCGCAGGTGAAGCGCAATGGTAGGTGTCATCGCTACCATATCCTTCAACTTATTAAGATCCTTGTGCTTCATTCGACCTGGGACCATGGTTTCCTTTTCTGTTGGGATGTGCATGCCATACATACCCAATGCTTCTCTTACCAGATTGAGGGTCAACTTGAATCTTTTAAGCTCATTACCCGGCAGCAGTGATGGCAACACAAAGGTGCTGTCGCCTCCCTTGGCCCTGCTTGGCGTGATGGTACTGATCAGATATGAACATCGTAAAAAATCCGGCTTTGGTAAGTGAGTCCTGAAATAACTGTCCACACCCGCTTTGATCCAAACTGATCTCATGACTTCGGCGTTTTGATAGCTTTCAAAATCGCGTGTGAAAAAGTGGTATCGACCCCATTTGCCATTGAATTCCAATTCTGCTTCCCAGAAATAGGTTCCATCACCCAGTGGTCCAGCAACATCACTGAACCAATGCGCATGCTTACCTACTTGAGAAGTGTGCCCTTGAGGAGGATCCTGAATGGGGAGCACATGCACGGCTTGAAGCTCTTGCGGTCTTGCGGTGAGACGTGGCTCAAGGAGAAGTGTTTCTATGTCCACAATCTGGGCACCAGATCCGGCTTGAGAACTGGTACCTGCTTCTGCCATGGCCCTGTTTGCTGGTTGGTTCTGTGAGAATATAGAACCGAGTGTTAACATCGTAATGGACAGAATAAATCCGTTGTTGTCCCCGTTACAACATTAACATGAGGTGGATGGTGAGTTAGTGGTTAGTAAGTGCATGAAGACAGTGTGTGTAGTTAGTGCTTGTGTTGTCCTAGGAGACTACTGCAGTTAGTAAGTGGGCATGAATTTACAAATTGGGGTCGGGGGGTTTATTACAGGCCTTAGGCTGCCAAATGCAGTGAATGGGCTTTGCTTTTGGTTTCGGAGAGTCTCTACAGAGCTTTCTCGGTGTCGTGGTTTGAAAACGAGGCCTTTTTGGGACCCATTTACAATTGATTACATGCACGCTCTTGGGTCTTGGTGTGTTCTTGGGCATTGAGAACGAGTGAATACTGGCAGTATGCGTAGCTGCGTTATGCTGTTTAGGTTGTGTCCTCAGCGTAGCTGCTTGTGCCATCAAGCAAGCCTTAGGCACCCAAATTTGTCTTGATTGTGGGCTAGCCTTCATCGACTTCTTGGGCACCCAAATATATTTCGCGTTAGTAGAAGAATTTCCGAAAGATTCCTTATTAGAGTCGTGTTGTTGGTTACTAATAAGAGGCTTTGCTCGTGTGGTTGGCTTGAGTGCAACCGGGTGTTCGCCTTTCCGCACCCACACTTGTTTCACTTGCTGGGACATTTTGCTGCGCAGGTACTTTTGATCTCGGACATAGGTAGTACTCTGCTTCTTCTGCTTGTGATCCGCCTTTGGTTGCTGCCTCCTTCTGGCCTTTGGAAAAGAAGGGAGTTTCGTTGCATCCCTGACTCCTTTTTTGCAAATGTCATTCCTCTGCAACACAGGGTTTTGAACAAGAACAACATGGTCATCTTCATGTGTACCCCTGGAAGGACCAGGAGTCTGTGCCTTTCCTAGTTCCTTGAGTGCTCCATTGTCTAATTCTACTGTAACTCGACTATGATTGACCCAAACCTGGAGAAGTCCACTTCTTAGGTTTAGATTGACTGCTCGGTCATAGATCCAATCCTGACCCAAGACGAGAGGTTCAGTGAGATCCTCATCTTGACACACTAGTACTTTAACGGTCATTGCCTCATCGTGAATGTAGAGGGGAAGTTCCACCTCGCCCATGCAAGGGGTTTCCACGCCTCCCAATCCTATGAGATATGCCTCCACAGGATGGACAGTTAACTGTAACTCTTGACAGTAAGACAACTTAACAGCACTAGTGGCGGCACCTGAGTCAATCAAGGCTTTTACGGTTCTTGCACTCTTTCCTTGTCCTATATCTATGGTTATGAAAGGACGTCTATCAATTATTCTACTCGAGCTTGTTCCTGCAACTTCACACATGGCCATGGGATATCCTTGATCTGCATGGTCAACTGTTCTAGTCAGATCTCGGCCTTGTCTGCGTAACTTCATCCTTCTGATGCGTTCTAAAGCCTCTGCTTGAGCCTCTTCTCGAATGCGCTTTTCTTCCTCTTTGCGTTTCTTAGCAGTGTTGAGTCGGCTTAGCATTTCCTCCGTGAGGGGTTCCTGATACAACTTGACTCTGCAACCGCTAATATAGTTTGGTAGAACATCACCCTCTAACGTGGCTAGTTGTACTGCTCCGCTCGTGGAGATCCTATTGATGATCATAGGTCCGTAGCCCCTCTTTTCTAGCTTCCTCGCGTGTTGTTTTAGTGTATAGACTAAGACTAGATCTCCTGCTTTCAAGCCTTTATCCTTCACATGGGCATCGAAATATGCTTTCTGTCTCTTCTTGGCTGCATATATTCCTGCGGCGGCTCTCAGTCTTGTTTCCCCTAATCGTTCAAGGTCAAATATCCTAGAGGAGAGCTCATGACCTGTCCACTCGTGCTCTTGTGCTACTTTCAATGTAGGGATCAAGAAGTTCAAGGGTAACACAGCGTTTTGGCCAAATACCATCTGAAAGGGAGTGGCTTGGAGTACCGTTTTGTAGGCAACTTGGTATGCCCAAACAGCATGGTGTAGCTGTTTGTCCCAATCAGAGCGTTTAGTGTTCACTAATTTCGTCAGTACATTGCATAAAATCTTATTAGTGCTCTCAGCTTGTCCATTAGCTTGAGGATGATAGGGGGCAGACTTCTTGTGTATTACCAAGAATTCTTGGAGTAGATTTTCAATCACTTCGTTCAAGAAATGAGTGCCTCTATCACTTACAAGCTCTATAGGTAGCCCATATCTCGTGAATACATTCTCAAACAAGAATTTGGCAGTTGTTTGAGCATCGTTCTTGGTCGTAGCCTTTACCTCTACCCACTTGGTGAGATAGTCTGTTGCAACAATGATGTATTCCGCATGAGACCCTTTAGCTGGGGGATTAATAGGACCTACGAAGTCTACTCCCCACTTAGAGAATGCACGTCCACCCATCATAGGTTTCAGTGGCATCTCATCTTTGCGTATAGGATACTGAGTCCTCTGACAGACATCACACCGTTTCACATAGGTATGTGCATCCATGTGAAGGGTGGGCCACCAGAAGCCTGCAAATAGTATAGCCTTGATCACCCGATCTGGTCCAAAATGTCCTCCTGCTACACCTTGATGAGCAGTTTCTAAGATCTTAAGATACTCACTTTCATGGACACATAGCCTCAGGTAACCATCTTTACCGCGCTTGTATAGATTATCACCAACGAGTGAATAATCCTGGGCTTCTTGTTCCAAACTCCTTTTTCTAGCTAGAGTCATGTCTGGAGGGAATGTGTTTGTCCTCAAGAATGCTACTAGAGGTTCACTCCAATCTGGCACAATGGACATTTGATAAAGAGTGGCGTGTTCCACAGGTGGTTTAGTGCAACAGATTGGGCATTCCTTGCACAACTTTTGGACATCAGCTTCCATAGTTGGCCAATGTACTCCGAGTCTCTTTAAGGTCTGTAAAGTTCGTTGCTTTGAATGGTGTTGCTCTAATGCACCTACATGTGCTAATTGCAACCATTTAGCGTACTCATCCTCTTCTACGCAACAAGCCAAGATCCCTTGATCTGTGTGCTTGTACATGCTTCCGGCCATGATGTGGTACTTTTGGGCTCTTACAACCTCTCTATTCCGGGTGTTTATCACTGGATGATTAGGCCCGTATGTCAATACTGGCACTAATGGCTTAGCCCACTGCGGCACCACTTCCAAATTAAACAAGTAAGCATCAGGAAGGTCATCTGACACTCCTTGTGGGGCTTCTCCCGATGTGAGCCTAGAGAGGTGATCTGCTCGTAAGTGAGTCCTACCTTTTCTTACCACAACCTTAAAATCATATTCCATTAGCAAGAGAAACCATCTTACTAATCTTCCCGTATTGCATGGCTTGTTTACGAGATATAATAATGCCTGATGATCAGTAAAAAATTTAAACTTATTTGCAAGCAAATAGTGTCTAAATTTCTTAACTGCATATACCATGCCTAAGCCTTCTCTCTCTGTAGTGGTGTAATTCCGTTCAGCCGCATTCAATTGTCTACTGGCATAGGCAATTGGAAGATCCATATTACCTTCACCAGTAGGTTGTGCAAGCACACATCCAATGGCATAATTGGATGCATCCACATGAACATGGAATGGCTTATTCCAGTCTGGTGTGGTCAAGATTGGTGCTGAACACAATCTTCGTTTGAGTTCCTGGAAGGAGTTCTCGCATTCATCAGTCCACTCAAAGTTAGTCAGAAGTCCGTACATGGGCTTTGCAATGACAGCATACATGTGTATAAATCGTCGATAATAACCACAATGCCCCATGAAAGCTTGTACTTCCTTGACATTCTTTGGCCTAGGTAACTCTGCTATGGCTCTCACCTTTTCTTCGGCGGTAGATATGCCATTCTTTGACACTATGTGTCCTAGAATCTTGCCTTGCCTGACCATAAAAACGCACTTTTCTGGGTTCAAGCAGACTTGGTATTCTCTACATTTGTCAAAGATTTGTCTGAGTTCAGGAATATGGGTTTGTTTAACATTGGAATGAGCACAGAGATCATCAACATAGACTTCTAAACTCTTTCTTAGGAACTCCTTAAACACATGGCACATCAGCCTCTGGAGGGTAGCTGGTGCATTGGTAAGCCCAAATGGCATTACTCTAAAAGCAAAAATGCCCCATTCTGTGGCAAAGGCTGTCTTATGCTGATCCTCTGGAGCTATGGCTACTTGATTGTAGCCCGAAAATCCATCAAGGAAGCTGTACACTTCCTTGCCTGCCACTCTTTCTAAGAGATGTTCTGTGATGGGAAGCGGATAGTTATCTCGAATCGTGGCGGCATTAACCTTTTTCAAGTTATTGCACACACGCAGCTTGCCATTCTTCTTGGGCACCACCACGATGGGGGATACCCATTCAGTGTGCTCAATTTCATAGATAAATCCAGCTTCGACCAGTCTATCTATCTCTTCCTTGATCTTAGCAGCATAGTTATCGTTATATGTATAAGGCTTTTGCTTAGAGGGTTTAGCATCTGAGGTCATAGGGATGGTGTGTGAGCATATGTCAGGGTCAACACCTTTCAAATCCTTGTAACTCCAAGCGAATACATCTCTGTATTCTCTTAGTAAGGTAATCAATTCGTGCTCTTCTTCTTCTGTCAGGTCATGGCCTATATACGTGCATCTCTCCTCTCCTTCTTCTATGGCCACTACTATTTTCTTGGTGGTTTCTTTGTTATCATAGGCCTCTCCTGATTGTGCCTCTCGTTTAGGCATTCTTATCATGACTCTCCTGTCATCTATCTCATACTTCTTAAAATTCTCCGGGACCTCAAACAAAGATTCTTCCTCCTCTGGTGAGACTTCTTTCTTCTTTCGTTTCTTTCCTTCTTCCCTTGGGGTCATATGCGTTGCTAATCTTACATCATTTGTAACCTCTCCATGCCTCTGGGGTTGAAATTCTACTTCATGGAAGTATTCTTCATCTGATGCAAATGGTGGGTCCATAATGATTGACTCTAGATCGGAGTCACTTGCATCCTCAAATGCATCAGGGCTAGGTTCGCATTCTTCTAAAACTGCCTCTCCCATGATTGGCTCTATGGAGAAGACTGAAATATCATAGCCATCCTCATCACAGTGAGGTGTCCATTGTTCTTCATTGATGGCTACGTCCATTGTTGCTAAAATTTCTGCCCAGCCATGGGGTTCAAATTCCTCGTCTGGAAAAACTACAGGTGCATAGGCTGGGTCTTGAATGGGTCTATGGGTTTCGTTTGCACCTATTTCTCTGGCCTTTTCTCTCTTCTCTTCCTCCACTGCTACTTTGCACATCCATAAGTGAGTGTCTTCGTGCATCCAGGAGGATCCTGACCCTATGGAATGCACAGATTCCGTATCATCTTTGGCTCTATGAATGGGATTCCACTGGATAGGAGGGACATCTCTATGAGAATAATCCTTGAGATTGACTTTGGTCGTGACACCTAAGTGTTGCAGGTACAAAGAATTGGTCCCCCAATCCTGCACCACTTGCAACTGTCGCATAAATGGTCTTCCCAAAATCATCTCATAGGCATGATTTTTGCTGAAGTCACATATGGCAAAGGTATGTTCAAACTCGACACCACAAGTGGTGAGAGTTATGCCTTCTAACAATCCTAGGGGTCTCTCTATGTGACCATCGGCCATCTGCAATTTCATCCTCGTTGGCCTGAGTGCTGGCTTGCCCCAACGCTTCCATAAGGAGGTGGTGGCAATTGCAACTCCTGCACCTGAGTCCAAAATCGCCTTGGTGGTGTACTCCTGGTAGGTGATGGGAAGATAGGTGTTCCCTTCTTCACCTTCACACATATCTCCTATCTTATCCAAGGGAATTTCCGGTACTGTCCTGTGGGATCCTGCCGGGGAACGAGGTTTTGCTATTTCTGGTACTTGTTTGGCTACATGTTTCCATAATTCAGGTCTAACCTTGAGTAGCTCTTCTAACTTGAGGTTACACTGCACGTTAGTGTTCTTCACTACCTCTGTGTTCCTAGGTATGACTGAGTCGTCGTTCCTTACCATGACTGTGGGTGCTCTCATACATGTGGACTTTGCTTCCCATGGGCCTGTGAAGTGGGGTAGCTCTTGTATGGAATTAGACTCAAAGTCCAATCTCTCGTGAGATTGAGTACTCTCATGTTCCCCGTAAATAGATGGGATGTCTTGTGGGAATTGGTCGTGTGCATCGTCCACAAGTTCAAAAGGAGGGGCGACCTCGCTTTCGTTATCCCATTTGTCTTCTTGAATCTCTCGTAGGAAGTCTGGTGCAAAACGATTCATAGAAGAAGAAGTGTCTGGCTCTGTAGAATTAGGTACATATGCTACCTGGGAAGGAGGGCTTATTCTATCGTTGGCTCTTTCCTCGTTCTCATAGATAGCTGGAGCACAAGCTTCTTGGGGAGGATTACTTATGCTATTACTTTTCCGAACAGGCTCATACGCTCTCTGGGAAGGAATGTGGGTTACCTGTGGGGGTACATAAGCTTTCAAGGGAGGCTCCTCTGACCTTTGGGGGGGAAGATAAGTTTCTTGGAAAGGCACGTGGGCTTCCTGAAGAGGCTGGCTTTTCCGTTCTCTTACCCTTTCCTTTCTTTGAGGGGTAGGTTCCTTTTCTGACTGTGCAATTAGCCTCTCTAACCTTTCTAGGGAGGGAAAGGTGTCTGGTTTAGTGGAATTGGCCACATACACTTCTGATGGGGAATGCTTCATGTTTTTGCTTGCTTTATCTTTTTCTTGATTTTTTTCTTCCGTGGCAGATCTTGCAATTATTTCCTCTAACTTCTCTAGGAATCCATCCAAGTGTAATTGCGTTTTGGCTGAGCCCGAGTAATTGAACAGGCGACTGGCTTCAAACATAGTCTGAGCCAATGCGACCATTTTCGCGCACAGTTTGGTTCTTTCTATCTCTAGGTCAGCTCTAGGATAGCACTTGGCATGATCCGTGACGTTTGGCCCTTCTTGGATTCTGGCCTGATATGCTTTGAGCATCATATCTATGTCTTCGGGAGTGGGGGCAGCTAACACTGATCCTACCCTAGGAGGTGGTGGAATCGTATGACGTGGTGGGGAAGGTGGTGGGTCGGATGGAGATGGTAGTGGTGGCGGCGGGGTATTGTGAGAGGGGATTTGAGAGGTGATTTCAGTTATCCTAGCTTTGGTTTCTCTTATGCTTTCCTCAAGTTCACTCATCTTTTTAGCCCATTGTCTTTTCATTCTTTCCCGACTATCTTTCCATGCTCTAGTCCTTTTCTTTGTTATGCTCTCGGTTTCACCAGCCTCTGAGTTCTTATCCTGGTTTGTCTCTTGGTTTTGCTGCAATGCCTGAGCTCTAGTGACTACCTGCACTGGTGCAGTGGAAGTGACGCTTCCTGAGGAATCTACAACCAAACCAATCACATTGATCGGAGTGATTTTTGGCATATTATTAGGATTCTTAGGGCAATCTCGTAAGAGATGTTCTTTTCCACAATCTTGGCAAAAACCTTGGATAGTCACTGACTGGGGTTGTGTAGGTGGGGGCAAGGGACAATCACGGATGAGATGATCTCCTTGGCATCTGTAGCACGGTCCTCTTGGGAATGGAGGTCTTACTTGCCTAGGTTGAGGCCTGGGGTTGGGGTTTGCATACATGACGTTCGTGTAATCTGACTCCCAACTAGGTTCACTTGGTTCTTCACTATAGTAAGACTCACCATGTTCTGGAGACTGCATGTAGTAAGCCTGGGGACTATCGACATGTGTAGAATCAAAGCTATGGTCACTGAGGTCATTTTCAGAAAGCAAGGATGTTACCGGGACTAAGGCTCTATTCATGTTCTCTTCTGCGGCAGTATACTTTACCGGGATCACATTGGTTGGGGCAGGGGGTTGTTGTGCTAGCACCGGTTGGGGTCTCTGTTGGGCCTGATATTGTGGTTGGTAGGTTTGTTGGGGTCTAGCATATTGTGGTGGTGGATTTTGGTTCTGGTATCTGCCTTGTTGGTAGAGCTGAGGGTGGGGTTGCCTAACTGCCTGCTTGTTGTATGGGCAATCTTGTGCGGTGTGATTGGTGTATCTGCGTTCTATGGTGCAGTACTGGCTACTAGGGTTTACTTGGGGTTGAGCCATAATAGGGCAGACATTCGCCATATGGTCACCACCGCATGTATAGCATCTTTTCACAGGGGCAAACCTTGGGATTTGTTTGCTAGTTACACCTAATTTCTGAGCTACTTTTTCGGCAAGTTCCTCAATTGATGTGGACTGCGTGGAAGAGTGACTAGATGCACTATCTGAATCTTTGTAGATTTTGGAAAGCTCTAGTTCTTCCCCTAGGTTATCTTCAATGTCAATGCACATGCGTACACATTCTTCTATGGTCCTAGGGTCCTTCAAATACACATAGGATCTCAATTTCGTACTCAGCAATCCATCAAGGAATAAGGCTACTTGTTTAGCAGATGTGGGTAGCTCCGAAATAGGGCACCTTTCAAGATATTGTCTAAATCTTCTTCCGGCCAATCTGACAGTCTCTTGGGGGGTCTGTTTGAAGCTGTGAATCAATGAGGAGGTATTGTGTCTTATGCCACTCTTAGAGAACTCTACGATGAAAGCCTCTAGGAGTTGGTCTATGCTCCTGAACTGGCGTTCATCTAATGGCTGAAACCACGTAAGTGCTGTGTTCCTAAGGGTTAGACCGAAGGCATTGTACTGCGTGAACAGATCCTCCACTTGTTCAGCTCTCAAGACTTGCTTGAATTCCGCCACATGATCATAGGGATCTCCTGTGCCGTCAAAGTAATTCTTCATGGACTTAACTAGTTGGGTGGGTCTCAAAGTTCTTGTGTGCTCTCTAGGCCTCGGTAGAGGGAATCCCTCTACATTTCTTTGGTTCCTGTGGGCTCTAAGCATCTCAGGTTCTACCCTATTCGTCTCTGTTCTCATTCTTTCTCTGCCCACTGGGTTGGCAAAACTTACTTCTGGTCTATCTCTACTTCTGTCTCTTTGCATACCATGAGCTTGGGAAGTTCCAGCCCCAGGGTGACCATAGGATGCATTTGATCTTGGTTGGGGGAAAATAAATTCACCCTTCCAAGTGTAGGCATGCCTATCATTTTCTGTCACCACAAAGATCCGTTCTGAAGCAGGATCTAAGTAGGTCACTCTGCCTGGGCTATCCGGATCCTTAAACTCATAGATCATGATATTTCCTATGTCTGTTGGCTGATTAGACTTATACCTCCAAAAGGCTTCATCAGTTTCTCGATTGAGGAGCAACTCTATGCTCTTGTTGTCTTGGGGGACCCATTCAGGCGTGATAATCCTAGTGAGAACTGATTTACCCCGAGGGGTTCTAGGTTCCGCACCCATGTTCCCTTGTTCCAGGTCACCTAAGTCCGCTTCTGAGATTACATTCCCAAAGTCATCTGTCCTATCAGGGTGACTAGTGACTACATATATAGTTCCTTCTTTGTCCAGGTATGCACCATTTTCAAACTTGACAGCTGGGTGTTCTAGTCCAATGGATTGATCAGGGTTTTTAATCTGGACCACGGATCTTCCTAGGCCGTCCTCATAGATGCTAGCACCTAGTCGGTTGGTCCTAAGATATTCCAGCTGTGTTTTGTAAGGGCCTTCTACCCTGTACAAATAAGGCACTCCTGAACTTCCCGTAGGTCTGTCCATGCCTTGAGACATCCCTGATTCACTGGTATCCGAGCTAGGGTAATGAGAGTGGTGACTCAACTGCTGGGCCCAAGACCTTGCAGTATGATTGACACTAGCCTCTGAAGACCTAATGCTTTGTCTCTCTCTTGCTAGGTGTCGTCCTGATCTAAGGTTCATATGCCTAACTGATTAACCCAATTTTTTGCCCAGAGTTCAACCTCGTTGCCGATCAATTGGTATCAGTCACTTGATTCTTTTTAGTTATTTCTCGTGTTTAAGGTCTTGTCTGATATTTCGTCGTCAGGAATACTTGAATGTTCTTCGTACTTTAGGTTGATCGTTCCACGTTAGGTTCTTTTCCTTTAGGTTATCGACATCACAGAGATTATGTTTTTAACTTGAACTTGAGTTTTTAGATAGTCTTCAACTTGATAACTGCCTATCGTCGCACTGGCTTACTCCTATCACTAGTCGTTCTTAGCTTGAGCTAGGAAATGACAGAGGGAGTTGAGAATATTCCAACCTTACTTGTTGATCCCTTGCTTTATGGTGCTCAAGAACCCGGTTCTCAAGCTTGCAAAGAAATCTTGCTTTGTATGCTCCAAGTTGCTCTCAATGGACCTATAAAAGTCCCACGGTTAGCTCAATGCTTATATTCAAAGGACAAAACCAACCACTTTCATTCATGTGACACAAACACACATCTGCATTGTGACTTTTAGGAAAATCATTCTAAAGACCCCTGACTTTGATCCCCCTGGGTATGGTCAACTTCAAAATACCCTCTCTGAAAATCAACGCATTATCTTTATAAAAAACAGTTGAGGGCGTGTAGTATATGCCACGAGCTTTCCAACAAGCCCAAAAGCTCAAAAATTGGATTTCGTATGAAAAAGTTAGGACTGTTCAGGGTTTAGGGAGTTAAATCAGAATTCAATACAAGCTAACAGTCAAACAGGAATACTCGAGTAGCTTGTGGCACGGCCTCGCGATGCAATACTACACCCTAGTGTTTGTCCCACACTCAATCAAAATTTAGACCAATAATTTTGCCTTGAAAATTTGACCTAATTTGCCCTTCTAACGCGTTCGCAAAGTCTGTCGGTCGCGATTGACAGGTCAGTCGTGATCGACGTGTCGATCGCGATTGACAGGTCCGTCGTGGCTGTCAGTCGCGATTGACACGTGGCCGAAAAGTCAATCAATCGTGGTCAAAGCGTCGTTGACTCTGTCGGTCGCGATTGATGCGTCGATCGCGATTGACAGGTCGGTCGCGAGGGTCTGTCGATCGTGGTCAAACAGTCGTTGACCGTGTCGGTCGCGATTGACAGAGCCGTCGTGGTCTGTCCGTTGTGGTCAAACAGTCGTTGACTGTGTCGGTCGCGATTGATGAGTCGATCGCGATTGATGACTCGATCGCGATTGACACGTGTCACGCGTATGGTCAGTCGGTCGTGGTCAATCGGTCGTTGACTCTGTCGGTCGCGATTGACAGAGCCATCGTGGGCTGTCGATCGCGATTGACGTGTCGATCACGATTGACGTGTCGATCGCGATTGATAGATCTGTCCGTCGTGGTTTGTCGATCGCGATTGACAGAAATCTGTGGAATTTCAAAAAACTAAACACATTTTTGGGAAGCTCTAGGCCTGTAGGTCATGGATATGCACTTTGTTTAGCAATTAGAGCAATTTTTCTGTCGGTCGCGATTGACAGAGCTCGGCGACACACATACAGTTACTCAGATTTCCGTACCTGCGCAGAGTGCTGGGGATGATGATGCGGCCTGTGCCTGCAGAATGCTCACAAAACATGCAAAAAATAGCACATGCAAATTCGCTCTCTCGCTCACTCTCACAAGTGAAATGAGGGAAATGAGGTGGAGATGGGGATATAGTCAAAAAACTGAAATTTTAGCGATGATGGAGATGGACGTGGGAGATGGTGATGATGATGATGGTGATGAAGATGGTGAAGAAAGTAAAAAAAAATCGATGAGAGTGAAGAAAATACCTACAACTCCAACGCGTCAACTCTACATCTTACCATCACACGCTCGTCCTCAAAGCTCGATCCTCGGCAACGGCGCCAAAATTTGGTGTAGCTCAATGATGAGTAGCACCTCCTTTAATGTCAATCCGGGAAGATGTGAGGATGGTATGAAGACCTCGAGCAAGTGGCGGCACAAGTGCGTGAGTGAGAAGCACACTAGCATGCACACACATACACACACACACGCACACACGGCAAGACAAAGAGTGAGAATCAATGGAGCTTTTAGATTACTTTCAAAATGCTCTTACAAGTTCGTTTCAATTACAATCTAACCTCAAAAATGAGCTCTCTAGCTCTTTTTATAGTTTTTGACTAGCTTTTGGCCCTGTCCAGACCTAGTGTCCGGCCTAGTTAAAAATTAAGTTCCAGGGCTTATTTGGGGGCTCAAACGAGATCTAAAAATTACGAAAATTGGTACGCAACTACTTCTAAGGCTCCTCAAGCTCAAGGACTCCTTGGCTTGCACAAAATGGAGCTACAAAAATGTGAAATGATATTTACAATGATTGTTAGTGATAAAAATCACTGTTGTTGTAGGGATTTCTTCTAGTGATCTGCCATACATATCTTCGAGCTCCCTACTTGCTCTTCCTCCCTGCATGTCCATCTCTTTGATTTGCATTAATGTCTTGAAAAAATATTGGCCTACTTGCCAGATCTTCTTTGACTGCCCTGTTTGCTTGTGCTGTCCCTTCGCTCTGACTCCCTTCTTTGACTTTCACGTCTTGTAAGTCCTGGTGTACCAAGGCTACTGCCAACAGTCACCCCAATTAATAAAAAACTCTATCCACACTTAGCCTAAGCTAGGAATTGATAGAGGGGTTGAGAATGATCCAACCTCAATTTGCTTATCCCTTGCTCACGCTTGAGTGCTCAAGACAATCTTTCTCAAGCTTGCAGTGCTCTCATGCTTTGGATGCCCTTCGATGCTCTCAGTGGACCTTTAAAAGTACCAAAGTTAGCTCAAGATTTAAATTTAATTGTCGTAACAAACCATGTCCATTCATGTAATTCATAGGCCCAATTTTGCTTTGTCTTTATTAAAATTCCCTTAGAGATCCCTCAACTTTCTCACCCCTGTGGAAGGTCAACTTCAAAATACCATATCTATAATTCCACATATTATTTTTTCAAGGATAAATAAACATCTGTGTGGATTTGAAACAAGCTTTCCAATGAACCCAAAATCACTAGAAATGGAGTTCGTATGAAGAAGTTATGTCTATTCAAGGTTCTGGGGGGTTAAAATAGGCAAATAGGCAAACATGATTTCTCGAATTATTTGGTTGGATATATATATATATATATATATATATATATATATATATATATATATATATATATGATTGTGTGTGTATGTATATACATGTATATGTATGTATGTGTGTATACACACACACACACACACACACACACATATATATATATATATATATATATATATATATATATATATATATATATATATATATATATATATATATATATATATATATATATATATATATATCTATGTGTATGTATGTATGTATGTATGTATGTATGTATGTATGTATGTATGTATGTATGTATGTATGTATGTATGTATGTATGTATGTATGTCATTGCACCCGCTCCAAAACCTGTCATGAGAGGGAGGGCTAGGTGAAATAAGAACTTGCCCCAACCTTCTGGAAGTTCTAAACCAAAATGTCCCAGACAAAGCTTTTCTTCAAGCTGATGAAAATCAATTGTTCCGCTGACTTTCCTGAGACCGACCCAAGGAAACTCAGAATACGGGCCATGGGTTTGTATAGACAGACTTTGGGTGCTAAGATCCAAAGTCGAAAGATTTATATTTAGCCGCTGGCTTTCACGAGGTTTAATCTCGTATATTCTTATTAGACACCTTAAGAACCTTCTCTAATGATGTATGACTAACTCGGACTCAAACCACACATCTTCCTAGGAACTAAGAAAATGCTATAAATATGTTTAAATAGCTTCGCTTTTTGCCAAAAAGCATGAACAACTCCGTAGACCAGATGACTAAAGAAGATCAAATCAAAAGATGCTAAGCTAACGTAATGGAAGGCACCATCGCCGATAGAAAAGCATAACGCTTCCCCCATCTCCCACTCCCTACATTCCTATAGCTTGATATTTATGCCCAAAATTAGCCAAAATTTGCAAATTAACAAACCCTAAAAAATTGGCTATCAATCGTGATTGATAGCGCTGTCAATCACGATAAATAGAGCTATCTATCATGACCTATCAATCGGGATTGATGATGTCAATTGCAATTGATGGTGTGTGTTGCGATTGATGGTGTCACTCGTGATTGATGTTGTGTGTCACGATTGAGGGGCGTCCATCGCGATGGACACCTGTCTATCACGACGGACACCTATCACTCACAATGGACATGCAGTCCATCATGGGTTGTCAATTGTGATTGATTGATTTTTTCTAGATTTTTGCATTACCTTGTGTCAATCAGACCTCTATGCATTAAGATGGACTAGATTTTTACCGAATCTCACTATCAATCACAAATTTTGTGTCGATTGCGATGGACAGGGGTGTCTGTCATGATGTATACCATTTGGCGTGATGGACAGAGGCGTTTGTCGAGGTCTGTCGATCGCGATGGAGATGTTGTCCATCATGATGGACACTATCAATCATGATTGATGGTGTCAATCGTGATGGATAGGAAAAAAGCAAATTTTTTTGAAATTTTTGTGGGAACTTGATGTGCAAGGCCTCTAGACTATGAATGTGCACTTAGTTTTACCGAATAGCCACTTTTTCTATCAATCACACCCCAGGACCTGTGCATACATTTTTTGTATCTATTGGAGTTGCTACAGCTATTGTGGATGCTCATACCTACAAGAACGCTCAAGAAACACGCAAAAACAACACATGCAAATTTGCTATCTTGCTCTCTCTCACAAGTGAAATGAGGGGAATGAGGTGGGGAAGGTGATATGACCAAAAAACTTAAAATTTTGTGAAGATGGAGATGGAGGTGGGAGAAGGTAAGGATGATGATGGTGAAGTAAGAAAGAGAAAATAAGGAAAATTAGAGAAATTACATACGATTCCAATGTCACAGCTCTAGGTCTTACCATCACACAATTGTCCTCGAAGTTCTCTCCCTAGCAACAATGCCAAATCTGGTGTCACTCTAGCACAATGGCAAGTACCAATGTGAGGAGATCCACCTCATAATTGTCAATCCGTGGAGACATGAGGACTAGTATGACGACTATGAGCAAGTGAAGACACAAGTACATGAGTGAGAAGCACACGAGCATGCACACACATTGACACACACACACAAAGCAAGACAAAGAGTGGAACAATGAATTCTTCTATTAGCAAGCTCCAAGAAAGTATAGAAAGCTCAAAAATAGCTTCAATCTCCAACTAGCTAACCTCAAAAATGACCTCTCTAGCTCTTTTTATAGTTTTTGACTAGGTTTTGGCCTTGTCCAGACCTAGTGTCCAACCTAGTTAAAAATTAGGTTCTTAGCCTATTTTGGAGGCTCAAACGAGCTTTAAAAATTATGAAAATTGTTACATAGATACTTCTAATATTGCTCAATCTTGAGGACTCCTTGGCTTGT
Source organism: Ceratopteris richardii (assembly GCA_020310875.1). Taxonomy (NCBI): domain Eukaryota; kingdom Viridiplantae; phylum Streptophyta; class Polypodiopsida; order Polypodiales; family Pteridaceae; genus Ceratopteris; species Ceratopteris richardii. The sequence continues at coordinate 28,463,204 of CM035437.1, read as the reverse complement.
ACAAAATGGAGTAGAAATAATGGAAAATGGTATTTACAATGGTGTGAAGTGACTAAAATCACTGTTTGGGAAATATTTCTCCATGAAAAATAATGTGGCTTACTTGCCAGATCTACTCATTGGATGCTTTGCTTCCTTAATCCTTCTTGTCTCTCCCTTTGTTCTAAATCCCTTAGGTGGCTTCCCTATCTTATAAGGCCTTGAGTGCCCTGGCTGCTACCAACATGCTACCACAAGACTTGAACCTAAAATTACTTCTCCTAACATAATTAAAGATGAACTTGTATTTTCAGAATAACTTCAAATACTGAATTTGTTCTATTATTACATGGCTCTAAAGGGGTAGGACCCTTGGGTTTTGTGGTCTGAAATGAAAGAACTTGGAGAAGCTTGTAGGAGGTAGAAAAGTGAGTTTTGAAGCGATGAAGTTTGGTTCAGCCAACCGGCACAAGACCAGACCTTGAGCTTATGGAGACTCAAATAGAACTTATAGGCATGCGATGAGTGCAAAGAAATGCACTATGTACTTTGGAGCATCAAGGAGAAAGAGTTGGTACAAAACAGATAGCCTCGTGTGTCGACTAGCTCAAAAAACTTACTATCTATGGAAGAGACAATGAACTTCAAATGCCCATAGCGACCAACGTGATTACAAGTAGAAAAAATCCTTTTATGGGAGTAATACACATAGGGTTGAGTGTATATAATGCACAAAAGTATAAGAAACAGGTAAAATATGCTATTGGAATGAATCAGATACTCAATGGTGGTTCCTCCTATTTTTTAGGAATATGTAGAGATTGACCCCGAGATAGCAAAACTAAGATTTCTCCCAATTTGCTGAACCAAATGCTATGAAAATTTATAAACCTATACTAGAAACTAATAAATTTCCAATGAGCCATCTTTCACTCAATTTGAAGCTCTATAGAGAGAGCAGCAGCCTCTGTAAGATTACTGTTGGCGAAGAAGATGATGGAGAGAATTGAAGGAGCAAGACAATGATGGTCACAAGTGTATGTATATTGCTTCCATGTATTGTACAATTGATTTCAAGTCTTTATATAGACTCTAAAAGTGCTCCATGATTTTTACAAGTGGATTTTGAATTCATATGAAGGTGGGAATGGTTGTTGGAGGGAATCAATTCACTTTCCTACAATCTAAAAAAAATGAAGATCTAGTTTGATCTACTTTTAGGTGATTGATTGCTTGATTGAATGCAACTCAACCACCACAAATTCTTAGGACTTGGGCTCTATCTTTCTACTTTTACATGTGTAAATCTTAAAACTTTTACAATGGTAAAAGATTGATGAAAAATCTTTTTTTTTTAAGTACAATAAGTGAGCATAAGAAAAAGAACTCTCCAATGGATATTCTTTTGATGCGATAGCCTTTGATGTAGATCAGATCCACCTCAAGAATAGTGTAAGCTTGATGTTCCAATAGCTCCCCCTCAAGCTAACGTATGCTTGAGTCTTCATTCTTTAATAGGTTGAATACCTGCCATAGCTTTGAATCTACAAAGCTTTATTCCATCAAATGCCTTTGTCATCATATCTGCTACTTGCTTTTCAGTAGGAACAAAAGAAATGCCAATCTCCTTTGCCATGAGCTTCTCCCTAATGAAGTGGTAATGAACCTCTATGTGTTTGGTTCTCGCATGGAAAATAGGGTTTGCTGCTAGATGCATGGAACTTACATTATCTCCAAATATGTGAGGTTTGGAACTTACAAGTCCCAAATCTGTATACAATGCTCTTAACCATATTGCTTCTTGAGTTCCTATGGTAAAACCTCTATACGCTGCTTCAGTTGAGGATAAAACAGTTGTAGGTTGCTTCTTGGAACTCCATGACACTAGCGTCGAACCTGCAAATGCTAAGTAACCAGAAGTACTTCTTCTATCATCCTTAGCTCCTACTCAATCTTCATCCGAATAGATTTTGATATCCAAATCTGAAGGGTAAGGATAGAATATACCTTCATTGATTGTACCTTTGAGATACTTAAGTACTCTCTTAGCTGCAGCCATGTGTGGTCTTCTCGGTGACTACATGAATTGACTAAGCACTCTGACACTATATGAGATGTCAGTCCTTGTATGAGTAGCATATATCAAGCTACCTACCAAGATTTGATACTCTTTAATGTCTTCAATTTTCTCACCTTCATAAACATTAAGTTTATGATTCATCTCCAAACGTGTACCTGTAGATTAAGTGTTCTCCATTTTGAACTTGAGAAGTAGATTGTGAATGTATCTTCTCTGACTCAAATACATTCCTTCATCTGTGTATATCAACTGCATACCTAGGGAATATGTGAGCTCACCTAGGTCATTGATTTTGCACTCCTCTTGCATGTGTCTCTTGATCATTTGAATGCCATTTAGATCATCACCTATCAAAATAAGATCATCTCATTTTACACATAGATAGATAATCTCATTGTGATTCCTTTTGATGAATAGAGAAGGATCTGAGCTGCTAGGCTTGATCTTGAAGATATGTAACCAACCTGTAATTCCAAGCTCTAAGATTCCATACAATGCTTTCTTAAGTCTACAAACGTAAGATGCATGATTAGGGTCTTCAAAACTTGGTGGTTATGACATGTATACCTCTTCACTTATCCAACCATTTAAGAATGCATTTTTCACATAAGTTGGAGGAGTCTCCAATTCCTTGCAGTAGTTACACTTATCAATGTCTTGATTATAGTCATCTTTGCAACTGGTGAGAATGTTTCCTCATAATCTATACCATGAGTTTGTGAGCATCCTTTGGCAACTAATCTTGCCTTGTACTTGCAAACTAATCCATCTAAATTTCTTTTAACTTTATATGCCCATCTGCAACCAATTACCTTTTGATTGGATGACATTGGAACCAAATCCCAAGTGTCCATCTCCTCCAATGCATCTATTTCTTCTTTCATGGCCATTTCCCAATTAGGGTTTCCCTTTGCCTCTTCATAGGTTGATGGTTCTTCTGAAATTGAATCTTTTGCCAAGTAGATTGAATACTTTCTAACAAATTTGGAATCATATCCATACCTTTCTGGTTGTTTCTTCTCTCTTGATGATCTTCTAGGTGCTTGGAGCATTCTCCAACCTCTTGCATCTTTGCTTTGCCTCTTGACTTCCATAGCTTGTAATCCTTTTCCCTTTCATCTTGTTCATCGTCTGTATCACTTCTTGGATCCTGGGCTTGTGTATTATGATTGCTATTGATGAGAATCAGAATCAAGATCATATGGTAGAGTTACCTTTTGTTTGTCTTCATCATACCAAGACATGTGTTCTTCAAACATAACATCCTTACATGTAGTGAATTGCTTGGTTGGAGGATTATAGAACCTGTAACCCATTTGAGTTGAATCATATCCAATAAACAATGCCTTTGTTGCCCTTTCATCTAACTTACCTCTTATTTGTGATGGTACGTGAACATAAGCTAAACAACCAAACACCTTGCAATGTCCAAGACTAGGTTTTTTTCCATGCCATGCTTCATAAGGAGTCATATCTTGAAGTGATTTGGATGGTAGTCGATTGACAAGGTACACAACAGTTGAATAGCTTCTACGCATAGATAATGTGGCAACTTCTTCTCTTCAAGCATTGTTCTTGTTGATCCAACCAATGTCTTGTTTCTCCTCTCTACAATTCCATTTAGTTGAGGAGAGTACCTGGTAGTCACTTCCCTTTTGATGCCTTTGTCCTGCAAGAACTCATCAAACTCTTTGGAGACGTATTCTCCCCCTCCATCATATCTGAGCTTCTTGAGTGATCTACCTGTATGATTCTCCACATGTGCGAGATACTTTTTGAAGCAATCAACCACTTCATTCTTACTCTTGATAAAGTATAGAACAGTCCATCTACTATGGTCGTCAATAAATGAGACATAATACCTTGATCTTGCCAATGAAGGTTCTTGACTTGGTCCCCATACATCTGTATGTACTAAGTCCAATAAGTTGTTGTGGATGTAGCCTTTGTGGTTGAATGGTTGTCTTTGTGCCTCCCCAATCTGACATGCATCACACCTATTGATCATGTGTTGCTTTGATATGTTCGGTAGTCCTAGAACACTTTGATCCTTACATATAGCCTTCAAGGTTCTTTCATTCACATGAGCAAGTCTCTTATGCCACACTTCAAGCTCACTTAGGGTTTGAGACCCAAAAGTGAATAGAGCTATGTTATTGGTTTCTCCTACTTCAAAAGTAAAGAGACAACCATGCTTCTCACCTTTGGCTATCTTCTTGAAGCCTTGACGTGGATCTTCCACAAAAGCTCCATGTTGGGTGAACCTAACTTGCAAGCCTTTTTCAACTATTTGGCCTACACTTATTAGGTTTTTAGTGATAGAAAAATAGAGTGAAAGTGATTGAGAGCGAGTGCATGTGTGGGTGTGTAAAGAACGAAAAAGAGAGAAAGAAAGGAAAGGAGGGAAAGATGAGTAAGAGGGTGTGTGTGTGGAAAAGAGAAAGGACGCAAAGAAGGAAAGTGGGAAGGAGGGGTGGAAAGAAGGGGAAAAGAGAGAATCGAGAGGGAAGGTTGTGCAAGAAAGTGAAAGAGTGTGTGTGTGCGAAAGAAAGTAAGTGAGAGAGTGGTATCACAAGGATCAACCTTTGGGGTTGGTGTTAGTTTGCATTTGCACTCAGGACCCTACTCCCTCCTCTTCCCACGAATACATTTGAGTACTATTGGGTGGCTTAGAGCAAGAGAAGAGTGGACCAATTATGAGTGATTTAGGCTAGATATAAGTGTATGTAGGAAACTTTTCCTTGGGCTTTGGACTTAATAGCTTGATCCTCGACAATGGCACCAAATTTGATGTCACTCTAGCATAATGAAATAAGTATCAACGTGAGGAGATCTACCCCATAATTGTCAATCCAGGAAGACATGAGGGTGGTATTACAACCATGAGCTAGTGAGAATGCAAATGTGTAGGTGAGAAGCACACCACCATGCACAAACATACATAGGCACACACATGCACAATATCAACAAGACAAAGAGATGGAGCAATGGAATCTTTGATTAGCCAAAAATACAATTAAAATATCTTTTGTTCACTTCAATTCCCAAAATGCTAGCCTCAAAAATGAGCTCTCTAGCTCTGTTTATAGTTTTTCACTAGCTTTGGGCTCATTCATACCTAGTGTCTTGCTTAGTTAAAAATTAGATTCCTCAGCTAATTTGGAGGCTCAAACAAACTCTAAAAATTACAAAAATTGGTATTTACATAGATCTAACATCCTCAAGCTCGAGGACTCCTTGTCTTGAACAAAATGCAGTTGGAATTAACAAAAACAGAATTTACAATGGTGTGTAGTGATAAAAATCATTGTATCTCAAGAAGTAGGACTTGGAAACCTTGTAGTTCTAGCTGCCAAATCTTTGTTGACTTCCTTGTTTGCTCGATCCTGCTTGGCCTTTGCTCTATCCTAACTCTCTTTGACTAGTTTGTCACATGCTTCCTTGTCTCATTAGGTTGCCTGAATCTCCTTGGCTACTGTCAACAAGGGGGATTATCCCATATATGCAAATACAAGCACCTTTTTCGGCCTCATATAGTGGACTACCTCTCTCCTTGAGGCATCCTTGAGGCGAGGAGGAGAGGAAGAAGAGGGGAGCTTGGCTCCTCTGCGTGAATGGCTATCATATGCCTCTTTTGTTTCTGAATGGTCCTTCACTAGGTTTGTTGTGTGCTTGTTTTCCTCCACCTATGGGCTTTTGCATGGATGTTAGTAGGCTTGCATATCAATGTTTTGTTGTCCTCCATGACTCCTCTCATTTCTGGGATGGCATAGACACAAGTTTCGAAGCATGATGATGGAGATCTCTATCCGCTACAAAGAAGAGAGAAGAGAGAAGAGAGAAGAGAGAAGAGAGAAGAGAGAAGAGAGAAGAGAGAAGAGAGAAGAGAGAAGAGAGAAGAGAGAAGAGAGAAGAGAGAAGAGAGAAGAGAGAAGGGAGAAGAGAGAAGGGAGAAGAGAGAAGAGAGAAGAGAGGAAAAATAAGAGAGAAGAGAGAAGAGAGAAGAGAGAAGAGAGAAGAGAGAAGAGAGAAGAGAGAAGAGAGAAGAGAGAAGAGAGAAGAGAGAAGAGAGAAGAGAGAAGAGAGAAGAGAGGAGAGAAGAGAGGAGAGAGGAGAGAGGAGAGAGAAGAGAGGAGAGAGGAGAGAGGAGAGAGGAGAGAGAAGAGAGGAGAGAGGAGAGAGGAGAGAGGAGAGAGGAGAGAGAAGAGAGAAGAGAGAAGAGAGAAGAGAGAAGAGAGAAGAGAGAAGAGAGAAGAGAGAAGAGGGAAGAGGGAAGAGGGAAGAGGGAAGAGGGAAGAGGGAAGAGGGAAGAGAGAAGAGAGAAGAGGGAAGAGGGAAGAGAGAAGAGAGAAGAGGGAAGAGGGAAGAGAGAAGAGAGAAGAGAAGAGAGAAGAGAGAAGAGAGAAGAGAGAAGAGAGAAGAGAGAAGAGAGAAGAAAGAGGAAAGAGAGAATAGAGAAGAGAGAAGAGAGAAGAGAGAAGAGAGAAGAGAGAAGAGAGAAGAGAGAAGAGAGAAGAGAGAAGAGAGAAGAGAGAAGAGAGAAGAGAGAAGAGAGAAGAGAGAAGAAAAAAAGAGAAGAAAGAAGAGAGAAGAAAAAAAGAGAAGAAAGAAGAGAGAAGATTCAGAATGTAGAGAGAGTAGATACAGAAGAGAGAAGAGAGAGGAGAGAAAGAAAATTGAGAGAGAGAGAAGAAAGAGAAGAAAGAGAAGAAAGAGAGGAAAGAGAAGAAAGAGAAGAAAGAGAGGAAAGAGAAGAAAGAGAGAGAGAAGTGAGAAAAGAGAAGTGAGAGAGAGAGCAGAGAGAGAGAAAGCATAGTGAAGAAAGAGAAAGATAAGAGGGAGAAAGAAGAGTGAAGAAAGAAGAGAGATGATAGAAGAGGGAAGAGAGAAGAGAGAAGAGAGAAGAGAGAAGAGAGAAGAGAGAAGAGAGAAGAGAGAAGAGAGAAGAGAGAAGAGAGAAGAGAGAAGAGAGAAGAGAGAAGAGAGAAGAGAGAAGAGAGAAGAGAGAAGAGAGAAGAGCGAAGAGCGAAGAGAGAAGAGAGAAGAGAGAAGAGAGAAGAGAGAAGAGAGAAGAGAGAAGAGAGAAGAGAGAAGAGAGAAGAGAGAAGAGAGAAGAGAGAAGAGAGAAGAGAGAAGAGAGAAGAGAGAAGAGAGAAGAGCAAAAAGAGAAGATAGAAGAGAGAAGGGAGAAGAGAGAAGAGAGAAGAGAGAAGAGACAAGAGACAAGAGACAAGAGAGAAGAGGGAAGAGAGAAGAGAGAAGAGAGAAGAGAGAAGAGAGAAGAGAGAAGAGAGAAGAGAGAAGAGAGAAGAGAGAAGAGAGAAGAGAGAAGAGAGAAGAGAGAAGAGAGAAGAGAGAAGAGAGAAGAGAGAAGAGAGAAGAGAGAAGAGAGAAGAGAGAAGAGGCAAGAGACAAGAGAGAAGAGGGAAGAGAGAAGAGAGAAGAGAGAAGAGAGAAGAGAGAAGAGAGAAGAGAGAAGAGAGAGAGAGAGAAGAGAAAAAAGAGAGAAGAGAGAAGGGAGAATAGAGAAGAGATGAGTGAGAGAAGAGAGAGAAAATGAAGAGAGAAATAGAAGAGATAAATAGAAGAGATAAATAGAAGAGATAAATAGAAGAGATAAATAGAAGAGATAAATAGAAGAGATAAATAGAAGAGATAAATAGAAGAGTGAAGAGAGAGAAGAGAAGAGGGAAGTGAGAGAAGAGGGAAGTGAGAGAATGTTGATATATTTAGGTAGTGATGTGTGTGAACACTATAGGACCGCCGGGGCACTTTTTTCCCTCTTTAGGAGGTTTTTTTCCCCCGGCTTGTATATACGCCTATTGCCCTAATGGGCTACTTATCTTTGTACATTCTCTAGTAATACATTCAGTCTTGTGTGTTGTGCTCCAAGCTTCTTCTTCTTCCTTGTGCTGTTCGCGTGCTTCCGCAGACGTCTAACTCCAACAATTGGTATCAGAGCAGGTCGTTGCTTCTTCTAGGGCGCCGTCGACACTCCTCCGTTTGCAGTCTCAGATTCGCACAAAATTTGGTGAGCATACTCAGGGTGTTTCCGAGATCAAAACAGCTTCGTTCTGTGGTGCCGAAATCGCGATCTGAGCTCGTTTCGGGCTCCGAACGCACTATCGTAGTGCTTGTGCAGGCTATTTCGTCCTTTTGTGCCAAAGGTATATACCAGTTTCTGTTCGCCAGTTTAAGCGTCTCGAAGTCTGCTACAGGTCTAGCAGAACTCGTGTGGGCAGTTCTGTTCAACTTTTTGAGATACAGTCAATTTTCTGCATCAAGGTATTTTAGTCACCGGCCATGGCTGAAAGCAGTGATGTATTCCGTATGTTGGCTGTTGAGGATAAGTTGGATGGTACCAACTACCCATTATGGGCTTATATGATGCGACATGTACTGGTTGCAAAAGGATTGTGGAACATTGTGCAGGGTGTTGAAAGACGTCCTGTTACACCTGTAACGACAGGTACTGCAAATACAGGTGTTGGAGCTGATGAAGATGGTGTCGAAGATGATATTCTGCAGATTCCTGTTCGTGCTGCTGTTTCTGTTGCACCTACTGCAGAGCAGACTCGTTGGGATGGCAGAGATGCCCAGGCACATGCATTGATAGCTTTGTCTGTCAAACGTGCCATTATTCCTCACATTCGCTCTTGCAGAACAGCAAAGGATGCTTGGGATACACTTACCACTTTGTACCAGGCTAGGAATGAGGCTCGTGTTGCTTACCTCCGAAAACAGTTGGAGAGTGAGCACATGAATGAAGGTGATTCGATGGACAGTTTTCTTACAAAGATCAAAGACCTGAAAGAACAATTGATTTCTGCTGATGAGGTTATACCAGATAGCTCACTTGTGCAGACCGTTCTGAATGGCCTTCCTGATTCATATCAGAGTTTTGCCTCTACTCTTCGATTGATGATGAAAGGCAATCCGAATGCCTTGTCATTTGAGGAATTAGTCTCTGTTCTGTTGCAGGAAGATCAGTCCAGGCAGAACAGGTCCATTATGCGTGTTGCAGATCAAGCTTTCCTGGCTAGTCAGAAGGGCAAAGGAAAATGGAGCTCTTCTACTAGTAAGCAGAAATCTGCAAATGCTGCACAATCGAGGAACCAGGATAAAGATGAGAAGAAATCAGAAAAGCAAAAATTGTTCTGCAAGTACTGTAAAGGAAATGATCATATTATAAAGAACTGTCCAAAACTGGCTGCTAAAGAGGCAAAGAAGAAAGAGGCTGGAATGGTTGTTGCAGAGGCCTCTACACCAAAAACAGAGTCTGCAAATCTTGTGCAGGAAGAAGAATGGGCGTTTACTACTGTCTGCAGTTTTGACCCATCTTCTCATGATCAGTGCATGTCTGCAGTAGACTCAGATGTTTGGTACTTTGACAGTGGGGCGACCAAACATATTACCTCGCAGCGCAGTTTCTTCTCTTCACTCGAGCCTGCCCCTACAGGGAATACTGTCACATGCGCCAATAACTCCTCTTATCCTGTTATGGGAGTTGGTAAGATCATTCTGACTATTGCTGATGGTAGTTCTTTCACTTTGTCAGATGCTTTATTTGTGCCAGGGATCAAAAAGAACCTGTTATCAGTTTCTGCATTAGCCAAGATTGGCTTGGTTGTGAAATTCGTTGATGACAGGTGTACAGTCCATGATCTCTCAAATGGCGATGTGATTATTGCTTCTGGCATTTTATGTCGTGGGCTGTATAAGCTCATAGACTATGAAAGATCTGTGAATGATTCCGCATGTGCAGTTCATGATTCTCAGGCATAGATGCAAAGCTTTGGCATGCACGCTTTGGTCATCTGAATTTTGCTAGCTTGTTACGCCTGCAGAAATCTGAAATGGTGTCCTCTTTGCCCAAACTTGAGGCACCTGGAAAACATGTTTGTGAAGGCTGTATTTTGGGCAAAATGCAGCGTTCTTCCTTTCCAAAAGATGGTTCAGTTCGGGCTATGCAGAAATTGCAGCTTGTACATAGTGATGTCTGTGGTCCTATGCAGACACCCTCTTTTGGAAATTACCTTTACTTCGTGACTTTCATTGATGATTTTGCAGGCATGCATGGGTATATCCACTCAAAGCAAAGTCCGAAGTGTTCATGTGCTTCAAACAGTTTTTGGTTTTGGCTGAAAATCTGTCAGCATGTAAAATGGGCACCTCCGTTCTGATCGAGGGGGGGAATATATGTCTTCAGATTTTAATGCATTTCTGGCTGAACGTGGGATAAAACACCAGTGTACAGTGCCGTATACACCTCAACAGAATGGAGTTGCTGAACGAAAGAACAGGTCACTCATGGAGATGGCGAGGTGCATGGTCAAAAGTCAGGCTTTACCACATAGTTTCTGGCTTGAAGCTGTCGTGTGTGCAGCATATGTACTGAACAGGTGTCCCACCAAAGCGTTGCAGTCTATCACTCCATATGAGGCTTGGCATGACCGCAAGCCATCTGTTGCTCATCTGCGTGTTTTTGGTTGTTTGGCATATGCATTAGTGCCTGAACAACATCGCAGAAAATTGGATGATAAGGCAGTAAAATGTATTTTTGTTGGGTACAGTTCTGAAAGTAAAGGCTATCGTCTGTATCATCCACAGACTAAACGCATTTTGGTTAGCCGTGATGTTGTCTTTGTGGAAGATGCTATTCAGCCATTGCTTTCATGTACCAAGGAGACATCTGTTAGCTCCAAAGACATGTATGATACTTTGATGCCTCTTTTTACAGGTGGACAGGCTAGCGCTGGTCCTAATGAGGCAACTTCTCAGCCTTTGCAGGTTTCATATGATGATGCAGATCATTCCATTTCTGATGCAGATTTACATGATGCACTTGTTGATGAGAGAGCTGATATTGAACAGGCAAAAACTATGCCAAAATGGCTGGTGCAGACTTTGCGTGACAGCAAATTAGATGCACCTTTGTCATATCGTACTTGTTCAGGCTCTCATAGTACCTCCTTTGCATCAGATTGCTATGCTATGGCTGCATCTAGTCTCTGTGATGAGAATGAGCCTGTTTCTTTTGATGAAGCACAAAATTCAGAAAATTGGATGGCTGCCATGCAATCTGAATATGATGCTATAATGAAGAATGGTACATGGTCTTTATGTGACTTGCCTCCTGGCAAGAAGGCCATTGGCACTAAGTGGGTATACAAGCTGAAGCGTAAACCTGATGGTACAGTTGACAGGTATAAGGCTAGGCTTGTTGCAAAGGGTTATGCGCAGGAAAGAGGCATTGATTTTGATGAGACCTTTGCACCTACATGCCGTATGACTACTGTTCGGAGCATTTGTGCACTTGCAGCCCATCATGGTTGGAATGTACATCAGTTGGACATTAAAACAGCATTTCTGAATGGTGACTTGCATGAAGAAGTGTATGTTTTTCAGCCCCGTGGCTTTGTGCAGAAAGGGCATGAAAACCAGGTGTGCAGGTTAAAGAAGGCGTTATATGGTTTAAAGCAAGCACCACATGCTTGGTATGAGAAAATACATGCCTATCTGATTGCACATGGTTTTGAGAACAGTCCAACTGAAAGCACCTTATATGTTAAGCGTGCTAATGATGTGCTTCTGATCATTGTTGTCTATGTAGACGACATGCTGCTCACTGGTCCTCTTGAGAAGCATATTGCTGATTTCAAGGCTGATTTGCATGCCTCATTTGAGATGTCTGATTTGGGGCATTTGCATCACTATTTGGGCATTCAGTTTATGCAAGTTGATGGTGGAATGGCCTTGTGTCAAACGAAATATATTGACACATTATTGCAGCGTTTTGGCCTTGAAGACTGTAAGCCTATTGCCACTCCTATGGAGACAGGTTTACGATTGAGTCTTCATGATGCTGGAGATGCCTTTGATGCTGTTCTCTATCAGCAGGCTGTTGGATGCTTGATTTACTTATGCATTACTCGGCCAGATATTCAGTTTGCTGTCTCACAGATGAGCAGGTTTATGCATTGCCCAGGAGTCACGCATTGGAAAGCGGTTAAGCGCATCTTTCGCTACTTGAGTGGTACTCGGCTACTTGGGTTGTTTTATCCCAAGGGGAGATCACTACCGCCAGATTTGCATGCTTTTTCTGACTCAGATTGGGCTGGTTGCTATGACACTCGTGTGTCCACCAGTGGTTTTTGCTTCATGCTTGGTAGCTCATGTATATCTTGGTTGAGCAAGAAGCAGCCTACTGTGGCCACTTCCAGTTGTGAGGCTGAGTATAGGGCAGCTTTCACAACGACTGTTGAGTGTGTGTGGCTCAGACGCCTTATGGCTGATTTGGGTGTTGGCCAGTCTTCTGCCACCACCATCTTCACTGACAGTCAGAGCGCATTGGCAGTTGCGAGGAACCCTGTGTTCCATGCTCGCACTAAGCACATTGAGGTGCATTATCACTATGTCAGGGAGAGGTTCTCTGCTGGGGAGATCAGCTTGGCATATGTCCCACGCAGGAGAACATTGCAGACCTTTTCACGAAGGCTCTGCCTAGGGAGAAGTTTGAAGCTTTCCGCAAAGCTTTGGGCTTACTTCCTTTTGTGGAGTGATTTCCACATAGCTCGGCACTTCCTTATACATGAGTGCCAGCTCCTTGTTCACCGCATCACTCCCAGGGGGGATTTGTTGATATATTTAGGTAGTGATGTGTGTGAACACTCTAGGACCGCCGGGGCACTTTTTTCCCTCTTTAGGAGGTTTTTTTCCCCCGGCTTGTATATACGCCTATTGCCCTAATGGGCTACTTATCTTTGTACATTCTCTAGTAATACATTCAGTCTTGTGTGTTGTGCTCCAAGCTTCTTCTTCTTCCTTGTGCTGTTCGCGTGCTTCCGCAGACGTCTAACTCCAACAGAGAAGAGGGAAGTGAGAGAAGAGGGAAGTGAGAGAACAGGTAAGTGAGAAAAAGAGTATATAGAAAGTGAAGTGAAAAGAAGAGAGATAAGAGTAAGAAGTGAGGAGAAAAGAAAAAGAAGAGAGAAGAGAGAGAGAAGAGAGAGAAGAGAGAAAAGAGAGAGAAGAGAGAGAAGAGAGAGAAGAGAGAGAAGAGAGAGGAGAGAGAGAAGAGAGAGAAGAGAGAGAAGAGAGAGAAGAGAGAGAAGAGAGATAAGAGAGAGAAGAGAGAGAAGAGAGAGAAGAGAGATAAGAGAGAGAAGAGAGGAGAAAAGAAAAAGAAGAGAGAAAAATTAAGAGAGAGATTATAGAAAGAGAAGAAGAAGAGAGAGAAAGAAGAAAGGAGAGAGAAGAAAATGATAGTGGGAAAGTCCAAGAAAAAGAAGAGAGAAGTGAAGTAAAGTCTTTGATAATTTGTTTGTAAGTGTTGATTTGTGGCTTGTATGGTGTTGGTAGCCAAGTAAGTGGTCTAGATCGTTTGACATGACAAGGGAGCCTAAGACAAATGAGTCAAAGGGAGCAAGGGTAGAGAGAAGGCCAAGTAGAATCAAAGAGACAAGGGAGCCAATGCAGATCAAGCGAATATGCCAAGTTTTCATTTTCTGAATCAGACATTTATCAATAGTGATTTTTATCACTACACTACATTGTAAATTCCATTGTTGAAAATCCAAACTCCGTTTTGTCCAAGTCATGTCGATGCAAATACCAAGCCTACACATTTGGCTAGAGTTTATTGAAGCTCCATGGAAACCATTGCTAGGAAGCCTTTATCTTTTACCATTTGCAAAAGTCTTTTTTGACTTGAAAGAATATTTGTAATCACAACTAAACTCATGGGATTTGTTAGTTGGAAAAGTCACGAGTCTACTTGAGAGAATATCTCCTAGATTAGAGGATCACTTTTTAGTTGAGAGCCAATGAAGGATTCAAATTCAAATTCAAATAATTCATCTATAAAAGATAGTTTGAAAAAACTCGCGGCAAGATCAATTTTTCCGACTTCTTGCAGATTACTTTTGTAAGAGTGTGAGGCTCACTTCATATCCTACACTACTCATTATCATTTTGACATTGATTATCATGTCAATGATCTTGTACAACATTGTGTTCTAATACAATAGATCAATACTTTCATCTATGGTCTCTAATTCATAGTCACTCATAACAGTCAACTTGTATTGCTCATATCCCAGTCATTTCTTCACCCTTTTCAATATTCTATAGCTTATTGGAATCAAATCTAAGTCCTCTACATGCTCACAAATTTTGAAGATAATCCATTCAGCAGATTTGGAGAAACGTGTGTCGAAGTACCTACTGGTCAAACTTTGGAGAGGTCCTAAAAAATCAGGAGTAATGATTTGATTGCTCTATGTATAGTGCATCATTTCAAGTGAGTCCACTCGGAATCATTAGCTCATTAAGCTAATTTGATATCTCCAAAAGGAATTTTTCTAATTCCTAGTGTACTGGAAGCACTGAGCATAACAAGAAGGAGGTGTGTGAACAAAAATAGAAGGTTTTGATTAATACTTCAACTTGGAAGTAGTCTGTTTTGAATCAATCATTTCTCACATCATTTCCAAAGTACATAGGCACTTAGTTAGTGTCATTGGAAAGCTAAGAGGGCCTACAAATCAACTCTGAAGCAAGAAGGGGCTGGTACAAAGCAAGGATTGGCAGTACCTACTCATTTCTTGGAGTATCCATGGCTATAATGCAATCTAAATACGATTTTATCATGAAAAATGATACCTGGTCTTTATGTGACTTGCCTCTTGGCAAGAAGGCCATTGGCAGTAAGTGGCTATACCAATTGAAGTGTAAACGTGATGGAATAGATGACAGGTATAAGGCTAAGCTTGTTCCAAAGGGTTATGCACACGAAAGAGACATTGATTTTGATGAAACCTTTGCACCTACTTGTCGAATGACTATTGTTCGTAGCATTTGTGCACCTGTAGCTCACCATGGTTGGAATGTACATTAGTTGGACAATAAAACATCATTTCTAAATGGTGACTTGCATGAACACGTGTATGTTTTTCAACCCAGTGGTTTTGTGCGAAAAGGGCATGAAAACAAGGTGTGCAAGTTAAATAAGGCATTATATGGTTTAAAGCAAGCACCACGTGTTTGGTCTGAAAAGATACATGCCTATTTGATTGCACATGGTTTTGAGAACAATCCAACTAAAAACACCTTATATGTTAAGTGTGCTAATGATGTGCTTTTGATCATTCTTGTGTGTAGGGATGACACGCTGCTCAGTGGTCCTCATGAGAAGCATATTGCTCATTTCAAGGCTGATTTGCATGCCTTATTTGAGATTTTGATTTGGGGCATTTGCATCATTATTTGGGCATTTAATGTATGCAAGTTGATGGCGGAATAGCTTTGTGTCAAACAAAATATGACTATAAACCTATTGCCATTCCTATGGAGAGAGGTTTATGATTAAGTCTTCATGATGCTCGGGATGCATTTGATGTTGTTCTCTATCAGTAGGCTATTGGATGCTTGATTTTCTTATGCATTACTTGGCCAAATATTCAGTTTTTTGTCTCACAGATGAGCATATCTATGCATTGCCCAAGTGTCAATCATTGATAGGTGGTTAAGCACATGTTTTGCTAGTTGAGTGGTACATGGCTACTTGGGTTGTCTTATCCCGAGGGCATCACTACTGCCAAATTTGCATGCTTTTTTTTACTCTGATTGGGCTCGTTTCTATGACACTCGTGTGTCCACTATTGGTTTTTGCTTCGTGCTTGGTAGCTCATGCATTTCTTGGCTGAGCAAGAAACAACCTACTATGGCCACTTCTAGTCATGAGGTTGAGTATAGCGAAGCTTTCACAGTGACTGTTGAGTGTGTGTGGCTCAGATGCCTTATGGCTGATTTGGGTGTTGGTCAGTCTTCTGCCACCACCATCTTCACTGACAATCAGAGTGCATTGGCAGTTGCGAGGAACCCCGTGTTCCATGCTCGCACTAATCACATCAAGGTGAGTTATCATTATGGTAGGGAGAGGTTTTTTGCTGGAGAGATCACCTTGGCATATGTACCCACACAAGTGAACGTTGTAGACCTTTTCATGAAGGCTCTGCCTAGGGAGAATTTTGAAGCTTTCCACAAAGCTTTGGGCTTACTTCCTTTTGTGGATTGATTCCACATAGCATGGCACTTCCTTATACATGAGTGGCAGCTCCTTATTCACTGCATCACTCTCAAGGGCATTTGTTGATATATTCAGGTAGTGGTGTGTGTGAACACACTAGGACTGTCAAGGCACTTTTTTCCCTCTTTAGGAGGTTTTTTTCCCCATCTTGTATATACACCTATAGCCCTAACCAGTTACTTATCTTTGTACATTATAGTGGTAATACATTCAGTGTTGTGTGTTGTGCTCCAAGCTTCTTCTTCTTCATTGTGTTGTTCACGTGCTTCCGTAGATGTCTAACTCCAACAAACACCTTTGAACGGGGGTGCATGAAAAAAGATGCTATATCTGTTGTAGCTACTCCTATTGTTGTGGATGCCGATAGCTACCAAAAAGCTCAAAAAACACAAGAAAATGCAGCACACACACACTTGCTCTTTCTCTCCCTCTCAGAAATGAAATGAGAAGAATGAAGGGAGGGTGGAATATGAACCAAAATGGTGAATTTTTTTCATAGGTTGAAATGGAAGTAGGGGGAGATTAGGGATGGCATGGATGATGATGAATGAGAGATAAAATGTAAAAAACAAGAGTTTACCTATAAATTCAATGTCATGCCTCTACGTCTTACCATCACACACTCATCCTCGAAGCTCATTTCCTCGACAGCGGTGCCAAATTTGGTGTCACTCTAGCACAATAATGAGTATCAATGTGAGAAAATCCACCTCATAATTGTCAATTCAAGGAGAGATGAGAAAGCTATGATGACCATGAATAAATGAGTATACAAGTGTGTGAGTGAGAAGCACATTAACATGCATACACATACACACACATGCATACATGATAAGACAAAGAGATGGAGCCATGGAGTCTTTAATTCATAAAAAAAAAGCATACAATCTTCTTTGTTTGCTTCAATCTCCAACAATTCTACCTCAAAAGTGAGCCTTCTAGCTCATTTTATAGTTTTTGACTAGTTTAGGCCCTGTTCATACCTAGTGTCCTACATAGTATAAAATTAGGTTTCTAAGCTAGTTTGAGGGCTCAAATGAGCTCTAAAACTTATGAAAATTGGTACATAGGTAGATCTACTACTCCTCAAACTTGAGGACTCTTCGAGTTGTTGGGAAAGATGGTCAATTTAATGAAAAAGAGGCACTATGAGAGCCTGAACGAGTACAATATGATTGAGGTGCAACTAATTTGCTATCATGCAAAGTCTGCACTAGCCATTTTGACATAGTTTTTGCCTCCTCAATATCAGCTCTCTCATCAACAAGTGCATCATGCAAATCTGCATAAAAAATGGAATGATCTACATCATCACATGAAACCTCTAAAGGCTAAGAAGTTGCCTCAATAGGACTAGCACTAGATTGTCCACCTGTAAAAAGAGGCAACAAAGTATTATACATGTCTTCAGAGCTAACAGATGTCTCCTTCTTTCATGAAAGTAAAGGCTCAATAACATCTTCCACAAAAACAACATCATGGCTAACCAAAATGCATTTAGTCTATGCATGATACAGATGATAGCCTTTGCTTTCAGAACTGTACCCAACAAAAATCCATTTTACTCGTTTATAATCCAATTTCCTACGATGTTGTTCAGGAACTAATGCATATGCGAGACAACCAAAAACATGCATGAGCAACAGATGGCTTGCGACCATGCCAAGCCTCATATGGAGTGATAGACTACAGTGCTTTAGTGGGACACGTGTTAAGTACATATGCTGCACACATGACAACCTCAAGCCAGAAGCTATGTGGTAAAGCCTAACTCTTGATCATACACCTCGCCATCTCCATGGGTGACCTATTCTTTTGTTTAGCAACTCCATTCTCTTGAGGTGTATATGGCACAGTACACTGATGTTTTATCCCATGTTCAACCAGAAATGCATTAAAGATAGAAGACATATATTCCCCCCCTCTATCAAAATGGAGGGTGACCATTTTACATGCTGATAGATTTTCAACCAAAACCAAAAGATGTTTGAAGCACATGAACACTTCGGACTTTGCTTTCAATGGATATACCCATGCATGCCTGAAAAATTCATCAATGAAAGTCATGAAGTAAAGATAGTTTCCAAAAGAGGGTGTCTGCATAGGCCCATAGACATCACTGTGAACAAGCTGTGATTTCTAAGTAGCTAAAACTGAACCATCTTTTGGAAATGAGGAACGCTGCATTTTGCCCAAAAAACAACCTTCACACACATGTTTTTTGGATGCCTCAAGTTTGGGCAAAGAGGACACCATTATAGATTTCTGCAGGCATAACAAACTAGCAAAATTCAGATGACCAAAGCATGCATGCCAAAGCTTTGCATCTGACATAGCCTGAGAATCATGTACTGTACATGCTAAATCATTCATAGATTTTTCCTAGTCTATGATCTTATACAACCCATGACATAAAATGCCATAAGCAATGATCATGTTGCCATTTGATAGATCATGAATTGTACATCTATCATGAACAAATTTCACAACCAAGCCAATCTTGGATAATGCAAAAACTGATAAAATATTTTTCTTGATCCCTAACACAAATAAAGCATTTGAGAAAGTGAAAGAACTACCATCAACAGTAGTCAAAATGATCTTACCAACTCCCATGATAGGATAAGAGGAGTTGTTGGTGCATATGATAGTATTCCTTGTAGGGGCAGGCTCGAGTGAAGTGACAAACCTACGCTGGGAGGTAATATTTTTGGTTGCCCCACTATCAAAGTACCAAACATCTGAGCCTACTGCATACATACATTGTTCAGGATAACATGGGTCAAAACTGCAAAAAGTAGTAAACACCCATTCTTCATTCTGTACAAGATTAGCAGACTCTGTTTTTGGTGTAGAGGCCTCTGTAACAACCATTCCAACCTCTTTTTTCTTTGTCTCTTTTGCAACCAGTTTTGGACATTTCTTTATGACATGATCATTTCTTTTACAATACTTACAAAAGAGTTTCTGCTTTTTTGATTTCTTCTCATCTTTCTCTTCCTTCTTTGAATGTGTAGCATTTGCAGATTTCTGCTTAATAGTAGATGAGCTCCATTTAGCTTTGCCCTTCTAACTAGCCAAGAAAGCTTGACTTGCAACACACATAATGGACCTGTTATGCCTAGGTTGATCTTTGTGTAATAGGTTAGAGACTAACTCCTCAAATGAAAAGGCATTTGGATTGGCTTTCATCATCAAATGAAGAGTAGATGCAAGACTCTGATATGAATCAGGAACACCATTCAGAATGGTCTGCAAACCTATCTATATCTTTGGCACAAAATGAAAAAAGTACCTACACAAGCATTGTGATAGTGCGTTGGAAGGCCGAAACAAACTCAAATTGTGATTCAACACCACAAAGAAAATATGTTTTGATCTCCTAATCACCCTAAGTATGTTCACCAAATTTCATGTGATTCTGAGATTGTGACTGGAGGGGTGTTGACAATGCCCTAGATGAAGTGGCGACCTGCTCTGATACCAATTGTTGGAGTTGGAGGTATGTAGAAGCACGCGAACAACACAAGGAAGAAGAAGAAGCTTGGAGCACAACACACAATACTAAATGTATTGCCACTAGAATGTACAAAGATAAGTGACCCATTAGGGCAATAGCTGTATATACAAGCCGAGGGAAAAGAAACCTCATAAAGAGGGAAAAAAGTGCCCCAATTGTCCTAGTGTGTTCACACACATCACTAAATATATCAACACATCTGTGTGAATCATCCTAGAAATAGAGTATCATTAAGAAATGATCCTTTGTTTCATGTTGAGCAATAATTTCCTTGAGTGCTCCTATTAAGTGGGAGGATGTGAGCACATGCAAGAATGATGTCTCACCTAATAACAATTTTAAAAATTATTCATCATTTTGTTCATCTATAGGAGGAATTTTCTTCTCTAGGAAGAAAGATCAAAGGAAGCCACTTTAAAAACTAATTAAAAAGAAGGAAAAAGATTGGAAGTCTCATGCTTTGCTAGAAGAATATGAAACCATTGAAGGATTATTTGAATGCATTTTATATATTGATACTCTTTTAGAATTAGACACCTTGTTTCTTGAGGATTTTTTTCTCCTAAAGTTGTGAATGTTTCTTCAATTGAACTTTCTAGAAACAAAAAGAAAAACATATTTGAGTTTGAACCCATTGTTTAGAAAAAGTACAAACAATTGATAAAAAGGCAAAATCGATTTCCCAACCACTTCCTTATGATAGTAATGCTAAAATGAGGATTCTGTGTGATGAAATAACTTTGAGGGATAAGTCTAAAATTGGCCATACATTTTCTCATGACCTTATTGAATTGATAAAATTAAAAAAACTTGGTGTTGATCCTAAAGTTGTTCCAACAATGATTATCTTTACTATCCCGTATGTGCCTTGGAACATTCGTCCTATTCCCATCCCCAAAGCTCACATTGCTAATTTGGTAAAGTTGTTAAAAGAGATAGTGAACATGAATATTCTTGAGTCCTAATCGAACCCATATTCTAGTAGGTGGTTCACCGTACAAGAGAAGAATGCTAAGTTAAGATTCATTCAAAACTTACACCTGTGAATATTGTTACACTTGCAAAACAATTTTTGCTTTTCTAATTTCTTTTCATCTTTGTCTTCCCTCTTTGATTGTGCAAAATTAGCACATTTCTGCTTACTAGTTAAAGAGTTCCATTTTCCTTTGCCCTTCTGACTAGCCAGGAAAGCTTGATCTGAAACACGCATAATAGACCTATTCTACTTGGACTCATCCTCCTACAATAGAACATAACTAACTCCTCAAATGACAAGGCATTTGGATTTCCTTTCATCATCAACCAAAGAGTAGAAGTGAAACTCTGATATGAATCAGGAAGACCATTCAAAACGGTCTGCACAAGTGAGCTATCTGGTATAACCTCATCAATAAAAATCAATTGTTCCTTCAAGTCTTTGATCTTTGTTAGAAAATTGTCCATAGAATCACCTTCATTCATGTGCTCACTCTCCAACTATTTTCGGAGGTAAGCAACACGAGCCTCATTCCTAGCTTGGTACAATAAGTGTATCCCAAGAATTCTTAGCTGTTCTACAAGAGCAAATGTGAGGAATAATGGCACGTTTGACAAATAAAGCTATCAACGCATGTGCTTGGGCATCTCTGCCATCCCAACGAATTTGCTCTATAGTAGGTGCAACAGAAACTGCAACACGCACAGGAATACGCAAAATAGCATCATCTTCGACACCTTCTGCATTAGCTTCAATACCCACAATTGTAATAGTTGCAGGTGTGATATGACATTTTTCAACACCCTGCACAATGTTCCACAATCCTTTTGCAACCAATACATGTCGCATCATTTAAGCCCACAAAGGGTAGTTGGTACCATCCAACTAACAACCAACATACGAAATACATAACTGCTTTTAGCCATGGCCGGTGACTAAAATACCTTGATGCAGAAAATTGACTGTATCTCAAAGAGTTGAACAGAACTGCCCAGACAAATTCTACTAAACTTGTAGTAGACTTTGAGACGCTTATAATGGCAAACCAAAATTGGTATATACCTTTGGCAAAAAAAGACGAAATAGCCTACACAAGCACTGTGATAGTGCATTTGGAGTTCGAAATGAGCTCAGAGTATACGTACCAATTTCATGCGATTATGAGACTATGACTAGAAGGGTGCAACGATGCCCTAGATGAAGCGATGACTTGCTCTGATACCAATTGTTGGTGTTAGACGTTTGGGGAAGCACACGAATAGCACAAGGAAAAAGAAGAAGCTTGGAGCTCAACACACAATACTGAATGTATTACTAGAGAATGTACAAAGATAAGTAACCCATTAGGACAATAAGCATATATACAAATCGGGGGAAAAAAGCCTCCTAAAGAGGGAAAAAAGTGCCCCGACGGTCCTAGTGTGTTCACACACATCACTATCTAAATATATCAATATATATCAATATTTTTTATCCTTTGTATGCCATTCAAGTCATCTCTTGTCACAATAATGTCATCTACATATACACATAGATAGACAACCTCATTGTGATCCACGTTGATGAATAAAGAAGTATATGAGTTTCTAGGTATGAACCCTTGATCCTGTAGGTATGTAACCAACATGTAGTATCTTATTTCAATCCATACAATGCTTTCTTAAGTCTATAAACATAAGATGTATGATTGAGGTTTTCAAAACCTAGAGGTTGGGACATGTATACCTATGCACTTATCCAACCATTTGAAAATGCATCCTTCACATCAAGTTGGAGGAGTCTCCAATTTCTTGCAGCAACTACACTTATCATGGTTCTCATTGTAGTCATCTTTGCAACTAGTGAGAATCTTTCCTCATAGTCTATACCATGAGTTTGTGAGAATCCTTTGGCAACTAATCTTGCCTTGTACTCGAAAATTGATCCATCTGAGTTTCTTTTGAGTTTACATACCCATCTATGACCAATTACCTTTTGATTGGGTGACATTGGTACCAAATCCCAAGTGTCCAATTCCTTCAATGCATCTATTTCTTCTTTCATGGCCTTTTCCCAATTAGAGCTACATGGTATTAGATATTGTATATGCTAACAAATGTATGATACAAAGGATATGTAGTGGACTTACTCATACATATGAGCTCAATTTATGCTCAACCATGAGGCTCAATGGCTCTCTCTTCTCTGTCATTATCCCATGACTAAAATTCACTCTTTTTAATACTCATAGAGATATTTTAAATTTTGAATTTCTCCTACATAAAAGTGTTCCTACACTTTAGGTGTTGATTTATTTGATTCCAACTACCAATTAGTTATGGTTCTTGGCTCCTAACATTATGAGATTCCTTCTACTCATTTCGATTTACTTTTATTCGATGAGATAAGATACATGACTTTTACAAGATGTGATCATATGCTAGTCTCTAGTGAGTCCAATGTAGATATGAGAAGTCCTAATCAATTGGTCAAGCATCTAGGCTTGCCAAATGTACCATTAGCTCCCCCTCAAGCCTAATATTCTTGAGTCTTCAATCCTTTGGTATCTCTTGCAATCCAACCATGGATTTAAACTTGTTTAATTTGCTTCCATCAAATGCTTTGGTCATCATATCTGCACATTGCATGAGAGTAGATACATAGGAGAGTTGTATCTCCTTACTCACAATTTTTTCCCTAAAAAAATGATAATGGACTTCTATATGCTTGGTCGTGGCATGAAAAGTAGAATTAGTAGTTTGATGAAGTGAACTCATATTATCTCCAAATATGTATGGAGTGCCAAAATCCAACCCTAAACCTGTGTATAGGGTCTTGACCCACATAGCTTCTTGTGTTGCATTTGCTAACCCTCTGTATTCAACTTCTATTGAGGAAAGAGCAACTGTAGGTTGCTTCTTTGAAGACCAAGATATGATCTTTGTACCTGCAAATGAGAGATATCTTGATGTGCTTGTTTTGTCATCTTTGGAACCTGCCAAATCTGCATCAATAAATAGCTTTACATTCAAATCAGTTGTGTAGGGGTAGTATAAACCTTCATTTATTATTCCTTTCAAGTACTTCAATATTCTCTTTGGTACATCCATGTGAGGTTTCCTTGGAGCATGCGTGAATTGACTAAGCACACTTACTCCATAACAAATATCAACCCTAGTTAGGGTAGCATAGTTCAAGCTCCCAACAAGGCTTTGATAGCTAGTGATATCTTCTATAAGATCTTCTTCATAAGCACTTGATTTTTTATTGATCTCCATAGGACTGTAATTTTAACTTCTTCCATTTTGAATTTTGCAAGAATATCCTTTATTTACTTCCTTTATGTATGGAACATCCCTTGATCTGTGTACGCTACTTCCAATCCTAAGAAGTAAGAAAATAATCCAAGATCACTTATCTTAAACTCCTCCTTCATTTGGGCTTTGATTCTTCTAATCCCATTAGCATCATCACCTGTAAGAATTATATCATCTACATACACACAAAAGTATATCATTTCAGGTTTACTCTTCTTAATGAAGAGTGAAGTTACTCTTCTTAATGAAGAGTGAAGGATCTGCTTTGCTTGATTGAAATCCTTTGTCCTGCAAGAGGGTAACTAATCTATGGTTCCAAGCTCTAGGAGCTTGCTTCAATCCATATAGAGCTTTCTTGAGTTTACAAACATACTCAAGATGTGATTCATCTACAAATCTAAGAGGTTGTGCCATGTACACCTCCTCAGAAATCCAAACATTCAAGAATGCATTTTCTACATCCATCTGAAAGATGTTCCGATTCTTTGAGGTAGCTATACTCATGAGTACTCTAATAATATGCAACTTTTCCACATGAGAGAAACTTTCTTCATAGTCTATACCTTGGGTTTGAGCAAAATCTTTAGCCACAAGCCTTCCCTTAACTTGTTGATCCATCTGAGTTCTTCTTTACCTTATAGATCCATCTAGATCCAATGGTCTTCATGGATGGCTTCTTGGGAACCAATTTCCATGTCTGATAGATGAGGTTCTATTGCAATAATCTTGCTCTACACCACCAATGTGACTTCAGCGCACTATGAACCACTCTACATTTAGACCCACTATGAACCATGGAGCATCATTGTCAAATGTTTGTGCCAAAATAGATAACTTTCATATAAGGGAACTTTGAAAAACTTACTATTTTTGGATTTGAACCTCTAAGAAAAATGTTCAGTTCTCACTCTTTGATGAAAATTGACGTGATATCTTTTAGAAACATCTAATAAAAGATCTTATATAAGTATTCCAAGTTATTTCACTAATTTACAGTGAGTATACACTGAGGAATGCATTTAAGAACTCAGAGATGTAATCCCACCTCTTTAGAAGGAAGACAATATGCAAACATAGGCAAATTATTTGATTCATAACTCAACATCCAATGAACCAAATGAATTGAAATTCGATATATAACAAATATATTGATCACTCTACCTATTCCAATTTAAATTACATCGAATGATCAAGTATACGTAGAGAAATCAATCAAACAAAATTAATGAAATAAAGAGTTTGTAGTAGAGAATTGTAGACAAATATTATCATGAATTAATGACTCAAATTGGATATGCTAATGAATGTATGATACAAAGGAGATGTAGTGGACTTACTCATACATGTGTGAGAACAATGTATGCTCAATCATGAGGCCCAATGGCTCTCTCTTATTTGTCAGTATCCCACAGCTAAAAGTCACTCCTTTTTATAATCATAGAGAGATTTTGAATTTTGAATTTCTCCTTTCTAAAAGTGGTCCTACACTTTAGGTGTTTATTGATTTGATTCCAAACACCAATTAGTTGTGGTTCTTGGATCCTAACATCAGGAGATTCCTTCTACTCATTTCCATTTACTTTTATCCAATGATGTAAAATCCATGACTTTTATAAGATGTGTTCATATGCTAGTCTCTAGTGAGTCTAATGTAGATGTGAGAAGTCCTAATCATTTGGTCAAGCATATAAGATTTAAAATGTACCAATAGCTCCCCCTTAAGCCTAAGATGCTTGAATCTTCAATCCTTTGGTATCTCTTGCAATCCAACCATGGATTTAAACCTATTTAATTTGCTTCCATCCAATGATTTGGTTATCATATTTGCACATTGCATGTGAGTAGATACATAGGAGAGTTGTATCTCCTTACTCACAATTTTTTCCCTAACAAAATGATAATATGCTTGGTCTTTGCATGAAAGATAGGATAAGCAGCTAGATGAAGTGAACTCATATTATCTGATACCTCTTGGACTTAGTACACAATGATGTGTGGGGATCAAGTCAAGAACTTCATTAGCAAGATCAAGGTATTATGTCTCATTGATTGATGAACATAGTAGATGGACTATTCTATAGTTTATCGAGAGTAAGAATTAAGTGTTTGATTGCTTCAAAAAGTATCTAGCACATGGAGAATCATATAGGTAGATCACTGAAGAAACTCATATTTGATGGAGGGGCAGAATACTTCTCCAAGGAATTTGATGAGTTCTTACAGGAGAAAGGTATCAAGAGGGAAGTGAGTACCAATTTTTCTCCTCAATTGAATGGAATTGTAGAGAGAAGAAACAAGACATTGGTTGGATCATTCAGAACATTGCTTGAGGAAAAGAGGTTGCCACATTATCTATGGGTAGAGGCTATTTCAAGTGTTGTGTACCTTGTCAATAGACTACAATCCAAATCACCGCAAGGTATGAATCCTTATGAAGCATGGTATGGAAGAAAACCTAGTCTTGGAGATTGCAAGGTGTTTGGTTGTTTAGCTTATGTTCATGAACCAACACAAATAAGAGGTAAGCTAGATGAAAGGGCAACAAATGGAGTATTTTTTGGATATGATTCAAGTCACATGGGTTAGAGGTTCTATAATCATTGAACCAAGAAATTCACTACAAGTAGGGATGTTGTGTTTGAAGAACACAACTCTTGGTATGATGAACACAAAAAAAAGCTAACTCTACCATATGGTCTTGATTTTGATTTCCATAAACTAGGAAGTAAGCATGATACACAATCCATGATAAATGAAGTTAAAGTAAGTCAAATGATCAAGTATACATAGATGACACAATCAAACAAAATTACTAAAATGAAGAGTTTGTAGGAGAGAACAATAGATATAGATTATCATGAACTAAGGACTCAAATTGCATATGCTAATGAATGTATGATTTAAAGGAGATGATCATACATATGTGAGCTTGATGTATGGTCAACCATGAGGCTGAATGATGGCTCTCTCTTCTCTATCATTATCTCGTTACTAAAAGTCACTCCTTTTTATACTCATAGAGAGACTTTGAATTTTGAATTTCTCCTACCTAAAGGTGTTCCTACACTTTGAGTGTTTATTGATTTGATTCCAACCACCAATTAGTTGTGGTTCTTGGCTCCTAACATGTAAGATGCCACGTTGATTTTCCACCTGGAAAAAAAAAAGATGTGTAGGTAATAATGATATTTTATGTTTAGGATATTTTGATCATGTCTGCAAAATTTTGTAGCAATAAGTTTTTAGATTCTCTCTCTAGAAAGTTGTCGCATAAAATTTGTATGTTAATTTCGAGCATGAAGATGAAGGAATCTAAAAAAGTGTTGTATGAGAGAAAGGTAGAGTATTCTTAGTAGAAAAACTTTACCTGATTGAATTTTTTGTAGTTCCTATGTTTTATGTCTCATTTGGTTCCATGAAGATAGGTTAATGAAGAGATTTTTCATGTTTTTTCATCTCTCTCTAGAATTTTCGATTTTGCAGGGCCCAAAAGTGATATCTGGAAGCAGATTTGGACCTGAGGCGTCTCTAACATTATTGTACAGATTTAAGAACTGAATATTTTTGTCTCTCACAAGCTCAAGCTGATTCCTCACTGTTTTTGAGTTATAGGGTTTTGAAAAGTGCCGTTTTCCAACACTTAAAAAAAAAAGAGAAGCCTTCATTCATTCATCTTATTCATGTTTGCGGATTTAGAAAACGCACATGGGTATATGGGTTATTTTTGGGTGATTGACGTGTGTGTGAGTGCGTTGCAGGGATTACCTCTATTTTTGTAGGTACGATTCTTGATGGTGGACATGAAAAGTAGATGCATGGGTGGTCCGGAAGTCTTGGAGCATGCAGATTCTAAAAGTGCAGGTCTAGGAAGGCGTGATTGGTCGTGCGCTGGCGAAAGGCGGAGATCCCAAAAAGACGAAGACTGAGAGATAGAAAAGGATGATGGTCGTACAGTCATTACAATCGTTTTTCGACTTCTGGAATTGCGATTGAGATTGAGATTGAGATTGAGATTGGGATTGAGATTGTGATTGTGATTGAGATTGGGATTGAGATTGTGATTGTGATTGAGATTGGGATTGAGATCAGCTCGGGGGTGGTCGGGTGGATGAGGCTTCACATTGAAGCAATCTGATAGATTTTGTAACGCAGATCAGAACTACTTGTAAATCTGCACAGATAATAAAATTCTCTCTCTTCTTGTTCTGCGTATACTCTGTTTGCCTTCTTTATATCTTGTGGTGTCGAAACCCATTATTCTGTGTGAGATTGTGACTCAAGTTTAGGAGACTTGTTACAAGTGGTATCAGAGCAGAGTTGGATTCCGGGACAAGATGCAGGCTTTGAAGAAGAAGATAGAAGAACAAGAGGAGCTTATGTGTAGATCGAATGCAGAATTACATAAAGAAAGATCCAACAAACAAAAAGAGGCTACTACAAATGCTTTCATGGACCTCAATGCTGAAGGTGGTAATGGTGCGGGCACATCAAACGCACGTAGAGCTAGACGGCAACGTGAACCTGAAGAGGAAGATGATGCAGGCAAATCTGCACTCAAGCAAGTGTTCAAAAGAGCAAAATTAAATGAATTTGATGGTGAGAAGAAAACTGGAGAGGATCTTGAAGCATGGATTGAGGAAATTGAAGATTTTTTTGACCAGCGCGTATTTAGTGAGGAATCAAAAGCAAAGGTGGCAATTCTGCATCTACGAGGAGTCGCAAAACTATGGTGGAAATCTTATATACAGACAAGAACACGTGAAGGTCCGATCCTCTGGAAAGAATTTCGAGAGCAAGCAGAGAATCGTTATTGTTCTCCACATTATCGGATGGAAAAGAAAATGGAATTCTACTTTTTCAAGCAGCATGAGGATGATAGATATAACTTGTCTGTTGAAGAATATAAGGAGAAATTTTTGCATTTACATAAGTATGCACTAGAAGTTTCTGGAGATGCGCTGAAAAGCAAGTTTATTGAGGGTTTGCGGGAAGAGCTTCGCTATCAAGTAAAAGGGTCTGGATGTGTAGATTTTCTTGATGCGGTTGCAAAAGCAGAAAACTTTGAGAAGATGGAGAAGTTTACCACGAAAAAGGCATTCAAATCAAGGTTTATCTCAACAAGACATCGACCCCCAAGACCTATTTCAATAAATCAAAATGGACAGAGATCGACTAACTCTATTAACGGTCAAGGAGGAAGACCAAAGCCGAAGCAAACGGATACACCTAAGAAGCAAGAAGTTATGCATTGGCAACGTGATTCTGATTTCCTAGAGCGGGCTAAGAGGCTGGGACTTTGTTTTCGATGTGGAGAACAAGGACATCGCACTTTTGAATGTCCAAACAAGGCCATCAACCATTCTATGCAAGCGAAGATAGCTCATCTACAAGAAGAAAACATGACAATTGAGGAAGCGGATGATGAAGGTAAGTGTTCTAGCCCTAGACTTCAATGCATGAAAACTTCTTCTCATTCAAGGGCATCGGTGATTAGGATTATGGGGGACATATCCTCACGTAAGGTTAGTTTCTTGGTTGATTCGGGTAGTACAAATTGTTTCCTTTCACTTAAGATGGCAAAAGCTTTAGGGTTGCATATTGAGATGCAGACTAAAAGACCTGTACAGATGGCTAATGGTAGGATACACTATACTCGAGGCTGTATTGAGAATCTTGATTTTATGTTAGGAGAACATAAGTTTTTGGGTACCTTCCATGTAATTGAAATGAGAGAATGTGATGTAATCATCGAAATGGACTGGTTAGTTCATAACAGTGTCGTGATTGATTGTGAAAGCGGGATCCTTACTTTGAAAATAGAAGGGAAGGAACATCGTCTTGCAGGCAAGTGTAATTCAAGTTTTTCTCCTATTTCTGCAATAAAGTTGATTAGGGGTATTCGACAGGGTTGTGAGACATATTTGGTTTATGTGCATGACCTTCAGGAGAAGAAGAAAGAAGAGGAAATACCGGAATATGTTAAAAAACTTTTAGATGAGTACGCAGATGTATTTCCTGATGATCTATCGGGCATGCCTCCTCCTAGGAAAATTGACCATGCTATAGACCTTTATCCAGGAAGTGAGCCTTATTCTAGAGCACCTTATAGGTTCAATATTGATGAATTGAAAGAGTTGAAGCTCCAATTGGATGATCTATTGAAGAAGGAGTTGATAAGACCTAGTGTTTCACCTTGGGGAGCACCTGTTTTGTTTAAAAAAAAGAAAGATGGTTCATACAGACTTTGTATTGACTATAGGGGATTGAATAAGAAAACCATTAAGAACAAGTATCCACTGCCACACATAGATGAACCGCTGAGTCAATTGAGTGGTGCCACAGTATTCACTAAAATTGACTTAAGATCGGGATATCATCAAATTAGAGTAAAGTCTGAGGACATACCCAAAACCGCTTTTAGAACACGATATGGTCATTACGAGTTCACAGTTTTGCCTTTTGGATTAACAAATGCTCCTGCAATATTTATGTGTTTGATGAATAATGTGTTTCATGAATATCTCGATGAATTTATATTAGTTTTTCTTGACGATATTTTTGTGTATTCTAAGGATGATGATGAACATGCATTGCATCTCAGGAAGACTTTACAAAAACTAAGAGAGCATAAACTATATGGTAAGATGAGTAAATGTTTTTTTGCAAAAGGGGAAGTGACTTATTTGGGGAGAGTTGTTTCTAAGGAAGGGATTCATATAGATCCTGAGAAAGTTAAAAGCATAGTTGACTGGCCTACACCCAAATGTGTGAGGGATGTGAGAAGCTTCCTTGGTTTGGCACAATATGAGAGGGCACACATTAGGGAGTTTTCTCGAATTGCAAATCCTCTTACAGAATTGACAAAGAAAAATAGAGAGTTCACATGGAACGATGAGTGTCAAAAGGCGTTTGACGAATTAAAACAGAAAGTTATCGAAAATTGTGTGCTAAAGATACCTGAGTTAGGGAAGCCTTTAGTTGTTGCATGTGATGCTAGTGGAAGCCAAATCGGATGCGTTCTTTCACAAGAAGGGAGGGTAGTGGCTTATGAGTCAAGGAGATTAAGGAAACATGAACTAAATTATACAACACATGACTTAGAAATGCTTGCAGTTGTTCATGCACTTAAACATTGGAGACACTTATTGCTAGGAGTAAAGTTTGAATTAAGAACAGATCATCAGAGCCTTAAATACATATTTACTCAACCTTTACTTAACAATAGACAAAAACGATGGATCCAATTGCTAAGTGAATATGATTTTGATATTAAATACTTAGCAGGAAAAGAAAACAAGGTGGCTGATGCTTTGGGTCGTAAACCCCTATGCAGTTCAATTTCTATTTTATCCTTTGATTTTGATATTGGAAAAGAATTAAAAGAAGATTTATTTTATGCAGCAATCTTGGAATTTTTGGGTATGAATCCAGGTTCTATGTTTCAGGGAAAATTTCATTTGAGAAATAATGATTTGTATTGTAATTCTCGTTTATGTATTTCTTCAGAATCTGTTTTGAAAGAAAAGATCCTGCATGACTGTCATGATGCACCTTTCTCTGCACACACTGGTTTTTCTAGAACTTATGCAAAAGTGAAAGCTTCATATTACTGGCCACGTATGAAATATGATATTAAGAGGTATGTCGAAGAATGTCTGAAATGTCAACAAGTTAAGGCCAAATTTAAAAGGAGTCCTGGCATGTTACAACCATTAGATGTGCCTGATCAAAAATGGGAATCCATCTCTATGGATTTCATAAAAAAGTTGCCTGTGACCAGAAGTGGGCATGATACCATCTTTGTTGTCGTGGACCATCTTACAAAGATGGCACATTTTCTTCCCATGAGGAAAACTGATACAGCTTTGCATGTTGCTAAACTTTTCAATAAAAGAAATTTTTAGGTTACATGGTATACCCAAAAGTATAATTTCTGATAGGGATGCAAGGTTCACATCTAATTTTTGGAAAGCAACATTTCAATCCATAGGAACAGAATTACGCATGAGTACTGCGTTTCATCCTCAAACCGATGGTGAGACGGAGAGGGTTAACAGGGTGCTTGAGGATATGTTACGCATGTATGTGAATGATAAGCAAAACAATTGGACTGAATATTTGCCCTTGGTTGAGTATGCATATAATAGTGCATGGCATTCCTCTATTAAGATGACACCTTTTGAAGCAATGTATGGTTATAATTGCTTGCTGCTGCATTCACTTTTTAATTCACAAAATCAGGTTGAAATATCCAAACAGATGCTTGAAAACATGGATTTGGAGCTAAATAAGGTAAGGAAAAACATGAAAGATGCACAAAAACGTCAAAAATTATATCATGATCGCAAAAAGAGGCCCTTGGAATTTAGAACAAATGATCTGGTTTTTTTGAAAGTGAGTCCTTCTAAATCAAATCTGGTTTTAGGCAAAGATCATCGATTGTCTCCTCGTTATGCTGGTCCTTTCAAAATCTTAAAGAAAATTGGTTCTGTTGCATATTTACTTGACCTACCTAAGACTTTGAAAATTCATCCAGTCTTCCATGTTGGATTACTTAAAAAGTATGTTCCTAATGCTGATCATGTTTTGCAGGACAAATCTAAGTTGAAGGAAGATGCCACTTTTGAACTTGAACCAGAAGTTATATTGGATAGGAGAGTTAGACATCTTAGGAATCGCAAAATAGTGGAAATTTTAGTAAAGTGGTTTGCATATCCTATTGAAGATTCAACATGGGTTGGTTTAGATGAGTTTATGGAACATTATCCTTCTTTCCAACTCCGAGGACATAGTTCTTTAAAGAGGGGGAGAATTGTAAGATGCCACGTTGATTTTCCACCTGGAAAAAAAAAAGATGTGTAGGTAATAATGAAATTTTATGTTTAGGATATTTTGATCATGTCTGCAAAATTTTGTAGCAATAAGTTTTTACATTCTCTCTCTAGAAAGTTGTCGCATGAAATTTGTATGTTAATTTCGAGCATGAAGATGAAGGAATCTGAAAAAGTGTTGTATGAGAGAAAGGTAGAGTATTCTTAGTAGAAAAACTTTACCTGATTGAATTTTTTGTAGTTCCTATGTTTTATGTCTCATTTGGTTCCATGAAGATAGGTTAATGAAGAGATTTTTCATGTTTTTTCATCTCTCTCTAGAATTTTCGATTTTGCAAGGCCCAAAAGTGATATCTGGAAGCAGATTTGGACCTGAGGCGTCTCTAACATTATTGTACAGATTTAAGAACTGAATATTTTTGTCTCTCACAAGCTCAAGCTGATTCCTCACTGTTTTTGAGTTATAGGGTTTTGAAAAGTGCCGTTTTCCAACACTTAAAAAAAAAAAGAGAAGCCTTCATTCATTCATCTTATTCATGTTTGCGGATTTAGAAAACGCACATGGGTATATGGGTTATTTTTGGGTGATTGACGTGTGTGTGAGTGCGTTGCAGGGATTACCTCTATTTTTGCAGGTACGATTCTTGATGGTGGACATGAAAAGTAGATGCATGGGTGGTCCGGAAGTCTTGCATGAGACATGCAAAAAGACGCTATCTTGGAGCATGCAGATTCTAAAAGTGCAGGTCTAGGAAGGCGTGATTGGTCGTGCGCTGGCGAAAGGCGGAGATCCCAAAAAGACGAAGACTGAGAGATAGAAAAGGATGATGGTCGTACAGTCATTACGATCGTTTTTTGGCTTCTGGAATTGCGATTGAGATTGAGATTGAGATTGAGATTGAGATTGTGATTGTGATTGAGATTGGGATTGAGATTGTGATTGTGATTGAGATTGGGATTGAGATCAGCTCGGGGGTGGTCGGGTGGATGAGGCTTCACATTGAAGCAATCTGATAGATTTTGTAACGCAGATCAGAACTACTTGTAAATCTGCACAGATAATAAAATTCTCTCTCTTCTTGTTCTACGTATACTCTGTTTGCCTTCTTTATATCTTGTGGTGTCGAAACCCATTATTCTGTGTGAGATTGTGACTCAAGTTTAGGAGACTTGTTACATAACATCATGAGATTCCTTCTACTCATTTCCATTTACTTTTATCCAATGAGATAAAATCCATGACTTTTACAGGATGTGCTCATAATGCTAGTCTCGAGTGAGTCCAATGTAGATATGAGAAGTCCTAATTATTTGGTCAGGCATCTAGGATTGCCAAATGTACCAACAAGGGTTTCCCTTTGCTGCTTTATAGGTGGAGGGTTCTTCTGAAATTGAGTCCTTTACCAAGTAGATTGAATGCTTTGTAACAAATGTGGAATCATATCCATACCTTTCTGGTTGTCTTTTCTCCCTTGTTGACCTTCTAGGTGCTTGCTTGCAACACTCTCCACACTCTTGCATTTTTTCTTTGCCTTTTGACTTCCATAGATTGTAATCATTTCCCCTTTCATCTTGGTCATTATCTATATCACTTCTTGGATCCTAGACTATGTATCATGCTTACTTCCTAGGTTATGGAAATCAAAATCAAGACCATATGGTAGAGTTAGCTTTTGTTTGTGTTCATCATACCAAGAGCTATGTTCTTCAAACACAACATCCCTACTTGTAATGAATTGCTTGGTTCAAGGATTATAGAACCTCTAACCCATGTGACTTGAATCATATCCAAAAAATACTCGTTTTGTTGCCCTTTCATCTAGCTTACCTCTTATTTGTGATGGTTCATGAATGTTGACACTCAAAGTCGAGCACAAGCATGGAAGTGCATCATGGAAGTGGACACACAAGAAGAAGGAGCATGTAGGGAGCTCCAAGAAGCACATATCAAATTTTCAGAAGAAATCCCTATAAAAATAGTGATTTTTATCACTAAAAACCATTGTAAATACCATTTTCCATTTTTGCAACTCCATTTTGTTCAAGCCAAGGAGTCCTCGAGCTTGAGGAGTATTAGGACTATCATCCTACAAATCACAGGTATCAATGATGGACTTTCTTCTTCTGCATCTTTCTTCCACTTGATGATGTCAACATCTTCAAACTTCTCTTCCATACCTTTTGTTCTCTTCATCTTGAAGTAGCAAACACTCTTGACTTCTTCAACTGAACTTTTCTCTTCCTCTAATGCTAAGAGTAAGAGATAAAACAAACATGGTATATAAATGGAAGTGAATATAGAATCATGTTTTATCATCATATCATATCACTTGATTAAATGTTGGAAGTGAGGTAGGCCCTTAGGCTCATGTCACAGGTCCATGGTTCCATAGTTCCAGTCATGTACAACATTAATTCCAGCAATCTTCCATATTGACAAAACATGATCATACCTCACTTCCAACAAAATTTTCATAATGTTTAGACTCCGTTTGAGCCCCCAAATAAGCCCTGGAACCTAATTTTCAACTAGGTCGGACACTAGGTCTGGACAGGGCCAAAACCACTAAAAAAACTATAAAAAGGGCTGGAGAGATCATTTTTGGGGTTAGCTTGTTGTAGATTTGAGCTTTGTAAGAGAATTCTTTTGTAATCGAAGATCTTCCATTGTTACCCTCTTTGCTCTTACTTTGTGCATGTGTGTGTGTATGTGTGTGCATGCTCTTGTGCTTTCACTCACGCACTTGTGCCATCACTTGCTCATAGTCTTCATACTAGTTCTCACATCTCTGCGGATTGACATTTATGAGGTGCAACTCCTCACGTTGGTACTCACCATTGTGCTAGAGTGACACCAAATTTGGCACCGTTGCCAAGGAGAGAGCTTGGAGGACGAGCGTGTGATGGTAAGATGTAGAGTAGTGACGTTGGAAGGTAAAAAAATCACCATTTTTAGTTCAATTTTTGAGTTTTTCTTCATCTTCATTTTCACCATCACCACCATTTCCTCCCCATCTTCATCTTCTCTTATTTTTTTCATTTTTGATTGTACATTCACCTCGTTTTTCACTTGGGGCTGTGAGAAAGAAGCACAGAGGGAGTTCAAAGCTAAAACACTGAAGAATACTTGTGAATCTTTGCAGATCAGAGCTCCCACAATATTGGTAAGAAATGAAGACTTAGTGGTTCAAAGAAACACTAATGTCATGAAGAACACTAAGGTTCAGTGTCATCTCACTATAGAAGAGCTGCTCAAAGCAAAACCTGAGCTATGGAATCATGTGAAGGATCAGGTTCCAGAACTTGATTCCAAAATGCCAAAAGCAGGCTCTAGGCAAAAAATTCCAGAGATACCTCTGGATAAAATAGGGGACATGAGTGAAGGTGAAGAAGGTAATACTTATCTTCCAATCACCTACTAGGGTTACACAACCAAAACAATCGTAGATTCAGGTGTTGGTGTTGCTATTGCGACCACCTTTTTGTGGAAGCGATGGGGCAAAACCACATTAAGACCAACTAGAATGAAGCTTCAAATGGCAGATAGTCATTTTGAAAGACCTCTAGGATTGCTCGCAGGGATAACTCTAACCACCTGCGGGGTAGAGTTTGAGCACACCTTTGATATATGTGACTTTGAGAAAATAATGTCTACGAGATGATCCTAGGAAGACCCTTCCTATGACAATTACAAATAGTACAGGATTGGGGAACCAACTCCTTGTACTTACAGCACTTAGAGGTCACCACCAAGGTCAATATAAAGGATTATACCTTTAGAGATGTACCACCCCTATAGTGGAATCCTATCCACAAAGCAAAAGAAGATTCTATCTCTATGCATTCTGGAAGTTCACCTGACCCATCCTGGATGCATGCAGATACTCATTTGTGTATGTGCAAGGTCACAGAGGAAGAGGAAAAAAATGCCTGAACAAGCATTCAAACTGTAAATTCAAAGGATGGAAGTGAAGGAGGTCAAAAGAAAAAGAAGAGAAAAGCTGTGAAAGAAGAAGAGGAGGAGTCATTGTTTGAGGTACCCGAAAATTTCAAGAAGTATGAAGTTGAAGACCGAAAGATTTTGGTACGAATGCTTAAGAGAGATGCCATCATGGAGAAGCATATGATAACAAAGAAAAGACCAAGAAAATTGTAGTGATCATTGAAGAAAACGAAGAGAGATGTACGTACATAGGAGATGACCTAAGTGCAAAAGAAGAAGCAGAGCTTGTAGCTCTATTAAGGGAATATAGGGACATGTTTGCATGGCACTATAGAGACTTGAAGGGAGTAGATCCAAAAATTTGCTCTCATACTATCCCAAAATCCCTACACATATAATGAAACTTATGCAGCTAAAATAAAAGAAGAAATTGACAGGCTAATTGAAGCTAGATTTATCTATGAGATTGAGCATTCTGAATGGGTATCCCCCATTGTAGTGGTGCCCAAGAAGAATGGGAAATTGCGAGTGTGTATTAAGCTTAAAAAACTTAATGCTGCTGCGATCAGAGATAGTTATCCGCTTCCAATCACTAAACATTTATTAGAGCATGTTGCAGGCAAGGAAGTTTATTGCTTCCTTGATGGACTTTCTGGCTACAATCAAGTAGCCACTGCCCCTGAAGATCAACACAAAATGGCATTTGCCACAGAGTGGGGAATCTTTGCATTTTGTGTGATGCCATTTGGGCTGACCAATGCACCTGCAACGTTCCAAAGGCTCATGTGTCATGTCTTCAAAGAGTCCTTGCAAAAGAACTTAGAAGTATATGTGGGTGATTTATGTGCTCATTCCCAAGTAAGAAGATACCACATCCCTGAGCTCAGACAACACTTCAACAAGTGTAGAGAATATCAAGTGTTTCTGAACCCAGAGAAGTGTGTGTTCATGGTATGTCAAGGTAAAATCTTAGGTCATACTATTTCTAAAAATGGAATATCAACAGATAAGGACAAAGTAAGAGCCATAGCAGAGCTGTCCATGCCAATGAATGTTAAAGAGGTACAAGCCTTTATGGGTCATTGTGGATATTATCGCAGGTTCATCAACATGTATGCAATCATAGCCAAACCTATTTATGCCTTGCTAACAACCTTTGAGTGGAATGATGA
This sequence comes from Ceratopteris richardii, assembly GCA_020310875.1. Lineage (NCBI taxonomy): Eukaryota > Viridiplantae > Streptophyta > Polypodiopsida > Polypodiales > Pteridaceae > Ceratopteris > Ceratopteris richardii. Next base: position 28,425,318 of record CM035437.1, on the reverse strand, counting down.
ATGCAAAAATTCCTTCAGTGAACTGAAAAGTCATTTGTGCGCAACACCAATACTGACCACTTTAGATTGGAATAAACCATTCCATGTCCACATGGATGCATCCAATTATGCAATAGGATGTGTGTTGTCACAACCAACAAGTGAAGGAAATTTAGATTTGCCTATAGCATATGCTAGTAGGCAATTGAATGCTGCTGAATGAAACTACACCACAATTGAAAGAGAAGGCTTAGGCATGGTATATGCTGTGAACAAGTTTAGACACTACCTATTGGCAAATAAGTTCAAGTTTTTTTAGTGACCATCAAGCCTTATTGTATTTGGTCACTAAACCTCGCAGCATAGGATGCTTAGTAAGATGGTTCCTCTTACTAATGGAATATGACTTTGAAGTTGTTGTTAGGAAAGGTAGAACCCATGTCACGGCAGATCATCTTTCTCGCATCACTTCAGAAGAGTCACCGCAAGGTCCGATGAACTGCTTGACACTTATCTGTTGAATTTAGTAGTTGTTCCTAAATGCGCAAATAAGTTGGTACCAGTCCTAACCTTCAGACTTGCAAAGAAGAATGTGAAAAAGAACAAAGAGGAAATCGTAAAATCACAAAAATATCAAATAGTGGCAGGAAGCATGTAAAAACAAGGTATAGAGGGTGTATTAGCTTGTTGTGTCAAGGACGATGAACATACTAGTTGGTTGCAACAAGCCCATGAGGGATTGTTAGGAAATCACTACTCTAAACAACAAACATTGCAAAATCTAAAACGTTTAGGAGTGTATTGGCCTAGCATGGACAGAGAAATAAATGAATGGATGAAGAATTGTCCAGTGTGCCAAGAGAGACCCCCAGTGGAGCATGCTACCCTTTATCATGTGGCATTAATTCCAGACTGGAGTGCTCCATAGGTAGAATTTATGAAATCAGGAACAATACCAAATGAGGCTAGTCTAGCAAGAAAAAGAAGCATGGAGCAAGAGGCTCAAGACTACGCCTTAGTAGGAGACAACCTATATCAGAGGGGCAAAGATGGTTACCTAAGACTGTGCGTTCATGAGTCAGACTACTTGAAAGTCTTAGAAACTGCACATAGCGGTGTTTCAGGTGGACACTTTGGGCCGGATAGAGTAATCGAGACTATTCTATTCTCAAGACTTTGGTGGCCCACTCTTCATATGGATGCACATACCTATGCGAAGAAGTGTGACACATGCCAATGTGCACAATATCGGAGAAGAAAAGATGAGATGCCTTTGAAACCAATGATGGGAGGACGTACATTCTTGAAGTGGGGTATAGACTTCGTTGGTCCCATTAACCCCCCGGCTAGAAACTCCCATGCGGAGTACATTATTGTAGCCACAGATTACCTTACAAAGTGGGTAGAAGTAAAAGCCACGACAAAGAATGATGCTCAAACAATGGCTAAGTTCTTATTTGAGAACGTGTTCACCAGATATGGGTTACCAATAGAGTTAGTAAGTGATAGAGGTACACACTTCTTGAACCAAGTCATTGAAAATGTCCTTCAAGAATTCATGGTGATACACAAGAAGTTTTCCCCCTAGCATCCCCAAGCTAACAGACAAGCCGAGAGCACAAATAAGATCCTATGTAACATATTGACCAAACTCATCAATAATAAACACTCTGATTGGGACAAACAACTCCATCATGTTGTTTGGGCTTACCGAGTTGCCTATAAAATGGTACTCAATGCCACCCCATTTCAGATGGTCTTTGAATAGAATGTTGTGCTACCATTGGAATTTCTAATCCCAGCCTTGAAAGTAGCACAAGAACACGAGTGGCATGGACATGAGGTGTCGTCTAGGATCTTTGATCTAGAATGCTTAGGTGAGACAAGGCTACGAGCGGCAGCGGGCATCTATGCTACAAAGAAACGGTAAAAGGCATACTTTGATGCTCATATAAAGGATAAAGGACTGAAAGAAGGAGATCTAGTGCTGGTTTATATGCTAAAGCAACATGCTCATAAATTGGAAAAAAGAGGATACAGACCCATGATCATTAATCGAATTTCCACTAGCAATGTAGTTCAATTGGCCACTCTAGAAGGTGACATCTTGCCAAACTATATTAGTGGATGTCGAGTCAAGCTGTATCAAGAACCTCTTATAGAGGATATGTTAATGAGACTCAACACTCCTAAGAAGCGAAAAGAAGAAGAGTTGAGGGTTAGAGAAGAAGCGCAAGCCGAGGTGAGAGAGCACATAAGGAGAAATAAGTTAAGGAGACTAGGCCTAAATGTCAACCCAAAAGCCCCAAAATATCACATGGACATGTGCCAAAAATCAGGCATAATTACTTCTCTCATAATCAATCGACACCCCTTTGTGATTGTCGAGGTAGGACGAGGAAAGAGTGTAAGGACTGTGAGAGCCTTGGTTGACTCAGGTGCAGCAACTAGTGCAGTTTGACTTTCATACTACCAAGACCTACAATTGAACATCAAGCCCATAGAAGCCTATCTCATAGGTTTGGGAGATGTGGAAACCCCTTGTTTGGGCGAGGTGGAACTTCCCATCTACCTTCATGATGTCTCGATGAAAGTCAAAATGCTAGTGTGTCACAATGAGGACCTTACAGAGCCACTTGTCTTGGGTCAAGATTGGATTTATGACCATGCAGTCAACTTGAACCTAAGAAGCCAACTTCTTCAAGTTTGGGTACATGAACAATGCATTAGATTAGAATTAGAAAATTGCATGCTCACAGATCATGGCACCACACACTCTCTTAGTTCCTCTAAAACTAATCTTCACGAACAAGATGTTGTATGTGTCAAAAGCTCTATGTTCCAGAGGAACTCAATCATGGAAGAACATGCTCAAAGACAAGTCACCTCCTCCTCTTGTGCAACAACTAATACCATCACAACAACTTAGCCAAAAAGGCAAGCGAGACAGTACATGACAACCACTATATCAAATAGACCAAGAGATTTCAAGAAGAAAGTAGTTCCGGGCATGAAGCAGATCTGGGTACAGAAAGGAGAGCAACCACCAGCTTTGCCACAACAATGTTCATCCAAGCAGGCCACTCACACCAAAAGAAGGGCCAAGCAACTAGGACAATCTCACACACAAGATCTCCGATAGATTTGGGTGCCTAAGAAATTAGTTGTAGCTCAAAAAGAGCAATTACATATGTGGGTTCCCAAAGAAAGGACTCTTACATGCACAAAGGCCTATGCTCTTCACCATGCAAAAGGTCTCAACAAAGAAGCCAAGGAGAGAGAAGGGTAGGAACCAAGCACAAAGAACAAAAGAAGATAAACTCAACCCTTCGAAAAAAGTATGAAGACAATCATCAAGGATATGGGTTTGGAAGCCAAAAGTGCCAGTAACTTCCACCGAATCAAAGAGCCAATCACACGTGATACCAAATTTCAGAGACCACCCAAAGATGAAGAGTCCAGATCTGATGTCTACAAGGCCAAATACTCTTCTAAAATGGATCCCTATAAGGAGGACTACATCATTTTGAGATCCAATCGACACCTCCAAACAAAGATTGCATCAAGTTTGCAAATAACATCGGAAGTCTGGAACAACAACAACCATGTGCCTTTGGCATAATCTTGTCTTCTGCACCATTTAGGTCATGCATTTCCAAAGTATGCATTAATATAGGGCCAACTTACACGGCCGTGCATAGACACAATTGAGAATCCCAGGCACATGAGACACATTTGACATATGTAAAATATTTTACTGATAATAACCACCCTCTTCTTGTTTTGTGACATTGTTCCAAAAAAAAAAAGGACAGGAAGCAGAAAAGACAAAGAGAGGAGACATGATCATGCGTTGGAGGGATCTCATCAGTGAACCATCAACAAGGACTTCCATCACCAAGAAGGACAAGCTAATGGTCAATCACCATGATGGATGTGCAACACAAAGAGTGAAGATTGACGGACCTTTCACCATGGTAAGAATCTCCTACTTCGGCAACACCACGACCATGATAAATTAGGAAACCTCTTTGTCAGAATACCCTTGAGCGCTTAGCTCAAGACCCCATTTTTGCACCATACTTCTTCCAATGCATTCCCCAAGTATGCATACATAGGGCCACATTACAAGGCCATGCACAAGGCACATAAGTTTTTCAACCCATGCACTAATGCACTTACCCATCAGTCATTATGGATCAACAGTACTTGGCGTCCTACTATGCAAATCATGTTCAAAGCTCCAAAAAACATTAAGAGTACAACATTAGTACCTATGAAGCAATTCAACATCGAGAACTGCTCAAGATCACTAGTGACAACCTCTTTTGAGCAACTATCAATCTTTGAAAGCACGAAAATACACCATCCAACTCAAGTCCAAGGAAGAAGGACCTAGAAGGGCACAAACTCTTGCATAGGCTAGCGATGGAAAACTAAAGAACTAGACCAAGCTACCTTTGGAAGATGGACCACTCCTGTTGATACATGAAGGACACCACCTCTATGAGTACTACATGGAACAACCACTCGAACAAGGGTCTGTCAAAGACGACAGACTCGAGAGGGGGGGGGAGTGTTGACACTCAAAGTCAAGCACAAGCATGGAAGTGCATCATGGAATTGGACACACAAGAAGAAGGAGCATGTAGGGAGCTCCAAGAAGCACATGTCAAATTTTCAGAAGAAATCCCTATAAAAATAGTGATTTTTATCACTAATAACCATTGTAAATAACATTTTCCAGTTTTGCAACTCCATTTTGTTCAAGCCGAGGAGTCCTCGAGCTTGAAGAGTATTAGGAGTATCACCCTACCAATTTTCATAATTTTTAGACTCCGTTTGAGCCCCCCAATAAGCCCTCGAACCTAATTTTTAACTAGGCCGAACACTAGGTCTGGACATGGCCAAAACCACTCAAAAAATTATAAAAAGGGCTGAGAGCTCATTTTTGGGGTTAGCTTGTTGTAGATTCGAGCTTTGTAAGAGATTTCTTTTGTAATCTAAGATCTTCCATTGTTCCACTCTTTGTTGTTACTTTGTGTGTGTGTATGTGTGTGCGTGCTCCTGTGCTTTCACTCACACACTTGTGCCATCACTTGCTCATAGTGTTCATACTAGTCCTCACGTCTCTGCGGATTGACATTTATGAGGTGCAACTCCTCACATTGGTACTCACCATTGTGCTAGAGTGACAATGAACAGAAGCTAAACAACCAAAAACCTTGCAATCTCCAAGACTACGTCCATACCATGCTTCATAAGGAGTCATACCTTGGGGTGATTTCGATTGTAGTCTATTGACAAGGTACACAACACTTGAAATAGCCTCTACCCATAGATAATGTGGCAACATTGTTGAGGTTGTAGCAAGGAATGACCAAGAACCCTCACCACCTTGCATGGAAGCAATAAGGAAAGCTCAAGAGTGACTCTCCTCTCATCCACCCCTACCTCCCACATGTTCAAGCCATTGACAACAGCCCCATGGTTTGTCACATGCTTGAAAACAAGGAGAATAGGGAGTGAAGGATCCTAGTCCATGAGGAAAATACAAGCAAATGCAACTACTCTACTCACACAAAGGAGAGACATGCATGGCACACACACACCACTCTCACACACTCACAAGACACAATAGATGTAAATGTAAATAGTCTTCTTGGAGTAAATGAGAGCATCTTCCAATTGATAAGAGATATCATGAGAGCACTTCGATCAAAAGCTCTCCTCTTTACAAAAATGAGCTTCTATTTATAAGCTAAGCTCTATTCCCCATGTTCCTCTTTGAAAAGTCAAAAAGTTGATTCTCTCTCTAATTGTCATATCTTCTAGGATGTTCCAAGATCAAATAGGTAACCACCAAATCCCCAAAAAGAACATGCATGGGATTTTCACGTGTGTAGTCCTAGATGTGTGTCCAAATGAGTTATTTCCCAAGGCTTCTCTACTATAGTGTTAGAGAAATATCAAAAAGTGTCCTAAGAGGGTGCTTTTACGTGAAAACTCTAAGTAGATACAAAAAGAGTTATTCTCATGGTTTAGAGAGGGTTCTTATGCACATTTGAGGGTGTGTGCATACCCTATACCCCAACACTCTCCCCCCTAGACTTTGTCGTCCTCGAGAAAGCTAAGGGAAGAAGATCATACATAATTGAATTGTTCCAAGTCGGACTCAAGTCTGAAAACTCTTCAGATCTTCAAAATTATGTAATTCTTCAGTCTCTAAAGCTTCAAGCAGCAGTCTTCAGTCTTTACTTCAATCTGCAAATCTTCAATCTTCAAAGCTTCAAGCTGCAAATCGTCAATCTTCAAAGTTGAGCGACACAATCCCCTTGGGGAGTAGTCAGCCCAACATTCCTCCCACTATGCAGTCTTTTATAAGGCTAGAAATGCCTTCTCTAGAAGTTCCCAACCTGAAAGTAAACATACACAACAAGTAGACTGTTTCTAAAAGAAGTAAACAATAACATTTTAGTCCAATTGTAGTTTCCACTTCAGGGAGCATCCATTGCTACAAGACTTGCTCTACTAGAGAGAAGTCTACGTGAGAATCTTCTAGCTCCTGCAATCCAAAAAAGAAAAAAGTGATAGGCCAAAAAAATAAGGAGCCGAGTCAAGACCAAGAGAGCTTATCTCTTATGTCTCAATGATTCCATACTCTGTTATTTTCAAGTGAGAGTGTGACATTTTGCAATGTAAAGCATGAGATGAATGTAGCTTATGGTCCTGCCATCATTTATACTATGCTCCTAGTCAACAAGCTTGCAAATTGTCATGTGTTATGTGCTCACAAAATGATTAGACAATAGTGCAACATTATGATTCCTATCGTTCTACAAGCATTTATGAAATTCAATTAGCTTATCCAACACTATTCCTGCAAAGCACAGTTTCAAATCATCCCCGACAACGGTGCCAACAAGTGTTGAGGTTGTAGCAAGGAACGACCAAGAACCCTCACCACCTTGCATGGAAGCAAGAAGGAAAGCTCAAGAGTGAGTCTCCTCTCATCCGCCCCTACCTCCCACATGTTCAAGCCATTGGCAATAGCCCCATGCTTTGCCACATGCTTGAAAACAAGGAGAATAGGGAGTGAAGGATCCTAGTCCATGAGGAAAATACAAGCAAATGCAACTACTCTACTCACACAAAGGAGAGACATGCATGGCACACACACACCACTCTCACACACTCACAAGACACAATACATGTAAATGTAAATAGTCTTCTTGGAGTAAATGAGAGCATCTTCCATTGATAAGAGATATTACATGAGAGCACGTCAACCAAAAGCTCTCCTCTTTACAAAAATGAGCTTCTATTTATAAGCTAAGCTCTATTCCCCATGTGCCTCTTTGAAAAATAAAAAAGGTGATTCTCTCTCTAACTGTCATATCTTCTAGGATGTTCCAAGATCAAATAGGTAACCACCAAATCCCCAAAAAGAACATGCGTGGGATTTTCAGGTGTGTAGTCCTAGATGTGTGTCCAAATGAGTTATTTCCCAAGGCTTCTCTACTATAGTGTTAGAGAAATATCAAAAAGTATCCTAAGAGGGTGTTTTTATGTGAAAACTCTAAGTAGATACAAAAAGATTTATTCTCATGGTCTAGAGAGGATTCTTATGCACATTTGAGGGTCTGTGCATACCCTATACCCCAACAAACATCTTTTCCTCAAGCATTGTTCTGGATATTTCTCAACCCTACCATGCTTCTCACCTCCGGCTATCTTCTTGAAGCCTTGACATGGATCTTCCACAAAAGCTCCATGTTAGGTGAACCTAACTTGCAAGCCTTTCGCAACTATTTGGCCTACACTTATTATGTTTTTTGTAATAGTGGGAACATAGAGTACCTTGCTCAAAATATTTTTCGTGCCATTGGAAGTCTTGCCATTACCAATCTTCTCCACATTATGCTTTGTTTTTTTGTACTTCATGTCTATGGTTTGGACTTTCCAAATCAGATAAGCTTCCTTTGTGAGATCCAAATTTAATTTCTTCATAAAAAAATTAGGCATCAAATTGATGGCGGGGCCACCATCTACAATGTCACCTCTCAAAATTTCCCTTTTTATGGAAAAATATAGACTTAAACTTTGGTAGTCTTTCAAGAGTGCATGGGAAAAATCTACCATGAACCCATCTATACTTGGTGGCGGGATTAGGTAAATAGAGAGAATGAACTTCAGTAAGTCCATTTTTATGAGTTGAAACAAACTGACCTTGTGGAAATTTCCTTTCAAGATTTCTTCAATATTTACCTCATGTGTGTCTTCCTGAGGGTGGGTGGGTGTGTTGGTCCCTCAATGAAGTCCTCACCATGTCATAAGCTTATTCAATGGTCCCTTGATCCTTTGAATCAACCTTATTCCCTTCTTCTTTTTCCTTGAAATCAAATTAATAAAAGACCTCGAAACTAAGCTAAACTATCCAGCCAATCAAGACACGAATATGGTGAAGGAAAACCAAACAAAGCAGGCGAGATCAATTCTAGCATATTGTATGCTTGAAGATTTAAAAATGTGGTTGAAAGCCTATCATTCTAGAATAGAGACATGACCTAGTCTAGAGCAATATGACCCAAGTTACCCAAGAGGAGATCTCGAGAAGGAAAGATTGGAAATATGTAAAAGATTAATTGATGATCAAGCCATGCTAGAACAAGCAACACCCAACCTTCCTAAAATGAGAATCCTAGAAGAAACATTCGAAGGATGTTTAGGAAACCATAATTCACAATAGAAGAAACTAGAATAAACTAAGGAGATTGAAGAAGAATTAGGTTTTGAGATCATAGAAAGGGACTCAATGATTGTAGAATTTGAAGCAAATTGGCCACATGATTTGTGAGCCAAAGTGCAAGAAGAGAGGTGGAAGAAAATTGAAGAGAATATCCCTCCTTTTGTTGAATTAGATGCTTCAATGACCCAACCTATGGTAGAGGAGGAAGTGAACTCAGAAAATTTGAGCAACCATGATCAAAATAGGGACAAAGCTATCAACATAACTACATTTCTAAATTATATGCATGAATATGACCAAAAATCTGAATTTAACAATAAGAGGCAAGGAAAACAAAGCCTCGCAAGAAACATCTACCTCATTGCAAGAGTTGAAGTGAACTAAAGCTCAATGTTCATTAACCCTAGAAGAAATTTTTCAAGTCAAGGCTCATCTATGGAAGAGACTAGCTAATTAACTAAATTTGCATGAACAAAACATGTGAACTAAGGAAGAAAAGGTGGAGAGGACACAAACTATCAAGATACCAATAGATAAAGTGGGAGATTTTAGTGAATGTGATGAAAACAACACTTGCCTCCCAATTACCTTTTGAGGATACATGAACAAATATATATTAGATATGGAGTTGGAGTAGGAACAACTACCAAAGAAATTTGGGAGAAATGGGGAAAAGTAGAATGAAGTTACAACTAGTAGATGGTGATGTTGAATGACCTTAGGGATTCCTAAAGAATGTAACTTTGATTACATGTAGAGTGGAATTTGAATACACCTTAACCATATGCCAATTTGGCAAGGTGAACAACAACGACATGATCCTAGGATGTCCATTTTTCATGTGATAGCTCAAGGCAGTTCAGGATTTGGGACAAGATGCTTTATACCTTCAACACAAAGGCACTGCAACCAAAATAATCTTCAAAATTTTTCGTATAGGGATGTTCCACCCCTTCAATGGAATCCTACACATAAAGAGGATGATGACATGTCAATCCATAGTGCTAGAACTAGTGAACAATCTTGGATGAATGAAGATACTAGATTTGTAAGGCAGCACAATGAGAGGAGAAAAGATTAAAACATTGGCAATTAAGTCTAGAAGAAGAAAGACCAATAGAAGACCTAAATTACATGCCTCAAATATTTCTAGATGAAGCATTTGAACCACATGGATGGATGGAAATCCTAGTAGCACCAGATGTATGAATAAATGAAGAAGGAATAACCATGACCGAGTGTGTGGATGAAGAAGGATAAAATTTGAGTTTGTACATGGTGGTACTTCAAAAAGTAGAAGAAGGAAAAATAATATAAAAGGAATGGAAAGAAGAATATGAAAGAATAGAAATGGAGCTTAAGTTTGACTCAGAGGACCAATACCTAAAAGAAATATAAGCAGAAGAGTCTAGGGAAAACAACAAAATATTCACATAAAAGAATATCACGAAAAACCTAGGAAAGAGAGTAATGAGATGGAGGAAGAAAATTTACCACTTGAACAATTCAAAGTGCTAGAGCATTTTAAAAGATGTGAAGTGAGAGAAAGAAAGATAGCATAGCAAGAGTGAGGCACAAGAGGGAGTCGCATATAATAACAAAGAACAAATAAAGAAAGTTGCAGTAACCCTAGAGGGAGATGAAGCAAGATGCACCTATATAGGTAAAGATGTGTCATTGGAATAAGAATGAGAGCTAATGGCATTGTTGCAAGAATACATGGATGTCTTTTCTTAGAATTACAAAGACCTGAAAGATTTTGATCCTTTTATATGTTCTCATTTAATTCCTATGAGACCTAATGTGAAACCATCTAGTCAAAGACCCTACAATTATAATGATGTCTATGTAGGGGAAATTAAATAAGAAATAGACAAAGTATTATTAACTGGATTCATATATGAGATAGAACACACCGAATGGGTTTTACCTTTGGTGGTTGTACCAAAAAAGAATGGAAATTTGAGAGTTTGTATTAATCTCAAAAAACTTAATGCAACCACCATCAAGATAGCTACCCACATTAGGCAAAAAAGTGGACCTTGCATGGGCCTTGTAAGGATTCCTAATTTTTAGGGATTAAAGAGCTTAAAATTGAGATTAGCAAGGCACATGAAACCACTAGTGGTTTGAAGAATAAAATATTATTTGATGAAGAATTGAATGAGAACTCTTAAATCGTGCGCATTCTTGACCTTCGGATATATTTCATCAACGGTGTGTGTTAAAAGTTTTGAAAAGTAAGAGAGAGAGGGCGTCAGTTTTCGTGGGAGTGTCCCCACTAGCTTGAACACTCTCTGCAGCTTTTTTGGCCATTAGATTGGATGAGATCCAACGAACGGGCGCAAATCATGCTGATCGCAAATCGGGGAAGAACTGTAGCTAGCTTGAACACTCTCTATAGCTTTTTTGGCCATTAGATTGGATGAGATCCAACGAACGGGCGCAAATCATGCTGATCGCAAATCGGGGAAGAACTGTAGCCTTTAGATCATCATGCTTATCCGATGGCCATCGTTAAAAGGCGCCAAGCTCTTCAATGGGGCCAATGTGAACCATTGATAATGGCTCCATCCAAAGGCTGTAGATGAGAGCGCCGTTTCTTCACGGAATTCAAATTAGATCATTCGATCTTGAGCTCGATCCAATGGCAAACAGAGATCCACGCAGTCCGTCATCATTACTCTGATCCAAACCGTTTATTCTAAAGGAAATCCAAGGGTACATGATCAAAGTAACCTTGACTTTTGCTATTTTTTCTTAGCCTTTAGATCTCTCAAGCAATCTAACGGCTGTGAATGATTCGAAAGCCTTTCAAAACCACACTCAAAAGGAAAACCATGAATTCTACCTGGTTTTTGCATATTTGACCACACAAAAACAAGGGAACCCTATGCCTAGTCTATGTGATTAAGCCACTAGACTGTGTCCACCACCCTCTTCTCATTGGTCCATCACTAATCACCCTTTAATCCAAAAGGCCCAAGGAGGGTTCATTTTTTTCCCTAATGATTACCCATTACACATTGTCTCTTGGAAAGAATAGCAAGCAAGGAAGTGTAAAACTTTCTTGATGGATCTTCAAGATATAATCAAGTAGCAATTTCTACTGAGGACCAACACAAGATTGCTTTGGCTACTCAATGGGAGTATACACATTTAGGGTTATGCCTTTCGGTTTAAACAATGCCCCAACAAATTTCCAAAGATTGATGTGTCATGTATTCATAGAGTTATTGTGAAAAAATATGGAGGTCTATGTAGATGATTTATGCACATATTCATCTCATCGTCCAACCCATATACCAAAACTTAGGAAAATATTTGACAAATGCAAATAGTATTGAGTGTGTTTGAATCTTGAAAAAAGTGTTTTCCTGGTAAGACAAGGCAAAATACTAGGACATATAGTTTACAAAAATGGTATATCTATAGGTGAGGACAAGATCAAGGTTATTTTGGAATTATGTAGACCTAAAAATGCGAAAGAGGTGCAATATTTTATGGGTCACTGTGGATATTATTGGAGATTTATTCACATGTATGACCATAATTGCCAAACCATTATATGGACTACTAACTCAATTCAATTGGATTGATGAATGTGAACATGCATTCAATGAGTTAAAGAACACATTAAGCTCAACACCAATGCTAAAAGTGGCGAATTGGAATAAGCCTTTCCATATACATGTGGATGCATCTAATTTTTCCATTGGATGCATCTTAGCTTAACCAACAAATGAAGGAAAGCTAGATCATCCAATAGCCTATGCTAGTAGACAACCTAACCAAGCAGAACACAATTGCACGAGAGGGACTAGGGATGATTTACATAGTAAAGAAATTTAGACATTACCTCCTAGCCAACAAGATCAAGTTATTTATTGATCACCAAGCTCTATCGTACTTGTTCAATAAACCATGTAGCATTGGATGACTAGTTAGATGGTTTCTACTACTAATGGAATTTGACTTTGAGTTAGTAGTCAAGAAAGGCAATATGTACATTAGAGCTGATCATTTATCGAGGATGACCCATAGAGAACCACCAACAAGAGTAATGGATGAACTACCAGATACATATTTATTTAACCTACAAGTATGTCCTAAATGGGATGAACAATTGGTACCTATACTCACACATGGACTATCATAGGAGCAATTCATCTAGAGACCAAGAGCTTTGGAAAGTAAGAAACCTACGCATAGTTGTCAGAAGCTTATATTACAAGGACCCTAATGGAATACTTCTAAGATGCATTGAAGATGAGGAAAGAAGTATTCTAATTAAACAAGCCCATGAGAACAAATGGAGAACACATAAAGGAGTTAGTGGAACAACATAGGAGTTAAAGAGACAAAGAGTGTATTGGTCGAGTATGCAGAAGGATGTACATGAATATGTAACAAACTATCATGTGTGTCAAGTATCAATTCTCAAAGATCATTCATCCTTGTGTTATTCAACTATAGCACCTGAGAGAAGTAATCCACTTGTAGATTACTTGAAGACACGAACATATCTATAAGGATCCAATCTAGAAAGGAAGAGATCCCTAGAAGAATAGAGCAATGACTATGTAATGATGGGGAAGCAATTGTTTAAGCAAGGAAGGTATAATAATCTACAATTGTGCATACATGAAGGAGAATACTTGCCCATATTAGAAATGGTGCATGCGGGAGTAGTTGGAGGTCATTTTCCAAACAACAAACAACAATACTGTTAAAATGATTCTCTTTGCAAGCTGATGGTGTCCAACACTACATATGGATGCAAAAACTTATGTACAAAGTTATGATGTCTACCAAGGAACCAAGTATCCAATACGACGAGATGACATGCCTTTGAGACCAATGATCACCACAAGAGCTTGTACCTAAGCTCACAATGTCTTAGGGACTTGTGATGAATGAGAATAAATGTCTATCATCAAGCAAGTGCATATAGTGGTGGGATTGATACACTTGCTAAATTATCAATCCGTTTATAGGTTTGAGCAACCAAGTGAAGTAGGAACAACCACTAGATATGAGTTCAAGGATCTAGAGACACCTAGAAAGGTGGTGTACTTAGACAACACTTCATAATGAGTGTTTGTAGTGCCAGAGCATGGGAGGCATGCCTATACTGTTAGACATTTATCCATGGGGATCATGACATTGATCCATATGGATGATTCCATGTGTGTGAGCGACAAGGACTAGCTAGCCAAGGTCCCAAGCTCGAGGGATACCCTAAGGTACTTAGCAGTAATGGGGATAAGTGTAACATGTGGCCATCATGCAACACTTATCCCCATTACTACTGGTTACCTTAGGGTATCCCTAAGCTTGGGACCTTGGCTAGCTGGCCCTTGTCCCTCACGCACATGGAATGATAGGATAATATCTATGTTTTGCGTGCATTTAGGGCTAGAGGGTGGTTGGAGAATATGTCTAGTGAATTTCACCTTTTCTTAGGATTTCATAGTTTAAGCCTTGTTTATTAGCTAACTTCAACCACCTCTTTCCACATATTTAGCCATATCTTGAGCATCCCACCTCCAATTTTGGAGATTTCTATTGCTATGAAAAGCTCTCTTAGAGCTCTTTCTAGTGAATGGCTCGCTACAAGCCATAGTTTGCTTTGAGTCTTAGTTAGTTTTAGAGTTTGGAGTTTTCTCATTCATCCTCAATGACCCTCTATCGAGCATAGTTTTGAAGCATCGACTATTGCAAGAATCTTGGAAAGCTATTCTGATGGAGGGTGGACCATCTTTAACACCTATACAAACCTACAAATTATTTTTTGAACTTCCAGATAAGTCTCTTGTCAATTTATATACATTGTTGCTTTGTTTTTGCATCATATTGCATATAGGACATGCAAATTTTACATATTACCTAGAGTAGATGCGTAGTTAAGACGTGGTCATGTATTGTATGGTGCATGTATTCTTCTTTGTAGGGACAGGTAAGTATTTTCTTGCAAGTTAGCAATGAAAGAAATATAAATTTGTCAGGGTGTGATATTTGTAGTTAAATCATGCCTATTAGCACTGTTATTATCAAAATTGCTTGATGATTTCTTAGTACAGTTTCTACGATTTTCAAAATTACGCCATTATGCTATCAAAAAATTAGTATGCATATGCATTCAAGAATTCAAAACATATTAAAAGTTTCCATTTTCTTTATTTATCCATTGAGCAAAGGCTTGTGATTTGTTTCTTTTCTATTGCCATTGATTTACTTAGGTTTACATGGAACGTACTATTCAAAAATTAAAAAAACTATAGAACCAAAAAACCTAAAAACATTCATTGATCATCATCATCACATAATATGGATTTAGGACCATCATCCCCTTCTATGAGAGACACACTCATGGAGGAGCAACCTACAAATGCCATTCATACCATGAGTAATCGAATTACCAATCTAGAAAGCACACTTTGTGCTATCTTGGTATATGTCAGTGGGTCCAAGAAAGAGGAAGATGTGCGTGCTCCTGATTTGCTAGGGATGAAGGTAGATGCTTGTAGCTCAAGTGTAGTAAAAGCTCTGATGAATTCCCCAATTTTGGGATTCTTTCTGCACGCCGATCGATCCACACTTGACAGAGATGTGCGCACGGAGTTCTTCCTCGATGATCCGCCCAGCCGCGTGGTGACCTTGCCTTAGTGTCTCTCCATAATGATGAATCATCCCCCCCACATGGCTTCATACATGGGTGCCACATGGCATTCATGTATGAGCCCATCTAATCACAACTAAGAGGTGGTTCACACCTCTCTTGGGGGTATTCCATAACATTTCCTTCCCCTTGATTCCGTTTTTGTCCTCAAAAATGGTATTGGAAGGTCTAAAATAAAGAGAGAATTGCTATTATCACCACTCCCACTATATCCCCATGTATATAAATACATGGTCCTGTCTCCGTGTTGTTTCCCCATATCCTTCCCCTTAAGAAAACTCTTGGGAAGGTAAACTGAAACTGGGAAACCGTCTCTGTAGGGTGCTAACCCGCTCCCATGTGGCACTATCTTCTGAACTATCTTTCCACTTTACTAGACACTCTTTATACAAGTGACTCCTCGTCCGTTTCTCTCGAGTGCGTAGTATGCTCTCTGGCTCATGTGGAATAGATTGAACAGAAATAGGCTCTACTATCTCACTATCTGGAATGAGGTTATCAGATTCACCCAGCCTTTTCTTAAGCCGGCTAACATGAAAAACTGGATGGATTTGACTATTCTCTGGAAGTTGGAGCTGGTAAGCCATCTTTCCTATTCTCTTAAGTATTTGGAAAGGTCCACAATACCTAGGAGATAATTTTGGACAAGGTCCCGTCTTCATGGTTTCAGACCTGGATGGAACTCTAAGATAGACTTGCTCTCCTACCTCAAAGTTGATATCTCTTCTCTCAGGGTCAGCATAGGCTCTAGCCCTATCCTGAGCTTTCCTAATGCTGTCCTTAGCAAGTCTAAGCATATCATTCATTTCTTCCAAGAAGTCCTTTGCAGCTTGAACTTTTTCATTCTGCAAGCCAACTGCATAAGGAGCCCTTGGTTGAAACCCATACATAAGCATAAATGGACTATGCCCAGTGGAAGAGTGCTTGGCACTATTATATGCAAACTCTACTATAGGTAAGTACTCTTCCCAATTAGTTTGCCTTTCATTCACATATGCTCGAAGCATATCCTCTAAGATTTGGTTAACCCTTTCTGTTTGCCCATCCGACTGTGGATGCTCGGCCGTACTCATGCTAAGCTTTGTATCCAACCTTTTAAAGACCGCTCTCCAAAAGTGGCTAGTAAACTTCCTATCCCGATCAGAAACTATGTATAAAGGAAGACCATATAACCGGTATAGGTTCTCAACAAAGAGTCTAGCCAACTCAGGTGTCTTCACTGTAGTATGTGTTGGAATAAACCTAGCCATTTTGGTTAACCTATCCACAATTACCCAGACCGAGTCGTGCCCTCTCTGTGTCTTAGGTAAACCGACTATAAAGTCCATGGAGATACTCTCCCACTTCCCATTAGGAATATCCAATGGGTGGAGTAGTCCTCCAATCCTCAACCTCTCAGCTTTGTTGACCTGGCATTTATTGCACTTAAGCACATACTCTAGGACGTCCTTATGAAGTCCAGGCCAATAAAACTGCCTCTTAACAAGATCATAAGTCTTGTTAACTCCTGGGTGTCCCGCACTAGGTGTGTCATGACACTCATACAAAATATGCCGTCTCATCTCCGTATCTCTAGGGACACACACCTTTCCTTTATATAACAGATATCCATCTTGGACACTGTAATTCTTCCACTTGAATCCTTCTTGAGTACCCGTCGATACTCTATCCTCATTGGAAACCCGTATATCACGATCCCCATTCTCTATGGCTTCCCAAATCTCGGAATATGCAGGATCAAGCCTACATTTCCCTTTAATAGACTCAAGTAGCTCACTAGTGATCTGAGTAAAACTCAGTCCATTGAGCATAGGTATGCGGCTAAGTGAATCAGCCACCACATTAAACTTTCCCTTCCTATACCTAAGCTCATAATCAAACTCTTGAAGGGTCTCTGCCCATCGGGCCTTACGACCTTTAAGGTCTGTTTGATTAGAGAGCCACTTAATGCTCTCTTGATCAAACACTATCGTAACTTTGGCACCATATAAATAATGACGCCACTTCTTCAAAGCATGGACTATTGCATACAACTCCTTCTCATAGACGGAGTAATTCTTTTGAGCCGGTTCTAGTTTCTTGCTCTCAAAAGCTAATGGTCGACCATCCTGTACTAAAACCGCTCCTATAGCAAAATCACTCGCGTCAGTCTCAACCACAAATGGTTTATTGGGATCTGCTATATGTAAAAGTGGAGCTGTAGCAATAGCTATTTTCAACTTTTCCATACTTTGCTTCTATTCGTCTCCCCAATGAAAGGCTTTCCCTTTCCCTTTAAGCTGTTCCGTCATCGGGACAGCAACTTTGGCATAGTTCTTAATGAATCTTCGATAGAAACCTGATAAACCTAGGAAGATCTGCAGCTCCTCCAGGTTCCGTGGATGTGGCCATTCCATAATAGCCCTTACTTTTTCAGGATCCATCTGGATTCCATCTTGGGAGACTATATGCCCAAGGTACCTAACCTCTCTCTTGAAAAATTCACACTTTGACTCTTTAGCAAAGAGCGAATTTTTCCTTAGCACTTGAAATACTTTTCTCAAGTGTTCCAAGTGTTCCTGTTCTGATGCACTATAGATCAGAATGTCATCTAAAAAGTCTACTACAAAGTGTCCTAGATAAGGCCGTAAAACACTATTCATGAGTTTCATGAAAGTGGCAGGAGCATTGGTGAGACCAAAAGGCATCACCAAAAACTCATAGTGCCCATATCTAGTCCTAAATGCAGTTTTAGGGACATCCTCTGCCCTAATCCTGATCTGATGATATCCTGATCTGATGATATCCTGATCTAAGGTCAAGCTTGGTAAAATACCGAGCTTGATGTAACTGATCAAATAGATCTTCCAACCTAGGCATTGGAAATCTATTTTTGATAGTTACCTTATTAAGTGCTCTATAATCTATACATAGTCTCATAGAGCCATCTTTCTTTTTAACTAGGAGCATTGGCGATGCCCATGGTGAGTTACTAGGTTTGATGAAGCCTTTATCTAAATAATCCTGCAATTGCTTCTCAACCTCCTCATGCTGAGAAACACTAAGCCTATAAGGTGGTCTACAAATAGGGTTAGTGTTAGTAACAACTTCTATGGCATGGTCAATGTCCCCTCTCTCAGGTGGTAGCCCTCTAGGTAAGTCAGTGGGAAAAACATCTCTGTAATCAAACATAAGATCCTTAAAACTTTTAACTACACACTCTTGCAAAAAAGAATAGTAGAAAGTCCTGTTCATATTTACATTCAAAGCATGAAAATATACATCAGATGAGCTGTCTATACAATGCTCCATATCATGACTATACAATAAAAACATATCCTGTACATGCTGTGAACAACAGAGACTATACAACTCTAATGATGAGATGAGAGGTGCACTAGGTACATCTCTCTCTCCCTGAATATAAACTGTACTTCCATTCTTTTCAAACTCGAGTGTGTTATTTTGATAGCTGCGTTTAAGTGTATCTCCCAACCCCCATAGCCACTCTCTTCCTAAGACTAGATCTGTCCTCTCCATGTTCATAATTTGGAAGTCCATATGATCTGTATAATCCTGCATCTTGACTTCCAAATTGGATACCATAGTATCCCATATTCTTTTATCTTGCCCTTGCATCATAGATACAATGTATTTATGTGCACTAGGCTGTTGGGGAATCTTCAATTTCTTGACCAAAGCATAGTTTATGAAATTATGAGTGGCAGAGTCATCTATCATGACTCGCACCCTGGTCCCGTATACACTACCATGTAGCTTGACCAAGTCATGTGGTCCAAACTGCGGTGACCACAATGACTGAGTCAAACAACACGTGTGCTCTATATCCTCGTGCATCACCTCCACTCCCTTGCAGCTAGAGCTGCCATGAATGGGAAGGGTCTGCACTAGGTGGACCGCCTTTTTGCCCCTTTCAGGAGCCGTACTAGACTCTGGTCCTTTCTTCTTTTCTTCCCCCTTCTTGAGTGGACAGTTCCACTGCGAGTGGCTAGGGGATAGGCACCTAAAACACAGGTTCTCTCTTTTGGCCTTCTCAAACTGGTCTGTGGATAGCTTAGGCCCTTGTGATCTTTGTTTTTTAATAAAAACCTTGTTTTTCCCAAAAGGCAACTTTTTCTTAAATTTAGTGGTGCTAAGAGGTTTAAGGGGCTGATCCATCTCCATAGGAGTATACTGAGAACGGTTATGGTCCTCATATATCTGTGCATATTTGATCGCCTCCTCAAACGTCTTAGGCGCATTCCTCCTGACTTCCCTCTTTATGGCTTTATCCAAGCCCCTAACAAACCCTCTGGTCTTCTGAAAATCATCTAGACCCTTAAGCTTCAAAGTGATCTCTCTATAGTGAGATAGATAAACTGAAAGAGGCCTGCCTCTTTGAGTAATCCTATCCCACTCATCCCAATTCCTCTCCTCTTCATTTTCAGGAAGAAACTCTTTTAGAAAAAGAGTCTCAAACTGAGTCCAGTCACTAGGGATAGAGTTCGCCTCCTTAAGACTCATCCACCACTTATAAGCACGCGGGCCGAGGGAGAGACTCGCCTCTAGCACACGATACTCAGGTGGGGTGCCCTTCAATTGATGCAAATCATGCCACTTTTGTAAAAAAGTGTAGATTGCATCCTTATTCCTGTCTCGGTCATCCCCCGTGAAGGTTGGTGGCTTTAAGTCTTTCAGGAGGGGAGCTTCCCTAGAGCTCTCTCCTTTATACTTACTAGGAAGAGAAGTCTCTTTCCTAGTAATCTCTAGAGGAATGGTAGGAGTCTCTTTCCTTCCTAGCTAGGAAAGAGGTGACACTAGTCTCAAGGGAGATCATTTGAGACTTAAGTTGGTGTATAAGAGATGTAATGCTACCCAAATCTTTCTCTAACTTAAGGGTTTGCTCTTTCAAGTCAATGAATTGGTCACAAGTGACAAATTCATCTATAAGCTCTTCATAAGTATACTCTTGCTGTGAAGGCTCTTTTTCTTCTAAATTCTCTTCTATTTCTTGTCCTAACTCTACTTCTTCCATCCTAGCATCCTGATCCTCTAGTTGCTCTCTAGGTGGAGAAGTGGCCTCAACTACTTGTTTGCCTTTATTTTCCATGTTTAAGTACCGTTCCCCCGTTTGCTAACTAGAGGGTATGAAAATGAATGGAAGTAGAGTCTAAATATGCAAGAAGAAGAGAGATATAACACAAGAGCACTTCCCTGATACAAAGTAGAGTTGCGGAAGCTAAATCCAGGTGGTCCTTGATGCTTCAAGCCGCTGATTTTAAGTCCTCGCCAGTCCCAAAAAAAAATTGGAAATGTCCGCTTGGTCCGGGGAGGTTCTAGACACCATAAACCATCCAAAATAACACCAAAAGTGCGTAGGAAAAGCCTCAAACGGGCAAACTGAATGCAACTGAACAATTTCAGAGATTTTCCAATCCTCGCCAGTCCACAAATTGTTGCCCAGCACCTGCACTTCAAGAATTTGAGACAATCCCAAGTGAAAAAATTGGATTTGGAGTCCGGATGAAGAAAAACTAGGCCCGGGAGTGGCCGCCTAGTTCCTGCTGAAGCGCTGCAGAGAGATTTTGATAGGGCAAATCTCTTCCAAATCCAACACCAATGGTCTCTGAGCGAAGCTTGAAAGCGTAGCTTCGAAACGTGACCAAGATTTTGAAAATCCGATATGGTATGAAGAAGAAATGGTCCGGAGAAGTGAGGTACGTCACCGATGGGAGGTGAAAGGGTAACCCTCTTGAAATAAAGACTTTGAAGAGCTCCAAACTGAAGGATTGAAGCTTTTCAATGAAAACCCAAGACCCAAAACCCTTCTCCACAGCCCGTATTACATATGTGCATCCTCATTTAGCTAATATCTTGATCCAAACCATCATCTTCATGATCCCAAATCCTCAAAATTTTCGAATTTTTTACCTCTTGATGTGTGTTGATAGTTCACTCGAAAAAGTTGGAGCCACTGTCGAAGAGCTATGGCAGAGATCTTTATCCCACATGAGCTTGGGTTGCAGGCCTTTCTGGGGTACAAAAGGAAAGCTCTAAGGAGCTTCACTCATCCAAGAGTGGGGAAGGAGGAGCAAAGCTCGTGGGTTGTTCTCTGGACGTCCGTCGGCTGCTCTCTGGCCGCCCGTCGGCTGCTCTCTGGCCGCCCGTCGGCTGCTCTCTGGCCGCCTCGATATGTGTGTCTTCTACTGTTGCGTGGCGCGTCCGTCGCCTGCTCCCTGGCTCGGATACCAATGTAGTAAAAGCTCTGATGAATTCCCCAATTTTGGGATTCTTTCTGCACGCCGATCGATCCACACTTGACAGAGATGTGCGCACGGAGTTCTTCCTCGATGATCCGCCCAGCCGCGTGGTGACCTTGCCTTAGTGTCTCTCCATAATGATGAATCATCCCCCCCACATGGCTTCATACATGGGTGCCACATGGCATTCATGTATGAGCCCATCTAATCACAACTAAGAGGTGGTTCACACCTCTCTTGGGGGTATTCCATAACATCAAGCATAAGCACCACCTCCTTTACTTGTCAATCCGCGGAGACATGAGGACTAGTATGAAGACCACAAGCAAGTGAAGGCACAAGTGCATGAGTGAAAGCACACAAACATGCACACACATACACACACACGTGCACAAGGTAAGATCAAAGAGAGGAACAATGGAAAGCTTTGATTGCAAAAGAGTTCTCTTACAAAGCTCTATTCTCTAACAAGCTAACTCTCTAAACAAGCTAACCTCAAAAATGAGCTCTCTAGCTCCTTTTATAGTTTTTTGACTAGTTTTGGCCCTATCCAGACCTAGTGTCCGGCCTAGTTAAAAATTAGGTTCCAGGGCTTATTTCAGGGCTCAAACGAAGTCTAAAAATTATGAAAATTAATAGGATGATACTTCTAATGCTCTTCAAGCTTGAGGACTCCTCGGCTTGCACAAAATGGAGCTACAAAAAGGTGAAATGATATTTACAATGGTTTCTAGTGATTAGAATCACTATTTTATAGGGATTTCTTGTGAAAATTTGACATACACTTCTTGGAGCTCCCTATGTGCTCCTTCTTCTTGTGTGTTCACTTCTCTGATGCACTTGACCTTCTCTTATTACGCTTGTCCTTGACCTTGAGCTTCAACACTCCCCCCCCTCTTGAGTCTGTCATCCCTGATAGACCCTTGTTGTAATGGTTGTTCTAGGTAGTTGTTTGAGAGGTAGTGTCCCTTCGGTAGGAACCAGAGCCATCTATCTTCCGAATGTGGCAGGGTTGGTTGTCCGGTTCTTCCTTTGTCACTACAAGCCTTTGCAAGTTGTAGTCCCTTGGTATGTGCTATTTCCTTGGATTCAAGCATGAATGTGTCATTGTGAGTCTCCATTGATGACCTCTAGATCTTCCAAAGATGATGTTCATGGTAGTCATGCCAAGTACTCATAACCCATAATGAATGATGGGAAGTGTGTTCGTGCATGGGTTGAGGAAAATATGTGTCTTGTGCACGGCCTTGTAATGTAGCCCTATGCATGCTTACTTGGAAAAGGTATTGGAAGAAGTATGGTGCAGAAATTGGGGGTTTTGAACTAAGTGCTCAAGGGTATGCGGATGAGGAGGTTTCCTAATCTATCATGGTTATGGTGTTGCCAAAGTAAAGATACTTACCATGGTGAATGGTTGATCGATGTTGATCTCTTTGTGTTGTACACCCATGATTGTGATGGAGCAATGTTGATGAATGTCCGTGTTGATGGTCCACTGATGAGATTTTTTCAGTGGTTGGTCCTATCTCCTCTTTTCAAAGCAACATTTTGAGAATTGAATTTCTTTATATTCCTTGACAAACAACATTGGGTAACTACACCAAGCTTAGTTTCACATATTCTCTTGAGCTCATCGTAAGCAAGAGTCTTCTCACCCAGTATACGGACAAGGATTTTCAGGGTACCAAACTACCCCGTGTAGATATCTCCTTGGATGCTCTCATGCATACAATCGTTAAGCATCTCTCAAGTTGCGCACCTTCAAGCTCTTGCCTCCTACCGTGGTAAGGGGAAACAATAGTTTTGGATGCCATGTTCATGCCACGTTCTTGACATCTACCAAATAAGTCAGCAATAATATCATCTGCTAGCCGAGACACACTTCTATCCAAACTAATAAATGCCAAGGAGTCAACGGTTTCACCCTCAACTAAGCATGACTCATTCATGTTCCATGAGCCAAACGTGGGAACAAGTTCTTTCTCTCACGTTTTTTTCTTCTCTCTTTTTTTTTTTTGAGGAACAATGTCACCAAACAAGAAGACAGGGTTAGTATCAAAAAATGGTTTACATGTGTCTATGTGCTCTTGTGCATGGAACTCTCAATTGTGTCTATGCATGGCCATGTAATGTGGCCCTATATTGATGCATACTTTGGAAATGCATGACCTGAATGGTGCAAAAGATAGGGTTGTGCAAGGAGCACATGGTTGTCGCTCGTCGAGGCTTTCGATGTTATTGGCGGATGTTGATGCCATCTATCGTGGAGGTATCCATTGGATCTCGAGATGACAACTGATCCTTCCTCCTTATGGGGATCCATTTGAGAATGATCTACGACTGTGTAGTGAGCACCTTTGGCCTGTTCATCCTTGGCTGGTTTCTTGATTGTTGTGTCCCTTGTGGTTGGCGCTTTGGTTTTGTAGGGGCCGCTGATGCTTTTGGCTTCCAAACCCATACCTTTGTGGCTCGTCGCCTAACTCGCGTTGAAGAGGTTAGTTAGTCTACTTTTGTTTTTGGTGTTTGGTTCTGACGTTTGCCTCACCTTGGCTTCCTTTTTGAGACTTTTTGCGTATGGGAGAGCATAGGTTGTTGCGAACGTAAGAGCTTCCTGGGTACCCACATGTGTAATCGCCCTTGTTGAGCTGCAACTAATTTCTTAGGCACCCAAATTTGTCGGATACCTTGTGGTTGAGTTTGTCCGAGCTTCTTCCTTCGTCTTCTGGCCTGGTTGGCTTGTCGGGATGGGGTTTGTGGGGGCAAGGCCGGTGGTTGCTCTCCTTTGCATACCCAGATCTGCGTCATGCCTAGAACTGCTTTCGTGTTAAATGGTGTCCTTCGATTCGACATAGCAGTTGTCATGCACTGTTTCACTTGCCTTTTTGGTTGAGGTGTTGTGACCGCCTTAGTCTTGGCACAAGAGGAGGATGCCGCTTGCCTTTGAGCCTGTTCTTCCATGATTGAGATCTTCTGAAACATAGAGCTGTGGCCACAATCTTTTTTGCAAAAATTAGTCCAAGAAGAACTAAGAGAATGTGTGGCATTTGGATTTGTGAGCATGCAATTCTCTAATTCTAATGTAATACATTGTTCCTGTACCCAAACTTGAAGAAGTTGACTTCTTAGGTTCAAGTTGATTGCATGGTCATAAATCCAATCTTGACCCAAGACAAGTGGTTATGTAAGGTCTTCATCGTGACACACTAGCATTTTGACTTTCATTGGAACATCTTGAAGGTAGATGGGAAGTTCCACCTCACCAAACACGAGGTTTCTACACCTCCCAATCCTATGAGATATGCTTCGATGCGCTTGATGTCCAATTGCAGGTCTTTGCAGTATGAAAGTCTAACTGCACTAGTTGCTGCACCTGAGTCAATCAATGCTTTCACAGTCCTCGCACTCTTTCCGTGTCCTATTTCTATGGTCACAAAGGGGCGTCGGTTGACTTTTTGAGAAGTAATTATGCCCAATTTTTGGCACATGTCCATGTGATATTTTGGGGCTTTTGGGTTGACATCTAAGCCTAGTCGCCTTAACTTATTTTGCCTAATGCACTCTCTTGCCTCTGCTTGTGCCTCTTCTCTAACCCTTAACTCCTCTTCTTTTTGCTTCTTAGCAGTGTTGAGTCTCATTAGCATATCCCCTATCAGAGGTTCTTGGTATAACTTGACTCGACAACTGCTTATACAGTTTGACAGGATATCACCTTCTAAAGTGGCCAATTGAACTGCATCGCTAGTGGAAATTCTGTTAATGATCATGGGTCCATATCCTCGTTTTTTCTAACTTGCGGGCATGCTGCTTTAGTGTATAAACTAACACTAGATCTCCCTCTTTCAGTCCCTTATCCTTGATGTGTGCATCGAAGTATGCCTTTTGCCTTTTCTTTGCAGTGTAGATACCTGCTGTCGCTTGTAGCCTTGTCTCACCTAATCGTTCTAGATCAAAGATCCTAGAGGACAATTCATGTCCATCCCACTCATGCTCTTGTGCTACTTTTAAAGCCGGAATTAAGAAATCTAATGGTAGCACAACATTCTATCCAAAGACCATCTGAAATGGGGTGGCATTGAGTACCGTTTTAAAGGCCACTGGGTAAGCCCAAACAACATGATGAAGCTGTTTATCCCAATCAGAGCATTTGTTATTTACAAGCTTGGTCAAGACATTACATAGGATCTTGTTTGTGCTCTCAACTTGTCCGTTAGCTTGTGGATGATAGGGGGCAGAATTCTTATGTATTACCAAGAATTCTTGGAGAAGATTTTCAATGACTTCATTCAAGAAGTGTGTGCCTCTATCACTCACTAACTCTATTGGTAGTCCATATCTCGTGAACACATTCTTGAATAAGAACTTAGTCGTCATCTGAGCATCATTCTTTGTTGTGGCTTTGACTTCTACCCACTTTGTAAGGTAATCTGTGGCTACAATAATGTACTCTGCATGTGAGTTTCTAGCTGGGGGGTTAATAGGGCCTACAAAGTCTATACCCCACTTTGAAAATGCACATCCTCCTATCATTGGCCTCAAAGGCATCTCATCTGTTCTAATCGGATACTGTGCACGTTGGCATGTGTCACACTTCTTTACATAGGTATGTGCATCCATATGAAGAGTTGGCCACCAAAGTCCTGAGAAGAGAATGGTCTTGATTACTCGGTCAGGACCAAAATGTCCACCTGCAGCACCATTGTGTGCAGTTTCTAAGACCTCTGATTCATGAACACATAGTCTTAAGTAATCATCTTTGCCTCTTCGGTATATGTTGTCTCCTACTAAGGCATAGCCTTGAGCCTCTTGCTCCATGCTTCATTTTCTTGCTAGAATTGCCTCTTTGGGTAAGGTTCCCGATCTCATAAACTCTACCAATGGAGTGCTCCAATCCGGAATTAATGACACTTGATAAAGGGTGGCATGCTCCGTTGGGGGGTCTCTCTTTGCACATTGGACAATTCTTATTGCACTCGTGTATTTCTTTGTCCATGCTAGGCCAATACACTCCTAAACGTTTTAGATTCTACAATGTTCATTGTTTCAAGTAGTGACTTCCTAGCAATCCTTCATGAGCTTGTTGCAACCAACTACTATGTTCATCGTCCTCAACACAACAAGCTAGTACACCTTCTATATCTTGTTTGTACATGCTTCCTGCCAATATGTGATATTTTTGTGATTTTACAATTTCTTCTTGTGACGTTTTCACATTCTTATTTGCGGGTCCGAAGGTTAGGACTCGTACCAACTTATTTGCCCATTTAGGAATAACTTCTAAATTGAACAGATAAGCATCAGGTAGTTCATCAAACACTCCTTGTGGTGGCTCTCTTGAAGTGATGCAAGAAAGGTGATCTGCCCAAAGGTGGGTCCTACCTTTTCTAACAACAACTTCAAAGTCATATTCCATTAGCAAGAGGAACCATCTTACTAGACGTCCTGTATTGCAAGGTTTATTGAACAAATATAACAAAGCTTGATGATTAATGAAAAACTTGAACTTATTGGCCAAAAGATAGTGCCTAAACTTCTTCACGGCATATACCATGCCTAAACCCTCTCGCTCAGTTGTGGTATAGTTTTGTTCAGCTGTGGTTAGCTGTCTGCTAGCATATGCTATATGCAAATCTAGATTTCCTTCACCTGTGGGTTGCGCTATGATTGGAGGCATCCACATGGACATGGAATGGCTTATTCCAATCAGGAGTGGTCAATATTGATGGATGTGCACAATCGTTTCTTCAACTCATTGAAGGAATTTTCACATTCGTCATTCCACTCAAAATTTGTCAACAAACCATAAAGAGGTTTAGCTATGATCACATACATGTGGATAAATCTACGATAATATCCACAGTGGCCCATAAAGGCTTGTACCTCTTTAACATTCCTTGGCCTTGGCAACTACGCTATGGCTCGTACTTTATCTTCATCTGTTGATATTCCATTCTTAGAAACAATGTGACCTAAGATCTTACCTTGTCGTACCATAAACACACACTTCTTTGGGTTCAGACACACTTGATATTCTCTACACTTGTTGAAGATCTGTCTGAGCTCAGGGATGTGGTATCTTGTTTCTTGGGAATGAGCACATAAATCATCCACATATACTTCTAAGCTCTTTCGCAAGAACTCTTTGAAGACATGACACATGAGCATTTGGAATGTTGCAGGTGCATTGGTGAGCCCAAATGGCATCACATGAAATGCAAAGATTCCCCACTCTGTGGCAAACGCCGTCTTGTGTTGATCTTCTGGGGCAATGGCTACTTGGTTGTAACCTGAAAATCCATCAAGGAAGCTATAAACTTCCTTGCCTGCAACACGACGGGTAAGTATAGACTTATTATAAGCCCTCTCAACTAGAACAGACACTTTTCTCTTACCTCCTGCAACTGTCTTCATCAGATGCACCTGTTTAGCCTCTCTACAAGGTTGTGCACTGATCGAACTAGGAGTAGGTGTGTGGAACGATCGACTAACCTTAGGCCATGAGGACCTCTCACCCTAGAAGCCTATGCCCGATGGCCATCCTCATAGACTAAATCCATCACCATGGCCTGTGCTGATGACTAACATCTCTCCTTCCTCACCAATGTTCTAATAGTTTCCCTAAGTCCCAAGATGAATTTGTGGATCTAGAGAAACTCTAGGATAGTAACAAGCACATTAACAAGCACCTCTCTATACTTATCTGTGTACTATTGAACTATCTGATTCTTTTGACTGATGAAGAACAAGGTTTCTAGCAGTCTAGACCTCTCATCAGGTGGTACAAAATTGTTATAGAACAAGATTTTGGACTGATCCCAAGTCATGGGCTCTTTCTTACCTTGTTCAATCTTACACCACCACCTATGGATGACGTCCATGAGGTTATACATGGCCTTTTGAATCTTGTGTCTATTGTCCATGATATGACACAAGCATAAGCACTCCTCCCACTTGTTGAGCCACTGCTCAGTAGAATCAGCAGCCCTAGCACTATTCGAACCATGATATCTAGGCAGCTTAAGATCCTTAAGCTGCCATCTAGCCTCTCTAACTAGGATGCTATCACTAGGGACTTCTAGAGTTTGATGCTCATCTGGAGCATTGTTGAAGCTCAAGGTCAAGGACAAGTGTAATAAGAGAAGGTCAAGTGCATCAAAGAATTGAACATACAAGAAGAAGGCAATGAAAGAAGGATTATGCTATGGGTGCTTAGTGTTGGAGAAACAATCACTAATTGGACATATATTTGAAGGTCAAAGCTTTAGAAGAAACCACATGCCTATGTGAAGGGACAAATTCACAAGTGTATTATATTTGTAAAGTTATTTCACTTTAGTTCTAGAAGTTTTTTAAAAGTCAAGAGATTGAGAAAAACTATATAAGTTAGTTTGTATCAACTGACGCATAGTGGAAGAGAGAGAGAGAGAATGTTAGTAGGAGTTCATTTTGTATCACTGAGTATAATCGGGCTTCTTTGAGTGAGAAATCACTTGTAAGCTTCTGAGTTTTCATAGCTATGATAAGAACTAGTTAAAGTTCTGTGTATAAGTCTTCTTCTTCCATGATTCTCCAGAGTTTGTCTTCTGTGAAATGATTTCAAAAGTTGAAGTTTTCCAAGCAAGTCGATGCCTGGCATCGAGTTTGTGTTGATAAGTCATTGTTTTCATTCTCTGAGTGTTAAATATTGTTGAATCTTCTAACAACATGAAGTTTGTGGAGCAACTCAATGCCTGGCATCGAGTTTCAACATAAAGTCGATGTCTTGCATCGACTTCCTAAATAAAAGTGATCTTCTTCATATCTTTTGTACACGCGCTTATTTCAAGGAAGTAAAGTTCTCGGTTTTGGCTATCATTTCTCAAAGTTTGGAGTATCAATGAGTTAATGCTGACCATGGAGGTTGTCTAGTGTCACATTAATTCATTTCTTGTGATGTTTCACACATCAACAAGTGGTATCAGAGCGAAAGGTCCTAGAGAGTAGAAGGCGGCAAAGGTACGAGAAGTTTTTGAAAAGTTTTTCATTAAAGTTCGAAAGGTGAAGCATTGGAAGTCTCAAGTTTACTGCAAAAGTATCTTCATACACAAAGAGCTCCAAAAGGTATTATCCTTTATTTTTTAAGCTCACAAGTTGTAGCAGAAGGAAAAGAGTATCGCTGATCATATCTCCATTGACAAACTGGACAAAGATAATTATCCTGCATGGGTAATGAGAATGGAAGCCATACTTATGAGTAAGGATCTCATGATATATGTAATAGGTGAAGAAGAGAAGCTAGTATTTGAGGATGAAAGCTGACCAAAGAAAGAGGAACTTGATGCTTTAAAGCATTGGCAAAAGATGGATGCAAGTGCAAAAGCCTACATTTACAATAAAATCTCTGATCATTTGCTACCACACATCAGAGGATTGGAATCATGTGAAGATATATGGAATGCATTGGAGTATCATTTCCAAAGTACTACCAAAGCAAGGAAAGCAAGTCTATGGTCAGAGTTTACAACATTCAAGAAGAAGCCAAGTCAAATTATTAGTGATTATGTCACTAAGATGAAGGATCTAGCAGATAGTCTTGGATCCATAGATGAAGATATTGAGGATCATAGGTTGATTGCTCAATTACTTACAAGTTTGAGAGGAGATGAAAGGTGGAAACCTTTTGACTTATCAATAGAACTTTCATTAAATCATTATGTTCCAGATTTGAACTAGTTGCTTGTGGTTTGATGCTCACATTTGAGCAAGACTTTAAGGGAGATGGAGATAAAGGTCGAAGTTCTGCAATGTACATGAAGAACAAGAAGAAAGGAGATAAAGGTAAAGCAAAGGATGAAGAAGAGTCAACTTCTCAAGTTTATTATGCAAGAGGTAAATGCACTGGCAGAGGAAGACTAAGAGGTTTCCGAAGAGGAAGAGGTAATAAAAAATAACAACAAGAAGGCTTGTTGGATCTGTGGATTGAGTAATCATTTGGCTCATGACTGTTGGCATAATCAACAAGGATCAAATCAAGTTCAAAATAACAATAGCAGAGGCAGAGGTGGAAGATATCAAAGTAATTTTCAGAGAGGTAGACAAAGTCAAAGAGGAGGCTACGGTAGAGGTGGAGGAAGAAGTGGGGACAAAATAAATCCTAGAACACCACCTACTACAACTATGCATATGACTTACAAAATGAGAGTCATACATCATTGATGATAAACTCAATCAGCACATAAGATAAAGAAGATCTAAAGGTATTTTACATTGAGTCTGAATGTTCTAATCATTTCTTAGGAAACATAGAATTGATGTCAAAATTGGAAAAAGGCATTTCTAGTCATATAGTTCAAACAAGTGATAATACAAGACACAGTGTACATTCAATTGGAAAAGTGAAATGCAAGAGTGGAGCAGATTTGATAACCAATGTTTTGTATGTTCCCACAATACCTAAAAACTTGATTAGTGTGGGACAGATAGTTGAAAAAGGTTTTCAAGTGAGGTTTACAAATGAAGGAGTATTTGTTGAAGATCCAGAGAATGGATATAATCAGATTGTCTCTGGTAAGAAAGAAGGTAGACTCTTTACTTTAAGAGTTCAAGGAAACATTGGTCAAGCTTTGCTCACACGTGGTGAAGGAGTGATTACAGAACTTGATCTCTAGCATAAGAGATTAGGTCATTTCAATGAAAGAGGAATTAAAGCTATGATTGCTAATCAGTCTGTACTAGGACTACCAAATGTGTAGAATCAGCATATGGTTTATAAATGTGAAGCATGTCAAATGGGTAAAGCATATAGGTCACCATTTCAGAAGAAAGGATTCAAACATGATGGATTACTAGAGCTCATTCATACAGATGTATGGGGACCAACAAAAGAAGGATCTATCAGTGGCTCAAGGTACTATGTTCTTTTCATTGATGATGCTACAAGATGGATAACTCTATATGTATTGAAGGAAAGATCAAAAGTATTTGGAGCCTTCAAGCATTTTCATGCATATGCAGAGAGAGTCACAGATCAAAAGCTTAAGAGAATGAGGTCTGATGGAGGGGTAGAGTACTTCTCCCAAGAGTTCAATGATTATCTTTGGAATGCAAATATTAAGAGAGAAATAACCTACAGCTATACACCACAACAAAATGGTGTAGCAGAAAGAAGAAATAGGACTCTAATTGAGTTTGCTAGAGCTATGCTGAAGGAGAAGAATTGTCCAAATTATCTTTGGGTTGAGGCTGTAAATACAGTTACATATCTTGTGAATAGATTACCATGTGCAGCTCTCAATGGTATGACTCCATATGAAACTTGGTGGGGTAAGAAACCAACACTAGATCATTGTAAAGTGTTTGGATCGATCACATATGCTTATGTGCCATCACAACTTAGGCATAAACTTGAACCAAAGGCAGAAAAATATGTGTTCATTGGTTATGATGAAAAGCAGATGGGTTACAGGTTGTGGAATCCTCTAACCAAACAATTTCTTGTTTCTAGAGATGTTACATTTGATGAACAGAAAAGTTGGTATGCAGATCAAAGTCAAACAGCTGAAGAATTTGAAGAAGAGGTAAGAAGATGTGAGAAAGGAAAATCAATTGTGCAGGTAAATGAAGATGAAGGCTATATGCAAGCAAGTACATCCAGAATGTTGGGAATGATGGATGGACACTCCAAGAGAATGAGTAGGTACTGCCAAATCCTGCTTTGTACCAGCCCTTTGATGCTTCAGAGTTGATAAGTGGACCTCCTTAGCTTTCCAATGACACCATAAAATGGCCTATGTACTTTGGAAATGGTGTGTAAAGATTGAATCAAAACAGATAACTTTGGACTTCAAGATCTCAAGAAAACCTTCTATTTTTTACTTGACACCTGCTGGATCTTTTGCTCAGTATGACCAGCACATTAGGAATTGGAAAAATTTCTTTTAGGGGTATCTAATTATCTTAGCAAGCTAACTATTACAAGTGGAATGATATAAAAAGATTAACTATGCTCAAAGAAATCAATTTAGCAAGTAAACCTTTATCCCCGATTTTTTAGGACTATTGCAGACCTTGATCAGTGATCACCTCGACGAGCTTTTCTCTTAAATGGATGAATAGAATCTCTTCAAATTTTTATAGCATGTAGAAAACTTTGAGCTGGTTCCAACAAGCTATAGATCTTTGAATTTGACGAAGAAATGACTAAGATATGCTCTCCACAAGTTGACAGACTTCAAGTACTATGATAGAGAACTCAGAAATGAACAATGTAGATATATGTATTAATGAACAGTTGTATACAATGCCATTGGCATGAAGATCATTGCCTAATGGTGTAGATAGGTGTGGGCTAGAGTGTAGGCCTCACACACACTCAGAAATGACAGATGTGAGCTCGGGATAATGAGTCTTCTACCCATGACTTTTGAGTTGACCTTTTATAATGATTTAGTTCAAAGTTTGAATTTGAATTCAAACTTTGGCTCTCTTTAATCAAGATCCTACATCCTAGGAGATATTCCATCTACTTGATTGATGATTTACAACTAATAAAGTTCACGAGATTTCCTTGGTTGGTGTTTACAAAGATTCCAAAGTCAAAACTCACTTTTACATAGAGATAAAGTGGTAATTAATCACTAGCATTTGTTCCTATGCTTCTCATATGTGTATGGACTTTAAGGTATCCTTCAAGCCAAATGTGTAGGCTTGTGAATTGCACCAACAGCTCCCCCTCAAGCCAAACATTTTGTCTTGGTCTTCATCTTCAATCTTCATTTATATCCTGCAATCCAATCATTGCTTTGAACCTACAAAGTTTGGTTTCATCCAAATCTTTAGTTAACAAATCTGCACACTGCATGTTGGTTGATACATAAGTAAGTTGAATGTCCTTGCTCAATAGCTTCTCTCTCACATAGTGGTAATGGACATCTATATGTTTGGTCCTAGCATGATAGATAGGATTAGCTGTAAGGTGAAGTGAGCTTGTATTGTCTCCAAAGATTATTGGTGACCTAGTATATAAACCCAATTCTGTATACAATAGCTTGATCCATATGGCTTATTGGGTGGCATTATCCAATCCTCTATACTCTGCTTCTGTAGAAGACAAAGCAATAGTAGGTTGCTTCTTTGAAGACCATGATATTGGTTTATCACCTGCAAATGAAATGTATCCTGAAGTGCTCCTCCTATCATCCTTGCATCCTGTCCAATTAGCATCTGAATAGATCTTGATATCCAAGTCTGAAGTGTAAGGGAAATACAAACCATGATGTTGTGTACCCTTGAGATACTTTAATATCCTTTTTGCAGCCTCTAAGTGCCTTGTGCTTCATGAAGTACAATACAATCCACCTGCTATAATCATCAATAAAAGATACATAGTACCTTGATCCTGAGATTGAGGGTTATTTGCTTGGTCCCCATACATGTGTGTGGACAAGTTCTAGGTAGTCCTCATGCATGTAGCCTTTCCTTGAGAAGGGTAACTTGTGAGACTTCCCAAATTGACAAGCACTACATTTATATATCATGTGTTGTTTGGAAACATTAGGTATTCCAATTACACATTGATCCCTACATATCTGTTTCAAGGTTCTTTCTCCTACATGCCCTAATCTTTTGTGCCAAATCTCAAGTTCTGAAAGTGTTTGATCTTTATAACTGTATAGTGCAATATTCTTTGTGTCTTCTAACTCAAAAGTAAAAAGTCTACCTGATTTTTCTCCTTTTGCTATTGTCTTGAACCCATGCCTTGGATCCTCCACAAATGCTCCAAATTGGTTGAATCTAACCTGCAAACCTTTCTCCACAATCTGTCCAACACTCATCAAATTTTTGGTAATGGTTGGTACATAGAGTACCCTACTCAACAAGTTTTGACTTCCATCACAGGTCTTAACATTTCCAACTTTTACTACTGAGTGCTTGGTGTCATCACCTGTTTGTACTTGATGCTTACCTTTTGGTTCCTCAAGATCAGAGAGTAGTGCTACATTGCCAGCCACATGATTTGAGCATCCTGAGTCAATGTAGAATAGGTGGTCATCATTTATATCTCGTTTTGAAGTCATGTTCATGATCAGAAGAGAGTCATCTTGCTCTTCTGTATAGTTGTTGTAGTCCTTTCTGGATTTGAATCCTCCTTGGTAGTTTCCATTATAGTTGTTGTTGTAATTGTTGTTGTAGTTGTTGTTGTAGCCTTGATGATGGTTGAATCTACCTCTTGACTGTGACATCACAATTGATAGACCCACGATTGATAGGTATTCATGCAAAAACCTGAGGAATTCTGTCCATCACGATTGACATCCATCAATCACGATCAACACCATCCATCATGACTGACACCATCCATCATGACCTAGATTCCTATCCATCACGATTGACACCCATCAATCATGATTGACATGTGTTCTTCATGATTGATAGGCTACAATGGATAGCTTTGTCCATCACGATTGATAGCCCTGTCAATCGTGATTGATAGCCAATTTCGGACAATTTTTTAGGGTTTTTAATTTTTCAAATTTTGGCAAATATTGAGCATAAAGTGCAAGTGATAGGAACATTGTGAGGCCCCCAAGCATATAATCCGAGATTTCTTGTTTGCTTGTTTTAACCCTGTTTTGAACCCTAGAATCTTGAACTGTCATAACTTCTTCATACAAACTCCGTTTCTAGTGATCTTGGGCTCATCAGAAAGCTCGATCTCTAAGGGAATTTCCAAAAAAAAAAAAAATCAAAATTGGGTCTTTATATTACATGAATGGACATGGTTTTTTAAGTTAATTAAATTGAGATCTTGAGCTAACTTTGGGACTTTTACAAGTCCATTGAGAGCATCGAAGGGTGTCCAGAGCGAGGGCATTCTGCAAGCTTGAGAACGGGGTTCTTGAGCACTCAAGAGCAAGCGATAAGCAACTCGAGGTTGGATCATTCTCAACCCCCTCTATCAATTCCTAGCTTAGGCTAAGTATGAATAGAGGTATTGATTAATTAGGGCTACATTAAGCACGGTCAAGTACAAGAACCATAATTATTTAAGTGCAAGTATAAATAGGTTACAATTGCAAAAAAGACCCTAAAGTAAAGAAACTTAAATTAAGTGATCAATCTTCAAGTGCATTGAAACTCAAGTATTCCTTGTGACGAAAACCATTGGACAAGAAGTGAAAACCTAAGGAAAATAAAAAGAACAAGTAACTAATACAAATGAACTCTGCAAGGAGGTTGTACTGGGAAAATTGGGATAACCACCAAGGCTTATGAACCTTAGGTCAGGAAGATCTTTAGGATGAGATAGACAAAGCCTCAGATCTTCTAAATCTAGTGTCAATCATACTACTAGGTCTTAAGCCCAGTAATTGAGTGACTACCCATACACTCTAAATTCCAAAACAAGTGATTTTGAGATGTCATATAGCATGGAGAGACATGTAGGTAGCTCAGGAGTGGCATACCTAGAAAAACCAGAAGGAATTTACAAGACTCAACTGAATATATGAGGACCAACCGATTGGGTGCTCGTATCTATGAGGATGGTCTGAGAAGATCTATTATCCAGATTAAAAACCCGGATCAATCCATTGGACTAGAGCATCTAGTAGTCGAATTCGAAAATGGTGCATACATAGACAAAGAAGGAACAATGTATGTAGTCACTACTCAACCAGATAGGACAGACAAATTTGGAAATATAATCTCCGAGGCTAGAATAGGTGACATGGAGCAAGGGAACATAGGAAGAGAGCCAAAAACCCCTCGAGGCAAATCAGTCCTAACTAGAATAATCACTCTAGAGTAGGTTCCCTAGGACAATAAGAGCATAGAATTGCTCCTAAATCGAGAGATAGACAAGGCTTTTAGGTATAAACTCGACCAGCCTAATGAAGTGGGAACACTTACCATATATGAATTCAAAGATCCTGATACCCCAGGCAAAGTAAGCTACTTAGACAATACTTCAAAGAGGGTCTTTGTGGTCTCAGAGCATGGTAGGCATGCCTACACTTGGAACGGTGAATTTGTTTTTCCCCAACTAAGATCTAATGTCTCTTATGGTCACCAAGGAGCTACTACATCCCAAGTTCATGGAGCTCAAAGGGATAAGAGTAGGGATAGACCCGAGGCAAGCTTTGCTAACCCAATAGGGAGAGAAAGAACAAGAACTGAGAATGGAAAACAAGAGACATAGAGAGCTAAGAAATTAGAGAAACGCAGACGATTTCTCTCTAGCAAGACCTAGAGAACACACGAGAACCTTACGACCCACACAATTGGTCAAGTCCATGATAATTTATTTTGATGGTATAGGAGACCCTTCTGATCATGTGGTAGAATTTAGGCAAGTATTGAGAGTTGAGCAAGTTGATGACCTATTCACACAACACAACGCTTTCAGTCTAACACTCAAAAACACTACTCTTACATTGTTTCAACCACTACATGAGAGGCAATTCAGGAATATAGACGAATTGGTAGAAGCATTCATCATTGAATTCTCCAAAAGTGGCATGAGGCATAATACTTCCTAGCTGATACATAACTTCAAATAGACACCTCAAGAAACAGTTAGACTTGCAGGAAGAAGGTTTAGACAATATCTAGAGAGATTCTCTGTTCCAGAGTTACCCACACCAGCCAAACAAGTGGCTTTATTCATTAGCGGAAAAAATGGACCTTGCATGGGCCTTGTAAGGATTCCTAATTTTTAGGGATTAAAGAGCTCGTTAACGTGTTACAAAAACAGTAATGCTGACCAGCCGAAATCGTTACCGAACAAATGTTAAACGTGAAACAGTGTTTACCGTAAAATGGGTTAAACTTTTAGTATCATTACCAAAAAAACGTTACTAGACCAGTGTGGGTTCTTGGGAGTGGTAGGGGTCTGTTAGACAGAGGCCCTGTACTCTTTTCCCAATTATTCAACACAACATCCGAAACATGTATACACGTCTTAGCTTAGTTACTGGCAGTAACTAACAACTTTTGATCTCTATATTTCTGCATACCGAACTCTCCAGACTAACCTGCTATTGGGACAGAGCAGTAGTCTGGGATACCGATTTACCAGTAGTAATCAACCGAAAACCATACTTTAACTGATAGATTCGTTTGTCACAACGCTTTATAGCGATCTCAACTAAAAGCTCACGTTACTGAAAATACTAGTTCGTTCTCATCACCGAATGCAACAAGTTCAGTAAAACAAACAGAACATACTCAACAGTGTATTAAGTTGTCAAATCAAATCACGCAGTAATATAACTACTCAAACTGACTCAAAGTACTTCAACGACCGAAGAGCATACTGCAATACTATGCGGAGACAGTACTCAGACACACAATCCGTCACTTAACAGTCATCACAGTGAACTTCAGTGTAAGTAGACGATGCAGACAGAACAGAGATCAACATTAACAATACTCAAAACTTCACAATAGTGTAACAATACTCTAACAAATATCAAGGCGGACAACCTGACAATTCCAGGAAAAACATCTCTCTCGACCATTCTCTTTTCATTACTTTATATAGAATTACAAGATGCGCGTACCAACTTTTCGGGCGTAATTCAAGGAACTACGCTACATCCGGCATACATTTGTCCTACTCCGGCGACCGTCTAACTAACACTGGCACGCACGGTGGACCCGAACCCGCAAGTGATTTTGATTACAAAACTACTGTTCATCTATGATACCTTCTAAATACATATTCCTGGCTAATCTAAATGTCCAGGCTATTTTTTTCTTAAGGGTTTCTAATAATTGCTTAAGGGTATCGGGTTCTAAAATCTGCGCATCTACTCTAACGGAACTGAGGGCGATGGCTTCAGTAAGCAAAATTTCGGCCTGTGTTTGCAAAAAGGCCTCCTGTAAATAAAAATCGTTTGATAATGCCGCATCTCTTGCTGTCTTCATGTCCGTTACTTGTTTCTGCATCTCATTGATTCTGTCTTTCTGGTTTCGTACCTGATTATCCAATCTTCCGAACTGTTGGTTCTGGAACTCTATGGTTTTGTAGTAAGCATCTCGTTCTCTGCGGGCATTTGCTAAGTCCTTCTGATATTTGGATTCTCTGAGTAATTGATGTTTAAGCATATTGTTGACTTCATCGAGGGATTCTTGTGTTCTCTGTAATTGTTCTTCTGCCTGCTTAGCTTCTGTCTGGTAATCTTGGCTCTTTTGTATGGCTTCCCACAACTGAACTCTTGTTTCTTCAAGTAGGTTTCCTAGCGCTATTCTTGTGTCGTCTGTATCTTTGATTGTTTGATTTAACTTTATTATCTCTGTGTCGGCAGCTGTCAGTAGTTCGTCTTTTTCAGCCAGTGCCTTATCTCTCTGGTTTGAGTGTTCTTCCTGTGCTTGGAGTGTAGCCTGTAGTTGCTTGATCTGCTCATGTAGTGCATGATTTTCCGCTCTTGCTGCTTGTAATTCTTCCTGAAGAGGGGTGATATCCGCCTCCATTATTTCCAATTTCCTTTGGAATTCCTCTCGTGCACTGTCTGTGGCTTGCTTCAGGTGTTGCGGCAGTTGTTGGGATAGATTAATTAAAAGGTGACCCATATTTTCTAGTTCCGAAAAAATTGGAATGGGGTGGAATGGCAGAGGAGGGCGAGGTTGTGACAAGGTTCCGGTGAGGAGTTGTTGTGAATTTGGAGGTGAATAGTTGAGGGAGGATGTAGAGGCTTCAGAAGTTCCGGTGGGGTGACTGGGCTTGATGGGGCTGTAGGGTGGTTCCGGTTGGGAGATGGGGTTAGCAGGCGGGGTTTTGGGGAGGGCAGAGTCAGTAGTTGTTACCTTGTTTGTTTGTTCCGTTTCTGCATTGTGTGCTTCTGTGGATTCCACTGCCTTCAGTAGCTTGTCTAGTGCATCTTGATTAGATTGCTGCTCATTTTCCTGTTGCTCTGATTCTTTTTCGGTCGAAATTATTTCTGTCTCTGCTTGATCTTGTTGTTCTTGTTGCTCAATCGATGATTCATTGTGCATTGATGTAGCTGTATCATGGAATGTCTCCTCTTCTTGCTTCTCTTCTTCTTTATCGTCATCTTTATCCTTTCCGGCTGAGCCTTGTGCTTCACTTTCTGAGGAGCTAATCCTGATGCGTTTCCGGCGGAACAATTGGTTGAGCTCTTCTTCATCTTCTTCCTCCTCATCTTCTAGTAGTTGAACTGACTCTTCGTGCCTTAAGACTGGTCCTCGTGGTGGTGGTTGAGTGGCGAGTATGGTTGGGAAGAGGAAAGAAAGGATGTGGGGAAGTCTGGATCGAGGGGTGGTTCCTTTGTTGACTTGTTTCACTATGGCGACGCACTCCTTATGGATTCGGTGAAAGAAAAATGAGGCGAAATTAACGGGTTCTCGTGCGGCAAGGTCGATGGCGAAATGGAATGGGCGGGAGATACCCTTGGAGGTTAAGGATCGCAACTAAGAACTGCAATGCGGTTTTTTCAGGTTCGGGGCGGCAGAGAATGGCGTATTCATTTGATGAAAATCGGGGAAAAAGTTCTACCATTCGAGCTACAGGGATGCTTGGGCCATTTTCGCGGCCTTGTGGGGTGAGATGAAAGGCTTCGGCGAAAGCTTGGAAGGTTATTACGGTTCTAGATGGTAGGGAGGGGAAGAGCCATTGTCGTTCGGTGATGGGAGATTGGGCGATGGCTGGGATAATTTGTGTGAAGAAGGGATGGGCTTCCACTAAGTGCCAAGGCAGCTCAGCAAAGTTGGCCAACCCTCGGATACGAAGGTATTCTCCTACCTCGGTAGGGATACCATCACAGAAAGCTGTGTAGTTCGTCAATGCTTCCATTGCGCACGCGAACACGAATACACAGGACACAGCACACGGATACACAGAACACAGAACACACAATCACAATCACAAGAACACAATAGCGTTTTTTGACGCAACCGAAGAGCTTAAGTACAAATATTACGGTGGGGGGGTAGGAAGTGATGGTTATCATTGTGCAGTGCTGGAATGATATTGCTTTTAATTTGGCATGCATACTTGAATAATTGGTAAGGAGGGCGGCTTATGACAAAACACGGCTATAAAAAAGAGAAAAGAAAGAACAGAATGAAAAGTAAAAAACAAAAGCTAAAAAATGTGGTCCACCGCCGAATGATTTAATGCGGACTAGTAGCGCTTTGATACGGCCGCAGCTTCGAGCCGTTGATTGCTTTTGGAAGTGGATTTCCGGTCAACGTAGTCAACCGAAAAGTTGCTGGACCGATTTGCTCTGTGATCTTGTAAGGGCCAAACCACCGTAATTTGAATTTGCCGGCGGATCTATTTGACTTTGCATTATAAAAAAGTACAAGCTGTCCTACCGAAAACACTGGAGTTTTCAGGTTTCTATCGTGCGTCCTTGCCTGTCTTAGTTGAACTTCGTGCATAGTTAAGAAACTGAGCCATCGGTGCTCATCTAACTCTCTGAGTGTGTCCAACCGAATTGACAGTGAGTCTTCCGGTAGAAGTTTCTGAGTGATTGCTACGCGTAAACTTGGTATGACTATCTCCATTGGTGCTATAGCTTCTAAGCCATAAGCTAATTTGAAAGGTGTCAATCCTGTTGTTACCTTGTATGTAGTCCGGTAGGCCCATAATACTGCAGGTAGCAGTTGATCCCATCTTTCCGGTGATTCCATGATCAATTTTCGAAGGATATTCAGCAGAGATTCATTTGTACTTTCGGCCAATCCATTAGCTCGAGGATAATAAGGAGAACTAAATTTATGTGTGACCTGGAACGATTGTGTAAGTGCCTTCATTAAATTGTTTACAAAATGAGTGCCTTGATCTGAGACAATTTCTAGTGGTAAGCCAAAACGTGGAAAGACATCGGTTAGCAGACACTTTGCTACCGTAACTGCTGTAGCAGACCGTAAAGCCTAGGCTTCTGCCCATCTGGTTGCATAGTCTGTGCAGGTCAGTATGTAACGGTTGTTACTGTAGACTGCTGGAGGTGTAATCGGACCGATAAAGTCTAGACCCCATTTCTGGAAAGGTTCCCATGGTAAGATGGGTTGCAGAGGAAAAAGATGATGTTGCAAAGGCTGACCAGATCTCTGACATGTATCACATTGTTTGACAAACTGTGAGATATCTATGTTCATTGTTGGCCACCAGAGACCACTCTGCAGAATTTTCCGGTGAGTTAAGTCTACTGCAAAATGGCCACCGGAAGGAATTGAGTGAGCCAAAGTAATAACTGAATTAACTTCATGTGGTGGAATACAGCGAAGTAAGATTCCGGTATGATCTACATAATATAATTCTCTAGCAATTAACCGAAATAGACGGCTAAAGACTGCAATTTTTCTGCGTACTGCCGTAGAAGTCTGAGATGGAAGGCAACCATCAGTGAGAAAGGTCAAGATCTGATCATAATACGAAAATGGGATAGGTGGGTCTACAGATTCTTCATTAATTGGTTCTGATACATAAATCGCGGGTGTCGTGTCATCTATGCCCACCGGAGCTTCACCAGAATCTAAGCGGGATAAGAAATCTGCTAAGGCATGTGAACTGCCTGGCCGGTGAATGACTTCGTAGTCAAATTCCTGCAAGAGTAAGACCCATCGCGCTAATCGACCACCTAGATGCTGTTGCCGAACTAGATAGACAAGTGCAGCGTGATCTACATGAAATGTGAATTTACGGCCTAGCAAGTAATGTCTGAATTTCTTGACCGAATATACTAGCCCTAGACATTCCCTTTCTGTTACAGAGTAATTCTTTTCAGCAGGCGCTAATCTTCGACTTGCATAATACACTGGTCTGAACCATTTATCAATTTGTTGCATCAACACACTTCCTATTGCTATATCTGAAGCATCAACAAATACATGAAATGGGTGATCCCAGTCCGGCGGTTGTAAGATAGGAACTTGTGTTAATAAATGCTTTAAACGATCAAAGGCTATCTGGCATTCCTGGGTCCATTCAAATTGTTGAGGTGTTTTGCTGATTAGCTTGTTTAGTGGTATAGCCAAATGAGCAAGCCACCGTAAGTGCCTTCCATGCCACCGTACTTGGCCCATAAAGCACATAACTTCTTTTGGAGAAGTTGGCACCGGAGCTTCTAATACTGCCGAAATTTTATCTGGATCTACTTGGATACCTTGTGCAGATACAATGTGGCCAAGTAACTTGCCACATGAGACCGCAAACACCGATTTGTTTGGATTCAAACAGAGTTTATACTCTCTACATTTCTGAAAGCAGCACCGTAAATGGAATAGGTGTGCTATCATCTTACCGAAAATTGAAAAATCGTCGAGATATACTTGCATAAATGAAGTGAGATAAGGAGAAAATATCTCCTGCATACATCTTTGAAATGTGCTTGGTGCGTTTCTCAATCCAAACCACATTACCGTACAAGCAAAGACACCCCAGTTGGTAATAAATGCAGTTTTTGGTATATCTTCTTCAGCCATTCTAACTTGGTTGTAGCCACTGTATCCATCTAGGAATGAATACATCTCGTGACCCGCTACTCTATCAAGCATGGTATCCAAAAAGGGAATTGGAAAGGGACCCGGTACGGTTGCTGCATTTAATTTCCGGTAATCTACACAGATTCTCAATTGCTTGTTTTTCTTTGGCACAATCATAATCGGAGAGATCCATTCAGCATGCTCTACTGGCATGATGAATCCGACTTTTAATAACCTCTCCAATTTTGCCTTTACCTGAGATGCATAATGGGGATTCATCCGGTAGCTGGTTTGCTTTATCGGCCTTGATTCTGGCTTCAGCAAAACCCTGTGCTGGTAGATACGGG
Source organism: Ceratopteris richardii (assembly GCA_020310875.1). Classification (NCBI taxonomy): domain Eukaryota; kingdom Viridiplantae; phylum Streptophyta; class Polypodiopsida; order Polypodiales; family Pteridaceae; genus Ceratopteris; species Ceratopteris richardii. Next base: position 28,381,896 of record CM035437.1, on the reverse strand, counting down.
GGTCCAATCCTTTCATGTCTTTGTAGTCCCATGCAAAGACATCAGTGAATTCTTGGAGTAGCTGGATTAAATCTGCTTGAAATGTTTCTGGTAAGTTTTGCTTTATCTTCACAGGACGCGGATGATCTTCATCTCCTAAATTGTAAGTAATAAGCTGATCTTCGGGGACATAGAACTGTTGATGTTTCTCTGTGTTGTCTGTTGGTTTAAGAAGTGGCTGCAGTTCATCGTCATGTGTCGAAACAGTGTCTTCCTTCTTAGCTTCTTCTGTGATGGGCATTACCGTACAGACTGAAGCATTCCAATTATCTACAACGGTCTGTAGATCAACAGTTCCTAAGGAAATTAAATCAGCGTTATTCTTCAGAAATTCTTCTTCTTCATCGTCTGACAATCCATCTAGCATATGGACTGGTTTAGCAAAATACGGTCTAGCGTGTAGCTCGCAGGGTTGTATAGCATCTAATTTTACCACATATCTATGATTGGCATCTTTAAATGTAAGCTCTTGTGCAGACCAGTCCTGTATTACCTTCGCATGTTTCAGCCAAGGTCGGCCGAAAAGAAGGTTGTAATCCAAAGTGGATTCCGGCAGATCTAGTATAACAAAGGTCATTTTAAAGGTCGTCCCTTGCAAAGTGATGGGTACATTCCGCACAAGTCCTACGGGATGGACTCTTGATTGATCTGCCATTCTGACAAAAAATTGAGCTGGTTCGATTTCGGTCCATCCTAATCTTTTGCATAAGGCCGCAATCGCAATGTTAACACCAGAGCCTCCATCAATCAATACTTGCGTAATCTTATGATTCTTATACCATACTGTAATCAAGGGGACTGAATGATCGACAGTAGAATCAGGTTCCGGTTGAACTGCTGCTGTCGCCGGAATACAAGAAGGTACCGGAATGAACTGTTGTTGGAACTATTGTCGAATTCCAGGTACTAATGCCAGTAGTTGGCCCAAAGGCAGAGTGATAGATGCCTTAGATAGGATTTCCCAGGCCTGTTGAGATTGATTGACAGGCTCTACTGATGTTGAAGTTGATGCTTCTGCTAATGCGGAGGTGTCTACGGTTGGTAATGTATCTGCTGCTGATGATGTTCCTGCTGCTAACTCTCTTTGTTCTATTCCTTCCTTTATTAACGAGGGCTGGGTTACCGGAATAGGCTCTGGAAAGGCTGGTGGTTCTGCTGTGGTCCATTGACTAGCCTTGTTATACATTCTGTGTTGTTCACGTATCTCTGGTTCAAATATTTCTGCTGCTGGTTGCAATTGTTTACCACAACGGGTCTGGACTGCAGCAGCTTGTGTCTCCACCGGTGTGATTCTTACCATGTTGGCCATTGGATTTTGACGTTCCTTCTTCCTTTGATCATACTCAGCTGCATCTTTGCAAAATCTCCTAATATGTCCAAATTCACCACAAAAATGACAACGTGGTGGTGGTAAATTGGGATTTTCCGGTGGTGGTCCATTTTGCCAGCGGTTTGGATTATAGTTGTTATTCCTCTGTCCTCGGTAATTTCGATATCCTTGCTGCTGGTTGTTTCTCATTTGTGGAGGCACATAGTGGTTGGTTGGCTGCCCTTGTTCCTGAATAATTGCATTGACAGTCACTGTTCCTTGTACTCTAGCGTTGTATGCGCAGTTTTCGGTTGTGTGTTTGGCAATGTTACAGATAGCGCAGAATGTCTGATTAAGTGCGCAATTGGCACTGGTATGTCCTGAATTTTTGCATATGTTGCAGTATACCTGTCTAGTCATATCTTTTGCAACATTCTTGTTTGCTTTTAACCATTCTAAATCTTCTGTAAATCCACCGACTTTGTGTTCCAGTTGCAGAGTCATTGCAATGACTGCATCGAGGGACATGGCTCCGACACATCTTATGATCATGATCTGCTTAAGTTGTGGAACCAAGCCATTGATGAACCACTAAGTGATAACATCATCTGGTAAGTTAGCATGGGCCGGTGGTAGCTGCCTTAAGTGTGTTCTGAAGAGAGTAGCATACTCCTGTATGGTTTGATTTGGTTTCTGTCTGTTATTCTGCAGATAATCAAAAATTTTGGCTGGATTCTTTTTTAGCCTGAATCGCTGCAGAAAAGCATCTCGTAATGCTTCGTAGGTGCCGAAATGATTAATATCATATTCTGTAAGCCATCTAGCTGCTTCATTAACAAGTGTAGATTGGAAGACAATGGCTTTGTAGGCCTGATCCGGTGGATGGTTGAGAACTGCGTAGCTTATCTCGAAAGTTTGTACGTGAGCATCCGGATCATCTCCTGGAAATCCACCAAACTTCGTGTATGTCACTCCCGTTGGAGGTGGCCTAGGTGGACATAACTGTTGTTGTCCGTTCATCGTGAGCGTGTTATACTTTCCTTCTGAACTACCGGAATCTGTATCGTCGGATGACGCACTTTTTGGTGCGATTATCTTGCCTAATATGCTTCGAATCTCTGTTTCGAATAGCCTTCCTTCCTCCTTGATGTCCAGTGTATGGGAGCTCGCTTCCAAGCATGGCAGATGGGCTGAAGATTTAGCAGAAAATGCTAAATCATCACCGAAAAACTGTGATTCTCTTACCGAAATTTCACCGGAATGAACTGAAATTATGCCCGAATTCGGCGTTTTTTTGCCATCGCCGATTTCTTTGACTAAAGCGTTTCTAATCGTAGATGAATCTGAATCTTTTTCCAAGAGTGTTAAACTAGATTCCAACTGCGTCTTGGTAGGTTCTGGAATTACTATATTTTCGACAGGCTGTGCCGAAATAGTACCGGAATGTACCAGAGGCGTAACAGGTTCCACCGGAATATGACCGGAATCAGTTTTAACGTTCTTAACTTTCTTGACAACTGAGTCAGTCCTAGTTGTACTTCTACCTCCCAAAGTTGGCTTTAGTACTCCAGACTGATGGTTCTTGCGATACGTTTCACCGAATCGAGTAACCGGCATGTATCATCTTTTGTACTAATCGCGTAGTATTACTAACGGGACAGTCTGCAACAATCTGGTGCTGTTGCTACTGCCAATCGAACGATAATCTAATTCTGACAGATGACTGGCAATCTTGATGCCACCTTCCCACAGACGGCGCCAAGTGTTAACGTGTTACAGAAACAGTAACGCTGACCAGCCGAAATCGTTACCGAACAAATGTTAAACGTGAAACAGTGTTTACCGTAACATGGGTTAAACTTTCAGTATCATTACCAAAAAAACGTTACTAGACCAGCGTGGGTTCTTGGGAGTGGTAGGGGTCTGTTAGATAGAGGCACTGTACTCTTTTCCCAATTATTCAACACAACATCCGAAACATGTATACGCGTCTTAGCTTAGTTACTGGCAGTAACTAACAACTTTTGATCTCTATATTTCTGCATACCGAACTCTCCAGACTAACCTGCTATTGGGACAGAGCAGTAGTCTGGGATACCGATTTAACAGTAGTAATCAACCAGAAACAATACTTTAACTGATAGATTCGTTTGTCACAACGCTTTATAGCGATCTCAACTAAAAGCTCACGTTACCGAAAATACTAGTCCGTTCTCATCACCGAATGCAACAAGTTCAGTAAAACAAACAGAACATACTCAACAGTGTATTAAGTTGTCAAATCAAATCACGCCGTAATATAACTACTCAAAGTACTTCAACGACCGAAGAGCATACAACAATACTATGCGGAGACAGTACTCAGACACACAATCCGTCACTTAATAGTCATCACAGTGAACTTCAGTGTAAGTAGACGATGCAGACAGAACAGAGATCAACATTAACAATACTCAGAACTTCACAATAGTGTAACAATACTCTAACAAATATCAAGGCGGACAACCTGACAATTCCAGGAAAAACATCTCTCTCGACCATTCTCTTTTCATTACTTTATATAGAATTACAAGATGCGCGTACCAACTTTTTGCACGTAATTCAAGGAACTCCGTTACATCCGGCATACATTTGTCCTACTCCGGCGGCCGTCTAACTAACAAGCTTAATACATGGGATTTAGAGGGCAAAAAAACCACTAGTGGTATTGTGGAATAAAATATTCTTTGAATAATATTTCTATTTTGAATCCTTATGCATCGTCATCGATGGCTTTTAGATCATTTACATCAATGGCTCATGTTAATTCACATGAAAAGATAGATAGAGAGAGAGAGTATGTCACGCATCATGGGAGTTTGCAGCAGGCTTTTCCTCACTCGCTGCAAAGATTGTGACCATTAGCTCTAGACAAATCCTATGTTATAGCGCAAATGGGGCTGATTGGAATCCAAAATTTGGCGTAAGCCGTTGGATGGAGCCTTCGATCGGATGGCTTTGATTAAAAGGCACCTTTTTCTTCAATCGGAGCCATATCAGCCATAGGATCAAAGCTAGATGTGTAAAGTTGTAAAAAAAGAAGAGAAAAGAGAAAAAGCTAGAGAGGTAGGTGCAAACAAAACTCATAGATCTATTCGAGACCTAGCCTATGCACTTGTGGTATTTCGTGATGAAGAGTTTGAACCTCATGGTTGGGTAGAAATCCTAGCAACAATGGATGTAGCCATGAATGAAGAACAATGGACACCATACTATGATGAGGATGGCTATGACATTTTAGTCTTTACGATAGAGCCAATCATGTGCGATTCAGTTCTTGAAGAATGTGATCCAACCACTGATGTACTAGAAGAAGAAAGTGACTCAGATCTAGATTCAATCATTATTGACCCTTTTTGTGCATCACAAGAAGAATTCCTATATGAAGTAGAAGTTCACCCCCAAGAGCATGGAGAACATATGAATGATGTGAGGTTAGCCACACAGGTACTCACAAAGAATGAAGGTAAAAAAGAAAGAAATGAGAAGTCTCACCAGATGAGAAGGAATCTTTGTTTGAGGTCCATGAAAATTTCAAGAAGTATGAGATAGAAGATAGGAAAGTCATGATCAGAATCCCGAAACCTGAAGCACTCACAGGGGAGGCTTATGACAAAGGAAAAACCACAAAGAAAATTATTTGTCACAATAGAAGAAGGTGAAGAACAATGTACATACATAGGACATGATTTGACAAAGCAAGAGGAGCAATAGTTGATAGCCTTGCTCAAAGAATATAGAAATGTATTTGCTTGGAGCTATAAGGAATTAAAAGGATTAGACCCAGACATATGCTCACATATGATTCCCATGAGCTCAGATGCCAAACTCTCTAAGCAAAAGCCATACACATATAACGACAATTATGCTCCCAAGATCAAGCAAGAGATAGATAGGTTGGTGGAAGAAGGATTCATCTATGAAATTGAGCACACTGAATGGGTATCCACCATCATAGTGGTGCCCAAGAAGAACGGGAAGCTACATGTATGCATTAACTTGAAGAAAGTTAATGCAGTCACTATTAGAGATAGTTATTTGCTTCCTATCACTGAGCATCTCTTAGAGAGGGTAGTAGGCAAGGAAGTATACAGCTTTCTTGATGGCTTCTCTAGCTACAATCAAGTGGCCATTGCTCTAGAAGATCAGCATAAGACGGCTTTTGCAAGAGAGTGGGGCGTATTTGCTTTTCTAGTAATGCCATTTGGGCTTACCAATGCGCCAACTACCTTTCGGAGCTTGATGTGCCATGTGCTCAAAGAATTCTTGCAAAAAAACTTGGAATTCTATGTTGATGATCTATGTGTAAGAAATAATAACAGCACAGCGGAATAGACCTATAGACAGAGTTGAGAGAAAAACACAGACAAAGATAGACGTAGACTGAGAGATAGAGAACTCAAATTCTCAGATTGCCGAGTGTAATGCAGTTACAATGATGGTGCTATCCACCCGTGCACTCCCACTATGGAGCTTAGATGGCGATCTAGACAGACTCTAGATGAAGGGCTTACTAGTGCGCAATGCTATGTAAAGCTCAACCTGGGCCGTGCTTATATAGCTTTTACAAGGTGGTTCGGTATAGATAAACATAGTCGGGAGATACAAAATAGTTGGTAAAATATATGATCCGACAATATCTCCACGACCAGGGTCCTACCGTCTCGGCCCTACGGGCCGGGAGGATAGGCCCCGCGGACCCCGCAGAAGGGGGCAAGCCCCCCTCTGCACTCCCCCCATTAAGGTTCTATGGGGAAACCGCGCGACGCCACAGGGCCTTTATTTTCACCTTAAATGGCAACCCAATGGCGTGGAAGTTTATGCCCTACCTAACCTAACAGCTAGGCTCACAAAGATCATCTTCAACCATCAATGGTCACACATAGACCTCATCTAACTTGGAAGTTAGGGTTCCACAAATGTCCGGGCTCTCATAATGGCTTCTCCTCATAATGGGAGCCTTACAACTTAGAGCACCATGGATCATTTGTGGTCACATGAGGGTGGAGTATTGAGCATATCTAACACCCCCCCTCAATGTCCACCCGATGGTGAACTACCTCGTTGGTCCAATCCCAAGCTTTGGAAAGTGTCGAAGAAGTTGCTCTCTCCCAAGAGCCTTGGTGAAGATGTCTGCCCCATTTTCTTCAGTAGGGCAATAGGTTATCTCCACAACCCCGTCCTCAATCAACTCACGCACATAGTGATACTGGATTTCTATGTGCTTGGTACGTGCATGGAAAACAAGATTTTTGGCGATGGCCATGCAGCTTTGGTTGTCACACTTCAACTCTGTAGCCTCCTGTCCTTGTATTCCTATGTGCCATAGGATCCTCCTCAACCATACTGCTTCACATGCTGCAACACATGCAGCTTTGTACTCAGCTTCAGTAGAAGATAATGCTACAGTTGGTTGCTTCTTACTGATCCAAGAGAAAATCCATGATCCTAAAGAAAAGCAATATCCAGAAACTAATTTTCTGGTATCAATATCTCCTGCCCAATCGGAGTCACAATATCCGACTAGAGATTATACTTCTTCATAAAGAATACCATAATCAGTTGTTCCTTTCACATACCTGAGTATCCGCATGCTTGCCTTCCAATGAGTTTGGCAAGGCTTATTAGAGAACCTGCTTACTACTCCAACAGCATAAGAGATGCCTAGTCTGCTATTGCACAAGTAGATGAGACTTCCAACTAATTTCCTGTATCTTCCAATGTCCACTGGAGGTGAAGTATCTTCAATAGATAATTTTGTGTTGACCTCCATAGGTGTAGCATTTCATTGTAATCCTCCATGTCGAATGCCTTCAATATCTGCCTTGCATACTTTTGTTGAGAGATGAAAATCTTCCCTGGTTCCTGCCAAACTTCAAGACCTAAGCAATAATGCATTAAGCCCAAGTCTGTCATTTCAAATTCTGAACTCAGGGCATCTTTTGTTTGTTGAAGAAGAGCATCATCATTTCCTGTAATCACAAGGTCATCTACATAGAGTACAAGCACAATTGTCTTCCCTCCTTTCTTTAGAACATACAAGTTAGCATCAGAAGCACATCTTTTGAACCCTAGATCCAAGAGATACTTATCTATCCATTGGTACCATGCTCTAGGGGCTTGTTTTAGCCCATATAATGCCTTCTTCAGCTTACATACCTTGTTCTCTGAGTGGGGAGCCTCAAACTCTGGTGGCTGAGACACATATACCTCCTCCTTGAGGTCTCCATTCAGGAACGCTGACTTGACATCCATGTGATAGACTGGCCAACGCTTATGTGCAGCCACAGCTAGTACTACTCGGATAGTAGTCATTCTTGCAGTCGGGGCAAATGATTCACAAAAGTCAATGCCTTCAACTTGTGATTTGCCCTGTGCAACAAGTCTTGCTTTATACTTTTCTAGAGTACCATCAGCCTTGTACTTTAGCTTCCAAACCCACTTGGTGCCAATGACTTTACCCTTAGGGGGTCGATCCACTAGCTCCCAAGTTCCATTCTTCATGATATTGTTGTATTCTGTTTGCATGGTAGCCCTCCAATTCAGATCATGGAGTGCCTCTTCCACATTGGTTGGTTCCTTTGCTTCCTCTTGAATGAGATCAGCCATCAAAGCTGTGTTTACAATATGGGCACTTGCCCGTCTCTGTTCCTCTATTCTCTGTGATCGCCTCCGTCCATCTGCAACCTGTTCTAATGACTGTGGGATGGGGTTTGCAGAATCATAGAGTTGCCTCACCCAACGTGGCAATGGCTTTTCCACTTGGGTGTCGGCGAGTTGGTGACTTTCAGACTCATCATCTGAAGATGATGCTTCCTTCTCTTGTGTAGAAGGGATAGCTCTTGGGCCAGGTTCATAGTGGATTGCCCCTTCGCCTGATGATAAAGTGGAAGCTCTCTTTTCCTCCTCCAGTGCATGTGGCTGCTCCTCCTTAAACACCACATCATGACTCGCCATGATCTTCTTAGTCTCAGGGTCATAAAGCTTATACGCCTTCTTATCTTCACTGTACCCTAGGAAGATACATTTGATGCTTTTTGGTTGAAGCTTGTTTCTCTCTCTATCTGGAACATGTACATAACATTCACTTCCAAATACTTTGAAATGGGAAACAGAAGGCTTTTTACTAGTGTAGGCTTCTTGTGGAGCCTTTCCATCAAGTGCCTTGGTGTAGCTTCGATTCAAGATGTAGACAACAATGTTGACAGCCTCTGCCCAAAACTGATTAGGCAGACCCTTTCCTTTCAACATGCACCTTGCCATCTCCATGATGGTTCGATTCCGACGTTCTGCAACACCGTTCTGTTGAGGACTATGTGCCACTGTGAGTTGATGCTTGATTCCCTTACTCTTGCAGAAATCTTCAAACTCTGTTGATGTGAACTCACCACCACCGTCTGTTCTGAATTTCTTCATCTTCTTCCCTGTTTCAGTTTCAACAAGCTGAAGCCATTCTTTAAACTTACCAAAAGCTTGAGCCTTATCGCGAAGGAAGTACACCCACATCTTCCTGCTATAGTCGTCGACAAGTAACATGAAGTAGGAAGATCCGCCCAAGGCCTGTGTAGGCATTTTTCCACAATTCAGCATGCACCAACTCTAGAGGATAGCTTGCCCTGTTCTTGCTTTCTTGTGGAAATGCCTTTTTCTGTTGCTTGCCCATCATGCAAGCTTCACATGGTTCCTTCATTTCTGCAATCGATGGTAGGTGTGAAACCATACCTCTGTGATGCATCTCCTTCAATACAGGATATCCAATGTGGCCGAATCTCTCATGCCATAGCTTACTTGTGCCCACGTTTGTAGTGGCTGTAAGAGCACACAACTCATACAGGTTGTTCCTCCTTATGCCAGTCCCAACGTTGTTGTTGTTACCGTCCATAATCTTAGCTCCTACCTTATTGAAAGATACTTGGTGACCTTGATCAGTTATAGAAGCTACTAAAAGTAGATTTCGTTTTATTTATGGAACATACATCACATTTGAAAGCTTTCTGATATCACCATTAGAGTTAATGAAAGAAACTGTACCTTCACCCTCTGCAGGACATCTTGCATTGTTCCCTACCTTTACTGTGATGGGTTCCTTTGGAGGCTATAAGGAACTATAAAGGTCTTTTCTACTCGTCATGTGACGAGATGCACCACTGTCCAACACCCATGAGTCATCTATTCCTTAATCTTCAGCCGAGGAGCACACCTCCTCTATCGTAACAAATAACTCAAGCTTTGTTTCTGTTGTGTTGGGAGACTCCTTGCCTTCGCCACCTTTTGAAGAGTCACTCTTCTCTTCTGCCTTCTTGATGCGACAGTCTTGGATTCTGTGTCCCTTCTTCTTGCAGTGGAAACACTCTCCCTTGAACTTCTTTTTGTCGTTCTTCTTTTTGTCTCCATCTTTTGAAGAGTCTGTTTTGCCTCCTTTGGCATTTGCTGTGAATGCAGCATCTCCTTTGCTACCACTACTCCTTGCCTTGAGCCACAGCTCCTCTTCCATGAGTAAGGCGCTGAATTCTTCAAAAGTTAGTGGTTGAGGTCTGATTTGAGTGTTAAGAGCAGTTACCAAACCATCAAACTTAGGTGGACAGATTCGAAGGCAACGTCGAGCTAGCTCCTCACTTGACTTTTGAACACCTACTCCCGCCATTTGATCTCGTATATTCTTTATGCGAGTGATGAACACCTCTGCAATCTCCCCATCAGCAAACCGTTCTGCTGCAAGCTGATTCTCCAAGTTCTGAATTCGTGTCTGATTACGACTTTCATATTGATTTCTCAATATGTTCCATGCTTCACATGCCTTCGTAGTATGCTGAATGAGAGTCACAACACTATCAGAAGTACTTGTAACAAGAGCATAGAGTGCATCTGCATTTCTACGTTTCCAAGCACGTAGAAGATCAGCATCAGGAGGAATCATTCGACCAGGATTATTTGGATCAGGTCTTTCTTGGGGCTCATGATCAGTCCCAAGAACAGTCTCCAAAAGCTCATACGAATCAAGAATAGAAGTGATTTTGAACTTCCACAGGGTATAGTTCGTACCATCAAGTTTACCTTCTGTGAAGGCTGGTGGCCGTATCCGCAATGTTGGAATGACCGACATCATTGCTGCTCCTGCTTGTGCACCACCACCTACTCCTGTTGATGAACCGCCTTGGCCCCCAATCGTAGATGATGATGCACCGCTTGACATCTTCTCTCTTTTGTTGTTATGATCTCTGCAACCTCTGCATTTCTACTTCTGCACCACTCAAAGCCTCCTGAGCTCTGATACCATGTAAGAAATAATAACAGCACAGATGTAGTTACAATGATGGTGTTGTCCACCCGTGCGCTCCCACTATGGAGCTTAGATGGCAATCTAGACAGACTCTAGATGAAGGGCTTACTAGTGTGCAATGCTATGTAAAGCTCAACCTGGGCCATGCTTATATAGCTTTTACAAGGCGGTTCGGTATAGATAAACATAGTAAGGAGATACAAAATAGTTGGTAAAATATATGATCCGACAATATCTCCACGACCAGAAGTCCTACCGTCTCGGCCCTACGGGCCGAGGGGATAGGCCCCCCGGACCCCGCAGAAGGGGGCAAGCCCCCCTCTGCACTCCCCCCATTAAGGTTCTATGGGGAAACCGCACGATGCCACAGGGCCTTTATTTTCACCTTAAATGGCAACCCAATGGCCTGGAAGTTTATGCCCTACCTAACCTAATGGCTAGGCTCACAAAGATCATCTTCAACCATCAACGTTCACACATAGAACTCATCTAACTTGGAATTTAGGGTTCCACAAATGTCCGGGCTCTCATAATGGCTTCTCCTCATAATGGGGGCCTTACAACTTAGAGCACCATGGATCATTTGTGGTCACATGAGGGTGGAGTATTGAGCATATCTAACACTATGTGCTCATTCCAACATTAGAAAAACACATATATTTGAGCTAAGACAAATCCTTGACAAATGTAAAGAATATCTGGTTTGCTTGAACCTAGAAAAGTGTGTTTTTATGGTGAGGCAAGGCAAGATTCTAGGACACATAGTGTCAAAGAATGGCATATCCACAAATGAGGAGAAAGTTAGAGCTATTGTAGAGCTACCTAGACCAAATAATGTCAAGGAGGTATAAGTTTTCATGGGGCATTGTGGTTATTATCGACATTTCATTCACATGTATGCCGTCATTGCAAAGCCTCTCTACGCTCTTTTGACTAAGTTTGAGTGGACAGATGAATGCAAAAACTCCTTTACTCAAGTTAAGAGACGACTATGTTTAGCACCAATCTTGACTACACCAGATTGGAACAAGCCCTTTCATGTTCATGTGGACGCATCAAATTATCCAATTGGGTGTGTACCAGCACAACCTATTGGTGAAGGTAAAATGAATCTTCCAATTGCCTATGACAGTAGACAATTGAATGCAGTTGAATGAAACTATACCACTACTAAAAGAGAAGGATTAGGCATGGTATATGCAGTTAGGAAGTTTAGACATTATTTGCTTGCAAATAAGTTTAAATTTTTTATAGACCACCAAGCATTACTATATCTAGTGAACAAGCCATGCAATGTTGGCCGATTAGTAAGATGGTTCCTCTTGCTAATGGACTATGACTTTGAAGTTGTGGTTAGGAAAGGCAGAACTCACCATAGGGTAGATTACCTTTCTCAACTCACTTCAAGAGAGTCCTCTCAAGGAGTATTAGATGACCTTCCTGATGCTTATTTGTTCAATCTAGAAGTAGTGTCTGATAGGGATAAAAGTATAGTGCCAATTCTAACATTTGGATGCAAACATCCTATATTGAGAACAAATAACAAGGAGGTAGTCAGATCTCAAAAATACCACATAATGCCAGGCAGTATGTATAAACACACTGATCAAGGCATACTAGCTTGTTGTGTAGATGAGGATGAGCATGTCAAGTGGTTGCAAATAGCACATGTAGGTGCACTTCAACAACATTACTCCAAACATAGAACCTTACAGACCCTACAAAGGTTAGGGGTATATGGCCAACTATGGAAGCAGATGTCCATAAGTTGTGCAAGGAATTCCCAAGCTGTACTATTAGACCACCTGTGGAACACGCTACACTATATCAAGTGTCTTTAGTACCAGATTGGAGTGAACCATTGGTAAATTTTTTGAGGACTAAAACATTCCCTCAGGAAATGGCATTGGCCAGACAATGAAGTTTAGAACAGGAAGCGCTAGATTACACACTCATAGGTGGTACTCTATACAAACAAGGAAAAGGTGGATACCTTAAGTTGTGTGTCCATGAATATCTCAAGATTTTGGAGCTCATCAAGGTGTAGCAGGAGGTAACTTTGGACCAGATAGGGTGATCAAAGCAATACTATTTGCAGGTCTTTGGTGGCCAACCCTTCACATGGATGCACATAGCTAGATGAAGAGGTGTGATATTTGTCAACGAACTCAGTGTCCAACGCATAAGGATGAGATCCATTGAAACCTATGATGGGTGGATGTGCATTCTCTAAGTGAGGAATAGACTTTATCGGTCCTATTAATCCCCTAGCTAAGAGTTCACATGCTAAGTATATCATAGTGGCTACCGCTTATTTGACTAAATGGGTAGAAATGAAGGCTACAAGAAAAAATGACGTGCAGTGACTACAACCAAGTTTCTCTTTGATAACATATTTATGAGATATGGTTTGCCAAAAGAATTGGTGAGTGATCATGGTACCCACTTCTTGAATGAGGTCATTGAACACTTGTTACAAGAATTCATGGTTATTCACAAGAAGTCAGCCCCATATCACCCACAAGCCAATGGCTAGGCTGAAAGCATGAACAAGATACTTTGTAATGTTCTCACAAAATTAGTGAATATTAAATGCTATGATTGGGGCAAACAGCTACATCATGTTGTTTGGGCATATCGAGTTGCTTACAAAATAGTTCTCCAAGCCACACCCTTTCATATGGTATTTGGCCAAAATGCAGTGCTATCATTAGATTTCCTGATATTCACACTGAGAGTAGCACAAGAGCATCAATGGACCAGCCATGAGCTCTCATCTAGAATCCTTGATTTGGAATGCTTAGGTGAAACAATATTGAGAGCAGCAGTAGGAGTTTATGCAACCAAGAAAAGACAAAAGGCATATTTTGATGCCCATGTGAAGGATAAAGGCTTGAAAGTGGGAGATTTAGTCCTAGTATACACTTTGAAGAAACATGCACGGAAATTGGAAAAGTGTGGCTATGGACCCATGATTATCAATAGAATATTAACAAGTGGAGCTATCCAACTAGCCACCCTAGAAGGTGACATACTACCTAGTTAGATCAGTGGATGCAAAGTTAAACTATATCTATCCTCATAGGATTGGGAGGTGTGGAAACCCCTTGTAGGGGTGAGGTGGAGCTTCCCATCTACATTCAACATGTTCTTATGACAATTAAGTTACTAGTATGTCAAGATGAGGATCTCATTGAGCATCTTGTCTTGGGTCAAGATTGGATGTATAATCATGCTATCAACCTAAACCTAAGAAGTGGACTTCTTTAGGTCTAGGTAAATCAGAATCGCATTACCATTGAGTTAGAAAATAAAGCACTCAAGGAACTAGGAAAGTCACCAAATCATGGTCCTTCCAAGAGTACACATGATGATGAAGATGTTGTCCAAAGCTCTATGATGCAAAAGGATGATGTTGTCAACAAAGAATCCAAGGATCTGATGGAACTCCCTTCTTTTCCAGAAGTGATCGAGACAAAGCAACCAAAGGAGTACCAAAAAAAGAGGAAGTAAATGGTCTATACTCATAGGAAATGGAGAGCACAAAGCAAGAGGACTCAAAATGTGAAGCAAATCTGGATACGCAAGGGTGAACAACCATCTGCTTTGGTGGTTGATCCCCAATGGTGCACCAAATCAACTTCTCGAGCAAGGACTAACAGAAAGAGTGTTCCAAAATTCTCCCAAAATAGACCATTTCTATTTGGGTTCTGAAGTGGTCGATGACGGCTTACCCCAATACATGACAAATTTGGGTGCCGAAGACCTATTTCCATGCTCAAGTACACTCACATAAGCTCACGAGCCTAAAATGCCACTCACAATCATTCACATCATACACTTCAGGACACACATCAGCATTCCAACACTCAACACATGCGACCACACCTAGGACTATGTGAAAATGGGTACCCAAAAACTCCCAAATCCAATATGACATGATTCAGAAACGTGAGAAGACCATTGCAGCCACAAGAAACCATCTCACACATAAAGTTTGGAGAGTTAAACTCTATGATAAACCACCTGACCCCACCATGTAAAGTAATGTGCATAGTCGTAGATCCATTTGAGTACAATGCACATCCACATTATGCATCTAGGGACAAACCACTAACTTACTAACTAACACTCAAAGTCACACAAAATATCTCACTCACTGACTCCCTAACCACATCAGTAGCATGTTGCTATTGTAGAGGGAGCACATAATTATCTTGTTTCCTATGCAATGCTAATGTGGCTTTCTTCTTCCAGTAGATAAGAAATATCATGGTTGATGTGGCAAGAACCAGTGCTCAAGTAGGGACTAGTCAGTAGGTGGTTGATCTAGAGAGCTTACCAATTATCACTCTAGTACAATGGTGAGTACCAACATGAGGAGCTCCACCTCATAATTGTCAATCCATGGAGAGGTTAGGCTGGTATGAAGATCAAGAGCAAGTGAAGTGCATGAAGGTGATGGTGGGAAATGTGACTGCATACACAGACATGCACACACACACATAAGGCCTAAGTGGCGATGGAGATCAATGGAAGGCAAGAAAAGAACTCATACTCATATTCATCATCAGCTAATTACAATAGCTCTTCTAATTACTAGCTCATAAGTTCAACAACAACAACAACAAAATGAGCTCTCTAGCTCTATTTATAGTTTTTTCCTAGTTTTGATCGGTTTCACATCTAGTGACTAGCATAGTTAAAAAATAGGTTCTACATCTAATTTAACGTACTTAACGGATTCCAAAAACCATGAAAATTGGTATGATCTTTCTACTTAGGCTCCTCAAGCTTGAGGACTCCTTGGCTTGCACAAAGTGGAGCCACACATGTGGTAATCAGATGTATGTACATATATTATATTGTTTTAGTGATAAAAATCACTATTGGGGTTATGAAGTAATCCTATGTGCTTGCTCTACATCTATGACAAGATCCTATGCTCGATCCTTTGCCTTGAACACTCCCCTCCTCCTTGTTTCTATCGTCCCTGACAGAACCTGATCATCCATGATGGGTAATGTAGTTATTGAGAAGATCTGTCGCTAGGGTGTGTTTCATGATGCGAATTCCCTTGATAAGTTCTCATTCTAGATTCTCCCAATCGATGGGCTGAGGTTTGTCTAGAGGTGGCATCTGATAATGCTCGGAGTAGATTATGCATTTGCATGCAAACAAATAAAGCAAATGAGTGGGTCTGTTGATAAATACTTCTGAGTGGAACTCCTAGAAGCCAATAGTGAACATGTCCTTAAACGTTTGCTTGTAGTAGGCATGCATATATTTCAATCTGCAGTGCCACACATAGCATACTTTGAGTGAAGGTGTCATGCTCATGTCATACACTAAATCCAAGTTGCCATGTTCAAATCCGTGGGTGTTCACCATTGGACCCTTGACACGCCGGAATGTCTTGAAGACCATCTGCATCATATCAAAAATTTTCTCTGTCATTTGTGTGGCAACAGTGGGGTAGCCAATGACAAATAGTAGCAATCATATATCCAACGATAGGAGTGCTATTTCGGGGAGGTGCGAATAGGGGTAGTTGAGCCAGTCTTTACATTCGCGATTGTTCTGATTTTTTATTGTGAAGGCCTTCAAGTATGTCTTCTAGGAACCGGTCCATAACACGGGTTGTATTTTAAGTGGTTTGGTGTGCGCATCCACATGTGCATCATTTTTTAGTATTGTTGGAGTAATTCCACCCACCATGTAGGTTAATAGATATGACCCCTTTCTGCTTCTGAGGGGGACATCTTTTGGGCCAAACTGAGTGGCATGCGTTGGACGCTTCTTAGTGATGCTTTCAATCTCGAAATTGTATTCCTCGAGCAAGAGGAAGTAAGGTTTATTCTGTAGCTCACTAGTCATAATATGTCAATGTGGTGCTATAGCAGCAAAATACAGAGACTTTAAAATAACCTCTTCAATGTTGGCCATCCCATGTAACTGCACATCAACTCACGCCAAATGTGTTTTGCCAAGTTCTTCAACCATTTTTAACCATGCCAGAGCAGGTAACTGGTATGTATCGTGGCCTTCTATTGATGATCAGCCTCCAACCACGGACAATGGTACATACCCTTCTTCAAACATGTCATCAACTGGTATTGGTATGGTCTCGTTGGGTTCCGGCAAGTTTGGTGGAGAGTTCGATCAAGGGGTTCTGTCATGTTGGATACTTGGGTCTGCAATTCCTATACTTTTGTGCATAGCACATTCAATTCTTCAAGGAGGGCTGGTGGGGTGACTTCTTGCACAATGGTAGGCCCTAATGGATCCTTTAACAACAATTTCTTATTTGTCTCCTTGAGTGTTTGCCATTCTTCTTGTAATCGGTCGTAATCTTCTAGCACCTATGTGTGATCTTCCAAGAGAATTTGCATTGACTCCGGAGGAACAACTTGAAAACATGAGGGGTTGATAGGGGTCTCTAGATTATCCAAGGTAGCCTCAAAGTTCTCGTGGTTTTGTTGTTGGATTTGTTGATTTTCTCCTTTGCTGCATTGAGATGCCTCCAAAGGAGCGCCATGTTGTGTGATAATTGAGCATTGTGCATGAAATAGACATCTAACTATGACTCGACTTCGTTGATGCATTCCTGTACTTGTGCCTCGAGAGTTTGATGTTGCTGTTGATGCTCTACTTCCAAGGTTTGATACTTCATATTGAGTTCCTTATTCTGTAAGGTTAGTGCATCTAACTATTTCTAGAAATCCTTCGTAGTCTGTTGGAGGGTCGAATGTTGTTTCCCTAATGAAGAATACTCTACATTAATCTGTTGAAGGCACTTTATCATCTGTTGGATGGCAGCATCGATAGTGGAAGATGATGATGATGCAAATGTGGGAAATGACACATGCGTGGTGGTTTGTAATAAAATGGGTGTGGGCGTTGGGATAGGGATTGTAGATGTTGGGGCAAGTGATGCAAGAGATGTGCGGATAGGTGTTGTGTGAAGTGTGCTACATGATGTGGGTGATACATGCAAATGTGCATCCAATGAGGTAGTGGGTGAAATTGCCATGTCATTGGTGGTGCTTTCGGTGATAGCAATGTGAAAGAGTGAAGTGGGTGCGATTGTATGAGGTGGGGGGTGCAATTTTGTGGTGAGAGGTGAGTGGGGTGGTGTTCTTGGTGGCCATAAGAAAGGAGCTTGTGGACGGAGTTCCTGGGAGGGCCTTACAAAGGGAAAAGGTGAGGTTCACAGATACAAAAAGGTTGTGAAAGATGAGTAGGATGAGGGTGGTGGTGTAGACATTGTAAAGGAGTACAATGGGTTAGTGGTGTACGAGGGGAAATGAGGGGTAAGGAAATGACATGTGGCATATGGATAGGTGGAATGGAGAGAGAGGTAATGGGAGGAGTAGTCATAATTGGACTCGAGATTGGGGGTCAAATGGAAATATGGGATGGAATACAAACATCGGGGATCTCTACAATGTCAAGGGAGGGTTGGGTTGGTGCTGGGGGACAAAGGATGGTTTCACTAACGGTATATACATGGGTAGTGTCTTCACTCGCTATTAGGTCAATAGTAGAAGAACCCACAGTGTGTGTGTATGTCATAGGATCTATCGATACATGAATGTATGTGCCCAACCGTTTGAGGATTCTAAGTCATCGAGGGTCAAATTGGGGAAGGGGTTTCTGTAGCAAGTAATGCAAGGCTTCTGGAACACCTACTGGCTGGACCAATTCATGCATAGCTGAAATGAAAGTTTCGTCTATTGAGAAAGATGGATGGACACTCCAAGAAATGAGTAGCTAGTGCCAATCCTTTCTTTGTACTAGCCCCTTCTTGCTTTGGATTTGAGTTGTAGGCCCTCTTAGCTTTCCAATGACACTAAATAAGTGCCTATGTACTTTGGAAATTATGTGAGAAATGATTGATTCAAAACAGAATACTTCCAAGTTGAGGGATCAATGAAAACCTTCTATTTTTGTTCACACACTTGCTGCTTGTTATGCTCAGTGCTTCTAGTGCAGTAGGAATTAGAAAAATTCCTTTTGGAGATATCAGATTAGCTTAATGAGCTAATGATTCCAAGTGGAATCACTTGAAATGATTCCAAGTGGAATACACAGAGCAATCAAATCATTACTCCCGATTTTTTAGGACCTCTACAGAGTTTGACCAGTAGGTACTTCGACATGCTTTTCTCCAAATTTGCTAAATGAATTATCTTCAAAATCTGTGAGCATGTAGAGGACTTGGAGCTGATTCCAACAAGCTATAGAACATTGAAAATGGTGAAGAAATGGCTCAGATATGAGCACCACAAGTTGACTATTATGAGTGACTATGATAGAGAGACCATAGATGAAAGTATTGATCTATTGTATTAGAATACAATGTTGTACAAGATCATTGACATGATAATCAATGTCAAAATGATAATGAGTGTTGTAGGCTATGAAGTGAGCCTCACTCTCTTACAAAAGTAATCAGCAAGAAGTCAGAAAAAGTGATCTAGCCGCAAACTATCTTTTATAGATGAGTTATTTGAATTTGAATTCGAATCCTTCATTGGCTCTCACTAAAAAGTGATCCTCTAATCTAAAAGATATTCTCTCAAGTAGAGTCGTGACTTTTCCAACTAACAAATCCCACAAGTTTAGTTGTGATTACAAATATTCTTTCAAGTCAAAAAAGACTTTTACAAATGGTAAAAGATAAAGGCTTCCTAGCAATGGTTTCCATGGAGCTTCAATTAAATCTAGCCAAATGTGTAGGCTTGGTATTTGCACCAACAGCTCCCCATCAAGCCAAACATTTTGTCTTTCTCTTCTTCTTCAATCTTCTTGAATGTCGTGCAATCCAATCATAGACTTAAACCTGCAAAGTTTTGTACCATCTAATGCTTTAGTCAATAAGTCTGCACATTGCATATTAGTTGATACATATGCCAACTGAATTTCCTTGCTCAATAGCTTCTCTCTCACATAATGATAGTGGACCTCTATATGCTTGGTCCTAGCATGATAAATAGGATTTGCTGCAAGATGTAATGAGGTTGTATTATCTCCAAAAATCATTGGAGATGTTGTATGCAAACCTAAATCTGTGTACAATCTGATCCATATGGACTCTTGAGTAGCATTGGCCAATCCTCTATACTCTCCCTCTATAGAAGATAAAGCAACAGTAGGTTGCTTCTTTGAAGACCATGATATAGGTTTATCACCTGCAAATGATAGGAAACCTGAGGTACTCCTTCTATCATCTTTGCAACCTACCCAGTCTGCATCTGAATATATCTTGATGTCAAACTATGAGGTATAAGGAAAATACAATCCTTGATTTTGAGTGCCCTTAAGGTACTTCAAAATCCTCTTGGCAACTTCCAAATGAGGTGCCCTAGGTTTGTGCATAAATTGACTTAAAACACTTACTCCATAAGCAATATCAATCCTTGTCAATGTAGCATAGTTCAAGCTTCCCAATATGCTTTGGTAACCTGCAATATTCTCAAGCACATCACCTTCATGAGCACTTAACTTCTGATTTACCTCCATTGGAGTACTTGCTACTTTGGCATCCCGCAAATGAAAATTATTTAATATGTCCTATATATACTTTCTCTGAGTAATATAAATTCCAGTGTTATTATAGACTAACTCAAGCCTAAGAAAATACTTTAGTGATCCAAGGTCACTAATTTTGAACTCCTACATCATCTGAGTCTTAATATGCTTGATACCATTAGCATCATTATCTGTGAGTATGATATCATCAACATATACACATAGGTATGTTACCTCTAAATTACTCATCTTAACAAACAGAGAAGTATCTGGTTTACTCATGATGAATCCTTGATCCTAAAGGTATGTAATCAACCTATGGTTCCATGCCCTAGGTGCCTACTTCAGTCCATAAAGTTCTTTGTTCAATTTACATGCATATGTTACCTTGCTTGGATCATCATAGTTAGGAGTTTGAGACATGTACACCCGCTCTGAAATACAGCCATTTAGAAAAGCATTTTTTGCATCCGATTGATACATGTTCCAATTCTAAGATGCAACCACACTTACTAATACCGTGATGGTTGGAATTTTTGCCCCAGGTGAGAAGGTTCTTCATAATCAACTCCTTGGGTTTGTACAAAACCCTTAGCCACAAGTCTAGCTTTGTACTTGCTTATTGATCCATCAGAATTCCTCTTGATCTTATAGATCCATCTAGAACCAATTACCTTCATAGACTCCTTCTTTGGCACTAGCTCCCAAGTATCATTCTCCTTGAGTGCTTCAATTTCCTCATCCATAGCTTCCTTCCATTCTGTCTTGGTCTTTGCCTCTTCATATGATGATGGCTCTTCAAATGTCAATTCTTTTGCAAGATAAACATAGTGCCTAGTAACTAAGGAAGTGCCATACCCATATCTGATTGGCTTCTTGCTCTCCCTTTGTGATCTTTTGATTGCTTGGTTGGATGATTCAGGTGTATCCTCCAACTTCTTCATCTTGACTTTGCCTTTGGATTTCCATGCCTTGAATTCTTCTAAGTTGATGATGTCCTCATCCATTAGGAAAAAAGGTGAACCTTGGATGGGCCTTTTAGCTTAAGGAGTGATTAGTGATGGACCAATCAGAAGAGGGTGGTGGTCACAGTCTATACCCTATAAAATACTAGGCTGAAGGGGGAAGAGGGGACAAGATTCCTCGATGTTTAGGGTTGTCTTCTAGAGAGAGAAGAAATCTCGTAATCATGCTGGGCCCAAAAATTCAAATTTTTTAAAAAGTTGTAAAACTCATTGTAATACCATTAAATGACCTCCACATCACTTTTCAGGGTCAAAAATGCTATTTTTGACTTCTAATTCAAAATCCCTGCATGTTTTTGAGCTAAAAAACTGACTTTTTTCAAAATAACTCAAAAAAATCTACTTTCCCTCTTCAAACTCCCATTTTCATACCCAAAACCCAAAAAGTCATAATTTTCACCTCATTCCCTCCATACCATACAACAGAAGTGTTGTTTCTCCTCCTATCATTCTCCCAACTTCTGCAGCAATGACAACAACTCTTACTCCCATGGAAAGCTCCAGAGCTCGTAGGAGACCAAAAGACGAAGTTCACACAATGACGTGCCACAACATCAAAACAATGGAAGGAAGTTGGCTACCACAAGAGTTTTGCAAAGGTGCATGGGTGTACATGCAGCCATCTGGACTTGGTCCTCGTCATGTTCGAGATCGTGAAAATTTGGATCTTCATTGGAAAGGTAAGCTCTTAGGCTTCAAGCAGCAAACACATGGTGGATGGTTGCTATTATACAACATGCCTTCACAGTTTCAACCATGAAGTTAGAAAACTCCAATAGAATTAGATATCCAATCCATTGTGAGTATTTCTATTTTTTCAATGCTTCATGGTGTTAAATGTCTTAATTACTCATCTCATATGTTTTTCATTGCTACAGTCATATTTCCTTCTAGTTTAGTGGAAGAGCAGCCACTTCATAGTCTTATAGGAACTTTCAAAGCATTACATGCAGACATTGGGGCATTAGTGTTTCCAGATGTACCTCCTGCTAAACTTATTCGTGAAAGGATCTTCTTTTACACTCAAAAGTACATTGTTCCTTCCACAGATGGTGAATATGGAAGGTTGGAGATTATCAAAGTTGATTCTCTTCTTAGTTTAGAGTGGCCAAAACCTGATTTTTCGTCCATATCATCTTTCAAGCGTAAGATGGTGATGGACATACATAACTCTTTGAAATTCACACGAGTGTCTAGATCAATAGGTCTTCATTGGTCTCTACCAATCCATTGCTTTGTTTTCATATTTCAAGGCATTCCTTTTGTAGAAACTCCTACAATGTTCCTATGTAAAGATATTACATATGAAGTAGTAGAAGGATTGTTAGGGGAAAAGTGGGGTTATGTAGAAGGATAGTCAAAAGGGGATAGATATTGTTGTAGAATTGGTGACACAAGTATAGGGATTCTCTATTTAAAACATCGCACCTCTTTGTACATTAAATTTTATTATGATCGTTGGATGTGTAAACTAGGAGAGTGGATACCTTTGCAAAGCTCGGAGGGATCTTTAGCTTCATTTGAAATTAATGTGAAGTTACCAAACAATGATATGGAGGTGGTTTTAGTTAATCAACATTGGAACTTGGCCAACTTGAGAGAGCACTTACTTATCATGGGATATGATGATCTTCATGATTTCAAATTTCGAATACGAGGGAACAAGGTAAGAGTTGTATTCCATATATACATATAGATATATATATATATCTGATTCTATCACTATTGTTCATGATTTGAAAATGTTTTACTCTTTTATGAATTGTCCACAGATTGGAAAGAGATTGGAAGACAAAATCAAGGTTCTTGCAGATTGGAGCATGGATGGAACTAAAATTCCATTGTCATAGCTCTTTTTTGTAAAGATACTGTGAAACCTATAAGCAAACCTATTTTTGCAATGAAAAAAATTTCACATTTGCTTCAAGGATATTTTGGCCACATTCTACTTGTATCTGTACATTCTCAAGGTTTTTCTTGAAAGAGCATTCTTATTGTTTATTTTCTTTGATGTGATCTCAAATGTCAAAGTTCTCCTTTCCAAGACTCTTATGTTTTAATTTAAGGAAAAGTCACTTCTATCTTAAAAATTCTAGAAAAGTTATAAATAGGAGTCCTCTCTCCTCATTTCTCACTTTTGCAACTACATTGAGTGATAGAGCAGTCCACATTTGCAAGCTATGGCTTCCACCTCTGTACCTACTAAGAGCGCACGCCACAAGTTTCTAGAATTTTTGGAGGATTCAGATTATAAAGGTCAACATGACCTATATGAACTTCTCTCGAAGGTTCCTGACCTCCATGAAACCGTGCAAATGAATGTCGATGCTTTGGAGGAGCTACTTCAATATATGCAAGTTCATATATTGCATTTCTCCATCGAAATACCACCATATGATGGAACCTGGGTTCCATGTGACCTTCTCACCTCCATGATGAAACGGTTCCAGGTAATTGCAGAGGAAGCAGGGCACCTTCTTGATGAAACTGTGCCACTTATATGGAGATTGAATAGGAAATGCAAGATGGGCGCAAAATATCTTTCATTCATTGCTGCCACAATTTTCTTTGTGAATGAGGAATCAGAACCAATTCCTCATGAGATCCCTCATCTTCTTACAGGTGGTTTTGTTGATGATAAAAAGGAACCACCTCAAGAACCCTTGAATCTCCTATTAGAGAGAGAAGCTATTGAGAAAACTTATCCTCTTGGTGTGGATGATAAATTGAAAGAAGTGCCTAAGCCATCCACCTCTTCAGAGCCAGAAGCAACTATTCCAGAGGTGGAGATTGAAACTTTTTCAGTGGTTCTTGTCGAGGGACAAGAATATTTGTTTTTACATGATCTAGAGAAGGCATTCGGGCTATGGCTGGATGAATGCCTAAGTTTGTTTTGTACTTTGTCAGAGTGTCCTTTGGATAGTACCTCTGACTTGTTGGAGAAAAAGTGTTTTCCATTTGGTGACTCAGTGGCCGACCCAATAAAATTGGTTTGCAATGACATACTTACAAGTGAACATCAACATATCACAGAAGAACAATTTGGTAATGCACAAGAAAGGATATTGGAATCAAAAGTTCCTGCCTCACCAGTAATCGAGCAGAGTGGGATGTCCCACTCCAGCATTAATTTACATCTTCAAGAGAGAGGAGAAGAAGAAGATAGAGTTCAAGATGTAAGTATCTTCAATTCATGTCATTCATTCTTACAAACACATGGAGCTACTAATCATAAAACTTTGTGTAGGAGGTGATTGAAGTCGACAAGTTTGCAGCAAGGAGTGGAGGTGATCGAGTGGCTCGTGGAGGTGGCTCATCCCTTGCAAACTACATTGGGAAACTTCCCAAAGAAAATTTTGTAATTATCCATAAAGAGTTGAGTCCGCAGGGCCACTTCATGACGTGGTGTCTAAAGGCCTTAAGTAAATTGCTTTGTTTATCAACCATTACGCAGGGGAGTAATTGTATCTTTTTAGTTAAGAAATCCCTTGTAATTACAACCTTAGGTTCCAACTTTCGTGGAAAGGTCTTAGGTCAAATAGGTATATCTCTAGGTCTAGGAGTTAGAAATGTTGATGAAATAGCAACTTCAATTTTGACTTACACCCTACCCATGGCTTTGGAGCGTCGAGAGAGAGTCATTGAGAAGCTTAAAGGCAACTGATGTAAACAATTGAATTAATATCAAATTTTCACTTTGCTTTATTTACAATTGTCTCAAGTCTTTCTTTTTTAGTATATTATCTAAAATTCTTTTGGACCTGCATGTGATGTATTGAGCATGACTTCTTTACTCTCATTTAAGGTCTTGTAGGGCATTGGGAGGCCAAATAAAGCCCTGCCATAGAAAAGCGGGAGAAGGCCTTGCAAAACGTTTGTAGGGCCTTCTCCTGCGTTTCTATAGCATGGATTTATTTGGCCTCCCAATGCCCTACAAGACCTTAAATGAGAGTAAACCTACACTAAATGGATATTTTCAAGAATGCAAATGGATATTTTCATGTATGTATTTGGAAATTCATAATGCAAGGTATAGGGAGGTCAAAATTTTTCCATGTTCACTCCTTATGAACTAGTTTTACTCTTCATGATCCTTCATGTGAAAATAGTGCTTTTTTACAAAGAAATAAGCCCTGCCACAAAAACGTGGGAGAAGGCCCTGCAAAACATTTGCAGGGCCTTCTCCCGCGCTTCTGTGGCAGGGCATGGTTTTAGCATTTAATCAATATACAATGATCAAAATGACAAGATAAGAAAAAAATCATTGATATATGAGAGATTATCACAAGAAAACACATGGAAATGTATAATGATTGCTCATGTTTCATTCTAAATAATGAGATTATAAAGAGAATAGAGGAGAAGTGCTCATGTTTCATTGAAAATGGCAATATTTACAAAAAATCTCTTGTCTGTAGAGATCAGTTACAAAACGTAGCTACGATCACCCATAATTCTCCTAGCTAATTGTATGTCCTTTGGTTGTATAGTGACTTGCTTAGCATGGATGGCACACAGGTTGGAATCCTCGAGCATTGATATCAAATATGCTTCAGTTGCCTCTTGTAAAGATTCTAAAGCTAGAGCTTGGATCCTTAACCCTACACAATACCTTTGTAACTCTTCTTTAACCACCCTTGCAAAGGGTCTTCTAGGTATCAGAAGCTCAACTGTCTTTTGATAGTGCCTTATCTCTGCAAATGCCTTTGTATATCTTCTTCTTCGTTGTGGTGCTCTAGCTTGTGGTGGTGGTGGTCTTCGTTGGACATTTTCTTGTGGTCTTGGTTGGGTTGGTCTACGACGCGGTTGAAAGACTTTCTTCTTACGTTGCACGTGTCTTAAGCTTTCTCCTTGTTCAGGATGTTGTTACTGGCTTTGCTCCCTCTCTTGATCATTTGGTATGGCCCCCTGATTTGTTGGTAGAGTCTTTCCCGCTACAGTAACCCTATGATTTGTAAGTATTTCTTGGTTAACCCATGGTGGTAATGTTTGACTCTCCTCACTTGATTCTGAACGTTGTTGAGACACATCCTCATGCCATTCATCAAAATCATCATCAGAAACTACCTATCTATGAGCACGCTCCTTCACCCTTGTCTTTGTTGGTCTCTTTGGTGATGGAGGCTCATCATATGATGATGGTGGTGATTGGGGTTGATTTACAGCCTCTTCCCTAGATTGCCCATGTTCCACTTGTTCATGCAATTGTTCACTCCCAGAGGTATGACCACCACCTGTTTTGCGATGGGATGCAGAGCGCGAGACACTACGTCGCCTTTTGTGGTGATTCATCCATGGTGGCTTCTGAGTGCCTTGCACATTGGTAGGAAAGTTAATGGGATCCTTCCTTGTAGTTTGCTTTGTTTGTGCCATCCTCTATAGTGTTAGAATGTTGAAATGAGACAATGAGTCTCCTTTTATAATGTTTCACTTAAAAAGGTTCTATTCACATCTGAATGGACAAAAAATAGTTAAAAAATTAAAAATTACCTTGAAAAATTGCAAACAAGAGATTAGTGTGTAGCAAACCTTATGAATTATTCAAAAAATTCCATGAATGTATTAAATGACTTCACTTCCATGATGAACCCTGTCGTGTTCTTGTAGCCCGCCATGTTCTTAACGGTCCCAATGATGACTTTCATTTTTCACTAGCTAAGTTGTGTTGATTAATTCTTGCAAGTTTTGCAGCTTTCGACCCCTTGGCTTGTTCCATTGCATGTCCTTGAAAATGCAGTACGATAAAACCAATTAAACATCTCTTCCATATAGTTTGATTGCATTGCACCACCACCATGTCGTGTGTCCTTGAAGTAAACACGTCTAGCCTTGTAATGTGACTTCTCCATTCCTTGTGTACTAAAAATCTCCAATGAACCATATCGATGCATAAAAAATGCTCCATGTTCAAATAAAATATGCTGAAATGATATAAGTACATATAACACAATCTTATCAACAAGAAAATTGAAAAAATAAGAAAACTTACAATGTAATGTGTAATATTGCTCTCTCCCCAAGATAGGATGAAACACTTTGCAAACTCCATTAATGTATCTTGAAACAACTAACGGTCATTTTTGTTGGAGCTATTACGACTCATTAAGCCTAACAACTTATCTAAGCATGACCAAACCTTCTTTCGCCTATTACTAAGGTCAGTTTGAGAATCATTATCAGTGGTGATCATGCACAAGTCTTTCCATAGCTCCCTGCATTCATTTTTCTTAGGGCTCACACCTCTTCTGAAAAATTTTCTTGCCTTCTTCCCTGTCATTGACACTTGTTGCAAACTATTTTGCGATTCACTAGGTTTTTTGACAACTAGAGTTACATTACCACCATGACAACCAATCGAATTAAGCAACTCTTCCAATTTTTTGATGGCTTGTACATATTTATCAATTGGCTTCATGGAAAATGCATATTCTATGTGGAGCTTCAATAATCTATCAAATATTCTCATGAAAGCGTGCAATGTGCAAAAGTGAACATTAACTAATGGAAATGGAATAATGGGATTCCAATCTTTATCTAATGTGTCACGGTTAGGTATTTCTAACATTGGACACCTTAACAAAGGTCTATCCCATTCCGTGGAAGTAGGTGCATCTATGTATTCATCTAAGCGAGATAGTATTTTTTGTTGTCCCTTTGTTACTTTATAGCCTTGGGTACAAAATGGACATGGATAACGAGCAGATGCACTTGCTTGCAACCTAACATGCATTTGATAGTTTTTAAATCCCCACCCAAGTGCCAATCTATCTCAAAATCACCAAAGTTTTCTATGTGGAGCTTTGCGCCATGAATTCGAGAAACTATTACTTTAGTGATCCATGGGGTCCTACTAAAAATCCATGAAAGAACATCATTGGCTTCTTTAGAACCTTCAATAGCACCTAACCACCATATTTCTTTCTCGGATTGAACACTATATGTAGAGTTAGAGCTAGAGTTACTACTTTCATCAGATATGGCATTTGTCATAGCTTCATTCATGAGTGTCAAACTCAATCTCTCCATTCGTCATCCCTTTATGATCTGGCATTCATCTAACTTCAATATAAACTTTAATTTGGTATTACAATCTGCATAAATTACCAAAATTTTTATAACATCAAAATACAATGTATATCAAGGTAACAATAGTGGACATACCTAGTATAGTAGATTTGTAAAATCGAACCATTGCCTGTTGAAGCCTCTCCAAATCCACGAATATGTTGTTGTACTTTGTGTAAGGAAATCCATTTCCAGCTGCACTTTTCAACTCTTTATGGATGTAGATAAATGATAAATAGACATAGGCATAATATCCTCTATATATAAGTAGTTTCCAAGAATACTAGCTATATCTTCATTGGACATTGACTTCTTAAGCGATACCTTGTAAGGAGATGGAAACATATTCTGCAAAATACCTTGTCTTTGTAATGAATGCTTCAAAAGGTTGTACAATGCACAGTATCCTTTAGTACTAATTCATGATTCATCATATACCATCTGCACATCTCTAGGAGTGATAATATCTTGTAACTTTTTTGTGAAATCTTTAATCACTTGCTTCTTGATAAGGTTTCCTATTCGTGACTCCAAAATACTAACCACCTGCTTGTTGGTCAAACAAGAATTTAATAACTTGAATTGATCATTTGTTGTTGATGAAGCACTAACATCTTCAATGAATGACCTACATAACAAGAAATATATATATATATATATATATATATATATATATATATATATATATATATATATATATATATATATATATATATATATATATATATATATATATATATATATATATATACGTCTTCCAAAAAGAGAAACAAATACAAGCCTAAGAGCCCAGCTTTACCGGCACCGATGAACTGAAGTAAAGTTGAGAGGTTATGGAATGTTGGATGGTAAGAAGACATTGGATCAGGAGGGTATAATGAACCATGAGTCCAAATATCAATATTCTTTTCTCTAGCTTCACGACGCTCATTTTGAGAGTTCATATCATTGTTGCACTGTGTATTTGGAGCAAAATCTTTTGGCACACGAACATGGATACTTGTTGATGCTGGGGCATGAGGACGTCCTAATGTGAGGTTTGTAATAGGTGTCAACACCATCTTTTCCAACAATTAGAAAATACTGAGAAAGAGACCAGAAATTTGTTTGGAAGAGATGCTAGAGCATGATTTTCTCAAGAAAATTTTGTTTTCTTGGATGTGGATGGGTCACAATGTGTTTCTCCACTGAGAATAGCCAAAAATGATGAAATTTTGAAAAATTCATTTTTTTGGGTGAAGAGTAGTTACGGATTTGATGATATGGCACTCTACTTTTGGAGGGATTTTAAAAATATTACTTTTTCAAAAGGAAAATTAAAAACTAAACTAAAAAAAAGTTACTTCTGACATATATATTAAAAAATGAGCCCTTTCAAGTAAATAAACACTGAAATTGAGACTTTGAAAAAAAAAACATTTTTTTATTCCCATACATGCTCAAGTTTGATGATGTGAAAAGTAGATTCCCTTTTTCTCTCTCTAATAGAAGAGAGAGAGGAACCTAGTAAGCCTTAAAAAAAGCCTACTCGAGCCTACTAAAAAGTGCCCTATTAAATGCACTTTGTCCTCTTAAACAACAACAGAATTAGGCTTAATCCCTAAAAATTAGGGATCCTTACAAGGCCCATGCAGGGTTCACCTTTTTTCCTAATGCATCTGAGTTGATGTCTTCAATATGATTAGGCTCCTCCTTAGTGAGGCTTGGAAACTCCTCTTCCAAGTCATAAGCTAGCTTTACTTTCTTGCATTCACTTTCAAACCAAGAGTCGTTCTCATCAAAGACAACATCTCTACTGACCATGAATCCTTTGTTGGAAGGATTGTAGAACCTGTATCCTTTCTGATTTAAGTCATATCCTATGAAGATGCACTTCTCTACCTTAGGGTCTAGCTTACCTCTTATTTGAGAAGGGATATTGCACGTAAGCAACACATCCAAAGATCCTGCAATGATCAAGTGAAGGTCTTTTACCATGCCATGCTTCATATGGGGTCATCCCATCAAGAGATTTGGATGGCAACTTGTTTACAAGATAAGTAGAAGTAGATACACTCTCTACCCACACGTAATTAGGTAATTTTTTCTCATTTAACATTGACCTAGCTATTTCAACAATTAGTCTATTTTTCCTCTCTGCCACCCCATTTTGCTCAGGGGTATACCTTGTTTTAATTTCTCTCTTGATTCCTCTGTCCTGCAAGCATGCATCAAAATCATTTGAGAAGTACTCACCTTCTCCATCTAACCTTAGTCTCTTTAGACTTCTCCCTGTTTGGTTCTCAACAAGTGCAAAATATTTTTTAAAGCAACTGAATACTTCATCCTTGTGCTTCATAAAGTATAAGATAGTCCACCTACTGAAATCATCAATGAAAGATACATAATACCTTGATCTAGAAATTGAGGGATCCTTACTTGGTCCCCATACATCTGTATGGACAAGCTCTAGGTAGTCCTCATGCATGTAGCCTTTCCATGAGAAGGGTAACCTGTGAGATTTTCCAAACTGACAAGCACCACATTTATAGATCATGTGTTGCTTGGATACATTAGGTATCCCAAGAACACATTGATCTCTACATATTTTCTTTAAGGTTCTTTCACCAACATGCCCTAATCTCTTTGATGTTCATAGTAGCCCCTATTGGATGATGGGTAAGTGTGTTCGTGCATGGGTTGAGGAAAATATGTGCCTTGTGCATGGCCTGGTAATGTAGCCCTATGCATGCTTACTTGGAAAATGCATCGGAAGAAGTATGGTGCAAAAATTGGGGTTCTTGAGCTAAGTGCTCAAGGGTATTCCGACGAAGAGGTTTCCTAAGCTATCATGGTTATGAAGTTTCCAAAGTAAAGATACTTACCATGGAGAAGGGCGATCGATGTTCATCTCTTCGTGTTGTACACTCGGCCTTTGGGATAGAACATTGTTGATGAATGTCCATGTTGATGGTCCACTTATGAGATCTTTTGAGTGGTTGATCCTGTCTCCTCTTTTCAAAGCATCATTTGTCAAATACAGAGAATTGAATTTCTTTATATTCCTTGACAAACAACATTCGAGAACTACACCAAGCTTAGTTTCACATATTCTCTTTAGTTCATCATAAGCAGGAGTCTTCTCATCCAGTATACATACAAAGATTTGTAGGGTACCAGAACTACCCCTTGCAGATATCTCCCTGGATGCTCTCGTACATGCAGTAGTTAAGGATCACTCAAGTTGCGGACCTTCAAGCTCTTCACTCCTACCATAGTAAGAGGAAACCATAGTTGTGGATGCCATGTTTATGCCAAGTTCTTGACATCTACCAGATAAGGCAGCAACTATATCATCTGCTAGCAGAGACCCACTTCTATCCAAACTGATAAATGCTCAGTAATCAACAGTTCCACCTTCAACTAAGCATGACTCATTCATGTTTCATGAGCCAAACCTGGGAACAAGTGCTTCCTCTCTCTCTTCTTCCTTCCTTTTTTTTTTTGGAAAAAATATCACAAAACAAGAACACAAAAGTTAGTATCAATAGAAATATTTGACATATGTCATTGTGCTCTTG
Organism: Ceratopteris richardii; assembly: GCA_020310875.1. Classification (NCBI taxonomy): domain Eukaryota; kingdom Viridiplantae; phylum Streptophyta; class Polypodiopsida; order Polypodiales; family Pteridaceae; genus Ceratopteris; species Ceratopteris richardii. Next base: position 28,350,045 of record CM035437.1, on the reverse strand, counting down.
TGCTTGGGATTCTCAAGTGTGTCTATGCACGGCTGTGTAATGTGGCCCTATATTAATGCATACTTTGGAAATGCATGATCTGAATGGTGCAAAAGGCAGGGTTGTGCAAGGAGCACATGGTTGTCGCTAGTCGAGGCTTTCGATGTTATTTGCGGAGGTTGATGCCGACCTTGGTGGAGGTATCCATTGAGTCTCGAACTGATGTAATCCTCCTTATTGGAGTCCATTTTAGAACATCATTTGGCACTGTAGAGGTCACTTCAGGCGTCTTCCTCTTTTTGGATGCTTTCTGAACTGTGGTATCCAGTGTGGTTGGCGCTTTGGTTCGGTGGAGGCTACTTGTACTTTTGGCTTCCAAACCCATATCCTTTTTGCATGTCTTCCTACTAATGTTGAAGAGCTGATTTGATCTTCCTTTGGTCTCTGTACGTGGTTCTTACCCTTTTCTCTTTTTGGCTTCTTTGTTGAGACCTTTCGCATGTGGGAGAACATAGGTTGTTGTGGATGTAAGAGCTTCTTAGGTACCCACATCTGTAATCGCCCTTGTTGAGCTGCAGCTAATTTCTTAGGCACCCAAACTTGTTGGATACCTTGTGATTGAGCTTGTCCGAGCTACTTCCTTCGTCTTCTGGCCTGGTTGGCTTGCCTGGATGGGATTTGTGAGGGCAAGGCTGGTGGTTGCTCTCCTTTGCGTACCCAGATCTGCTTCATGCTCAGAACTGCTTTCTTATCGAATGGTGTCTTTCTATTTGATGTAGCAGTTGTCGTGAACGGTTGTGTTTGCTTGTGTGGTGGACTCACTACTGTGGCTACTTGATTCTTTGGAGAAGAAGAAAGATCCACCCGCCTTCGAACCTGGTCTTCCACGATTGACTCCTTCTGCATCATAGAGCTTTTGACACATACAACATCTTCTTCCATATGATTAGACTTGGAAGAACTAAGAGAGTGTGTGGCGCCATGATCTAGGAGCATGCAGTTCTCTAATTCTAATGTAATGCATTGTTCATGTACCCAAACTTGAAGAATTTGACTTCTTAGGTTTAAGTTAACTACATGGTCATAGATCCAATCTTGACCCAAGACAAGTGGTTCTGTAAGGTTCTCATCTTGACACACTAGCGCTTTGACTTTCATTGGAACATCTTGAAGGTAGATGGGAAGTTCCACCTCGCCCAAACAAGGGGTTTCCACACCTCCCAATCCTATGAGATAAGCTTCTATGGGATTGATGTTCAACTGCAAGTCTTGGCAGTAGGAAAGTCTAACTGCACTACTTGCTGCACCTGAGTCAATCAATGCTTTCACAGTCCTTGCACCCGTCCCTTGTCCTATCTCTATGGTCACAAAGGGTCTTCGGTCAATGACTTGAGAAGTCGCTATGCCTGACTTTTGGCACATATCCATGTGATATTTTGGGGCTTTTGAGTTAGCCTCTGCTTGTGCTTCTTCTCTCACCCTTAACTCCTCTTCTTTTCGCTTCTTAGCAGTGTTGAGTCTCGTAAGCATATCCTCTGTAAGAGGTTCTTGGTATAACTTGACTCTACATCCACTAATATAGTTGGGCAAGATATCACCTTCTAAAGTAGCCAATTGAACTGCACCGCTAGTGGAAATTCTGTTAATGATCATGGGTCCATATCCTCGTTTTTCCAACTTACGGGCATGTTGTTTTAGTGTGTAAACCAACACTAGATCTCCCTCTTTCAATCCTTTATCTTTGATGTGTGCATCAAAGTATGCCTTTTGTCTTTTCTTTGCAGCATAGATGCCTGCTGCCGCTTGTAGCCTCGTCTCGCCTAAGCGTTCTAAATCAAAGATCCTAGAGGACAACTCATGTCCATGCCACTCGTGCTCTTGTACTACCTTTAATGCTGGGATTAGGAAATCTAATGGTAGCACAACATTCTGTCCAAAGACCATCTGAAATGGGGTGGCATTGAGTACCGTTTTATAGGCAACTCGATAAGCCCACACAACATGATGAAGTTGTTTGTCCCAATCAGAGTGTTTATTATTTACCAGTTTTGTTAATACATTACATAGGATCTTGTTTGTGCTCTCAGCTTGTCCGTTAGCTTGTGGATGATAGGGGGCAGACTTCTTGTGTATCACCAAGAATTCTTGGAGAAGATTTTCAATGACTTCATTCAGGAAGTGTGTGCCTCTATCGCTCACTAACTCTATTGGTAGTCCATATCTTGTGAACACATTCTCAAATAAGAACTTAGCTGTTGTTAGAGCATCATTCTTTGTTGTGGATTTTACTTCCACCCACTTGGTAAGGTAATCTGTGGCTACAATGATGTACTCTGCATGGGAGTTTCTAGCTGGGGGGTTAATAGGACCTACAAAGTCTATTCCCCACTTTGAGAATGCACGTCCTCCCATCATGGGCCTCAAAGGCATCTCATCTTTTCTGATAGGATATTGTGCACGTTGGCAAGTGTCACATTTCTTCACATAGGTATGAGCATCCATATGGAGAGTGGGCCACCAAAGTCCTAAGAATAGAATGGTCTTGATCACTCGGTCAGGACCAAAATGTCCACCTGCAACACCACTGTGTGCAGTCTTTAAGACCTTTAAATAGTCTAATTCATGAATGCACAGTCTTAAGTAACCATCTTTGCCTCTTCGGTATAGGTTCTCTCCTACTAAGGCATAGCCTTGAGCCTCTTGCTCCATGCTTCGTCTTCTTGCTAGACTAGCCTCTTTGGGTAATCGTCCCGACCTCATAAACTCTTCCAATGGAGCACTCCAATCAGGAATTAATGACACTTGATAAAGGGTGGCATGCTCCACTGGTGGTCTCTCTCTGCACATTGGACAATTCTTAATCCATTCATGTATTTCTTTGTCCATGCTAGGCCAATACACTCCTAAGCATTTCAGATTTTGTAATGTGCGCTGTTTAGAATAATGATTTCCTAGCAATCCTTCATGAGCTTGTTGCAACCAACTACTATGTTCATTGTCCTCAACACAATAAGCTAATACACCCTCAGTATCTTGTTTGTACATGCTTCCTGCCAATATGTGATATTTTTATGATTTTACAATTTCTTCTTGTGATGTTTTCACATTCTTATTTGCAGGGCCGAAGGTTAGGACTGGTACCAACTTATTTGCCCATTTAGGAACAACTTCTAAATTGAATAGATAAGCATCGGGTAATTCATCAAACACTCCTTGCGGTGACTCTCCTGAAGTGATGCGAGAAAGGTGATCTGCCCGAAGGTGGGTTCTACCTTTCCTAACAACAACTTCAAATTCATACTCCATTAGTAAGAGGAACCATCTTACTAAGCATCCAGTATTGCAAGGTTTATTGACCAAATATAACAAAGCTTGATGATCAGTGAAAAACTTGAACTTGTTGGCCAATAAGTAGTGTCTAAACTTCTTCACAGCATAAACCATGTCTAAGCCCTCTCGCTTAGTTGTGGTATAGTTTTGTTCAGCTGCGGTGAGCTGTCTACTAGCATATGCTATGGGCAAATCTAAGTTTCCTTCACCTGTGGGTTGTGCTAGCACACATCCTATGGCATGATTGGATGCATCCACATGGACATGGAATGGTTTATTCCAATCAGGAGTGGTCAGTATTGGTGCTGTGCACAAAGGTTTCTTCAGTTCATTGAAAGAATTCTCGCATTCGTCATTCCACTCAAAATTAGACAACAAGGCATAAAGGGGTCTAGCTATGATCGCGTACATGTGGATAAACCTACGATAATATCCACAATGGCCCATAAAGGCTTGTACCTCTTTAACATTCCTTGGCCTTGGCAGCTTCGCTATGGCTCTTACCTTATCTTCATCTGTTGAGATTCCATTCTTAGAAACAATATGACCTAAGATTTTACCTTGACGCACCATGAACACACACTTTTCTGGGTTCAAACACACTCGATATTCTCTACACTTGTTGAAGATTTGTCTGAGCTCAGGGATGTGGTATCTTCTTTCTTGGGAATGGGCACATAAATCATCCACATATACTTCTAAGCTCTTTCGCAAGAACTCTTTGAAGACATGACACATGAGCCTTTGGAATGTTGCAGGTGCATTGGTGAGCCCAAATGGCATCACACGAAATGCAAAGATTCCCCACTCTGTGGCAAAAGCTGTTTTGTGTTGATCTTCTGGGGCAATGGCTACTTGATTGTAACCTGAAAATCCATCAAGGAAGCTATAAACTTCCTTGCCCGCAACACGCTCCAATAGGTGTTCCGTGATTGGAAGTGGATAACTATCTCTGATCGTAGCGACATTAACTTTTTTAAGGTTAATACACACTCGCAACTTCCCATTCTTCTTGGGCACCACTACAATGGGGGACACCCATTCAGTATGCTCAATCTCATAGATAAATCCAGCTTCAATCAGCCTATCAATTTCTTCTTTTATCTTGGCTGCATATGTGTCATTATATGTGTAGGGCTTCTGTTTGGTGGGCTTGGCATCAGCAGTCATGGGGATAGTATGAGAGCAAGTTCTTGGATCTACCCCTTTCAAGTCTCTATAGTGCCACGCAAACACATCCCTATATTCCCTTAATAGAGCTACAAGCTCCATTTCTTCTCTTGCACTTAGGTCATCTCCTATATATGTACATCTCTCTTTGTTCTCTTCAATGGTCACTACAATCTTCTTGGTCTTTTCTTTATTATCATATGATTCTCCTATGATGGCCTCTCTCTTAGGCATTCGTACCAAAATTTTGCGATCGTCAACTTCATATTTCTTGAAATTTTCTGGTACTTCAAACAATGATTCCTCCTCTTCTTGTTTCACTGCTTTTCTTTTCTTTTTCTTTTGACTGCTCTCACTTCCATCTTTTGAATTTACCATTTTAATGCTTGTGAGAGGTTCTTCTTCTTTCTGGTTAAACACGCCTACATCTTCTAAATAGTGCTTCTCTGAGTTAAAGCAACTATCCATCACAATGGACTCTAGATCATTGTCATTCTCTTCTTCTTCTATGACATCACTAGGGCCACATTCTTCTAGCAAGGGTTGACACATGAACACTAAAATGTCATAACCCTCCTCATCACAATGAGGTGTCCATTGTTCTTCATTGACAGCAATGTCCATGGTGGCTAAGATTTCTGGCCAGCCATGAGGCTCAAATTCCTCATCTGGAAAGATCATAAGTGTGTAGGCTGGGTCTTTCACTGGTCTATCTCCTGGCGAAGTTCCTTCTTCTCTTGCCTTTAAACGTTTTTCCTCTTCCTCTGCGACCTTGCACATCCACAAATGAGTATCTTCATGCAACCATGATGGATCAGGTGAACTTTCAGAATGCACAAAGATGGAATCTTCTTTCGCTTTGTGGATAGAATTCCACTGTAGGGGTGGTACATCTCTGAAGGAGTAATCCTTCAAGTTGACCTTGGTGGTGACCCCTAAATGCTGTAAGTACAAGGAGTTGGTTCCCCAATCCTGTACTATTTGCAATTGTCGTAGGAAGGGTCTTCCTAGGATCATCTCATAGACATTATTTTTCTCAAAGTCACATATAGCAAATGTGTGCTCAAACTCTACACCACAAATGGTTAGAGTTATCCCTTCGAGCAATCCTAGAGGTCTTTCAAAATGGCCATCAGCCATTTGAAGCTTCATTCTAGTTGGTCTTAATGTGGGTTGTCCCCATTGCTTCCACAAGGAGGTGGTTGCAATAGCAACACCAGCACCTGAATCTATGATTGCTTTGGTTGTGTAACCTTGGTAGGTGATTGGAAGATAAGTATTACCTTCTTCACCCTCACACATGTCTCCTATTTTATCAAGAGGTATCTCTGGAACTTTTTGTTTAGAGCCTGTTTTTGGCATATTGGAATCAAGTTCTGGGACCTGATCCTTCACATGATTCCATGGCTCGGGTTTTGCTTTGAGCAGCTCTTCTACAGTGAGATGACATTGAACCTTAGTGTTCTTCACGACATCAGTGTTCCTTGGGACCACTGAGTCTTCATGTCTGACCAGTATTGTGGGAGCTCTGATATGAAGAGATTCAGATTCCCATGGGCCTGGAAATTGAGGCAATTCTTCTAAGGTATTAGATTCAAAATCTATCCTTTCGTCTTCTTGTTGCTCGACTTGATCTCCGTAAATGGATGGAATGTCTTGGGGAAATTGATCATGAAGATCATCAATCTCACGAATAGGAGGGGAATTGCTCTTCTCCTTGGCCCATTTCTCTTCTTGTATTTCCCGCAAGAACTCTTGAGAGTACTGTTGAATTGAAGGAGGTATTCCAGCATCCGTGGAATTAGGAACATAAGCTCCCATTGGTGGTGAGCTTCCTCTTTCAATAACTGGTTGAGCCTGTGGAGGTAAAGAAACTTGTGGTTTGTTTACCAATTGCTCTAATCTTTCTAGTAAGCCCTGGAAATGCAAATCTGATTTGATAGAGTTTGTCTGATTGAACTTTTGACTAGTCTCAAGTATGGCTTGAGCTTGTTCTACCATTTTCATGCACATTTTCATCCGTTCAATCTCTAAATCCGCTCTAGGGTAACTCTTGTCTAGGTTTGCAGCTGTAGGCCCTTCTTGAAGTCGAGCCTGGTAGGCCTTGAACATCATGTCCAAGCCTTCTGGGGTTGGATCTACAAGAACAGACCCTGGCTGCGGCCTATTTACAATGGGTGGTGGGGTGGGATGAGGTGGAGTGGATGGAGTGTCGACATGTGAGGGGTTTTGAGATGCGATGTCTTCTATTTTTGTTTTTGCGTCTTTCAAGCTTTCTTCTAGTTCCGATAACTTTTTGTTCCACTTGCGATTAGCCTTCTCTCTGGTATCTTTCCATGTTCTTGTTTTCCTCCTACTAGGTTCTCCCGATTCACTCGACTCCGATTGCTTGGCTGGTTTATCCTATTTTAAGGCTTGTGCTCTAGTGACAGCTTGTATAGGAGCCACATTACTGCTACTTGAACTAGAATCCGCCACTAAGCCTACCACATTAATTGGTGTAATTTTGGGTGGACTGGAGGGGTTTCTTGGACAATCTCTGGGAAGATGGTCTTTGCCACATTCAGGACAAAAAGCTTGTATTGTGATAGCCTGACCTTGACTCGGAGATGGTGGGTGGGGACAATCACGAAGGAAATGGTCACCCTGACATCTGAAACAAGGTCCTCTAGGGGCTTGTGGTCTCCCTGGTCTCAATTGGGGCCTAGGGTTAGGATTGGTGTACATGATATTGGAGTATTCAGGCTCCCAATTTTGTTCCATAGGACAATCTTGTTGATAAGGTTGCTGATAAGTTTGTATAACAGCCTGCCTATTGTACGGACAATCTTGAGCCGTGTGGTTTGTATATTTTCTCTCAATAGTGCAATATGGAGCATTCCTTTCTCTAATTTTTTGGTTTTGCATTGGGCATACGTTAGCCATGTGGTCGCCTCCACAAGTATAACACTGATTCAATGGGTGACTCTCTGTGTTTGTCTATTTTGGACTCCCAGCTTCTTGGCAACTTGCTCAGCTATCTCATCTATTTCCGTGGAGATTCTCGAGGTATGACTAGTAGAATTATCAGAATCTTGATAGAGTTTGGATAGTGCTAACTCCTCACCCAAGTTGTCTTCTATGTCAATGCATGTCCGCACACACTCTTCTATGGATCTAGGCTCTTTCAAGTACACATATGATCTTAACTTTGTGCTCAGTAAGCCATCTAAGAACAAAGCCACTTGTTTGGCTGGTGTGGGTAACTTTGGAGCAGGGCACCTTTCTAGGTACTGTCTGAACCTTCTACCTGCTAGTCGAACTGTTTCTTGGGATGTCTGCTTGAAGCTGTGGATCAAAGATGATGTGTTATGCCTGATACCACTCTTGGAAAATTCTACAATGAATTCGTCTAGCAGTTGACCTATATCGCGATAGTTGCGACTACTCAATGGTTGAAACCAAGCTAAGGCAATGCCCTTAAGAGTCAAACCAAATGCCTCGTACTGGGTGAATAAATCCTCAACCTGTTCAGCTCTTAACACTTGTTTAAACTCGGCCACATGATCATAAGGATCTCCTGATCCATCGAAATAATTCTTCATTGCCTTGATCACTTGAGTGGGTCTAAGGGTTCTTGTGTGCTCTCGGGGTCTAGTCAATGGAAAATCATGTTCATCTCTTTGTTGCCTATGTGCTTGATGTCTCTCTCTTTCAGGTCTTTCATTTCAAATCCTGCTCTATTTCTACCCACCGTGTGTGCAAAACTTACCTCAGGTCTCTCTCTAGTTCTTTCTCTCTGGGCTTCATGAGCTTGGGATGATCCTACTCCTTGGAGGCCATGGGAAACATTGGATCTTGGTGGAGGGAAAATCAATTCACTCTTCCAAGTATATGCATGTCTATCATGTTCTGTTACCAAGAAAATTTTCTCTGACGTGTTATCCAGGTAGACAACTTTGCCTGGTATCTCTGGGTCCTTGAACTCGTAGATGATGACTATGCCCAATTGGCTAGGTTGATCTGGCTTGAATCTCCAAAAGGCTTCCTCTGTTTCTCTATTCAAGAATAGTTCTATGCTTTTGTTATCTTGAGGAATCCAATCTGGAGTGATCACTCTGGTCAAAACTGACTTGCCCCTAGGAGTCTGGGGTCCTTGTCCTACATTTCCTTGTTCTAGGTCTCCTATCTCATTCTCAGGAATGATATTTCCAAACTCATCAGTCCTATCTGGTAGGTTGGTGACCACATACATGGTTCCTTCCTTATCAATGTATGAACCCTCTTCAAACTTGACCACCGGGTGTTCAAGTCCAAAGGGTTGATCTGGATTTTTGAGTTGGACCACTGATCGCCTCAGGCCATCCTCATAGATGCGAGCACCTAATCGGTTGGTCTGAATATATTCCAATTGTGTCTTATAGGGACCTTCTGGTGTTTGTAGGTGGGCAGTTCCTGAGCCACCTGCTGGTTTCCCCATGCTAAAAGACATTTCTGAGTCACTTGTGTTAGAGTTTAGTACGTAAGGACAACCACTTAGTTGTTGTGCCCAAGACTTAGCTGTATGGTTGACACTAGACTGAGAAGATCTAATGCTTTCCCTATCCTTGCCTAGGTGTCTACCAAATCTCAGGTTCATAAGCTTTGGTTAAGAGTCCAAAATTTCCCTTTGGTATGGTTCAAAATCCTTTGGAGCCCCCTTGGTTCCCTAGTCCCAACTGAGGGTCAAATTCAAATTAGTCTATCTAACAATCAACGCATTATTCTATCTAAAATCCCAGCTAAGGGTCAGTTGGGGCCGTGTAGGATTCGAAACGAGCTTTCCAATGAGCTATAGAGCTCAAAAAATGGACTTTGGATGAAAAAGTTATGTCAAATCAGGCTCCTGGGGTTATTGTCTGTTTGCTCACTTTAGGAACATTGAGAAGTCCTTATAGGAGGCCAAAAGCTTCTTTATGGATGTTTTCTAAGGTACTCCCAAGTGGGGGTCAAAACAGGCAAACAGGACCTTTTGGCAAAAATCGTGATTTTGTGAACTTCAAGAGAATCGCGATTTTGTGAACTTCAAGAGAATCGCAATTTTGTGAAGTCAAAGAATCGCAATTTTGTACCTTGAGAGTCGTGTTTTCACAAAATCGTGTTTTTGGCTGAAAATCGTGATTTTTGAGGATCGCAATTTTGAGCAGAGAATCGTGTTTTCACAAAATCGTGTTTTAGAGAATCGTGTTCTAGAGAATCGCGATTTTGTCTCAGAGAATCATGGTTTTCAAAATTTAGAGAATCGCGATTTTGAGCAGAGAATCGTGTTTTCACAGAATCGTGGTTCACAGAATCGTGGTTCACAAAATCGTGTTTTCACAGAATCGTGTTTGAAAATCGCAATTTTGTCTCAGAGAATCGTGGTTTTCAAAATTTAGAGAATCGCGATTTTGAGCAGAGAATCGTGTTTTCACAGAACGTGGTTCACAGAATCGTGGTTCACAAAATCGTGTTTTCACAGAATCGTGTTTTGAAAATCGCGATTTTGTCTCAGAGAATCGTGGTTTCCAAAAATTTAGAGAATCGCAATTTTGAGCAGAGAATCGTGTTTTCTCAGAATCATGTTTTTTTGGCTGAAAATCGTGATTTATGAGAATCGCAACTTTGAGCACAACCACAGAATCACGATTCTGAGAATGACCACAGAATCGTGTTCTTTTCACAAGGCTTTTAGGCGGGAAACAGAGAATCGCGATTTTCAAAAAAAAAAATTTGAATTTTCACAGAATCGTGTTTTTTAGCGGGAACTTCAAATTTTTGAGCGCCGAGCAATGGCGAGCTCCGTATGTGCAGAAAATCATGAAAAAACACAGCGCTTGCACTCTTTTGCACTTCCTAACTCCTTCGCGCACAATAATGCATGAAAGATGGTATGAAAATGATGAAAATGCACTAAAAAACAAGAAATTTCTATGAAGATGAAGATGGAAGAAGATGGAGATGGTGATGATGATGAAGATGAAGAAGAAAAATCAGAAAATGAACAAAAATGACAGTTTTTTTACCTTCCAACATCGCAAATCTACGATCTTACCATCACAACACTCGTCCTCAAAGCTCTCTCCCCGGCAACGACGCCAAAATTTGGTGTAGCTCAAGCGTAAGCACCACCTCCTTTACTTGTCAATCCGCAGAGACGTGAGGACCGGTATGAAGACTAGGAGCAAGTGAAGGCACAAGTGTGTGAGTGAAAGCACACAAGCATGCACACACATACACACACATGCACACAAGGCAAGATCAAAGAGAGGAACAATGAAAAGCTTCGATTGCCAAAGATTTCTCTTACAAAAGTTCTATTCTCCAACAAGCTAACCTCAAATATGAGCTCTCTAGCTCTTTTTATAGTTTTTTGACTAGTTTTGGCCCTATCCAGACCTAGTGTCCAGCCTAGTTAAAAATTAGGTTCCAGAGCTTATTTGAGGGCTCAAACGGAGTCTAAAAATTATGAAAATTGGTAGGATGATACTTCTAATACTTCTCAAGCTCGAGGACTCCTCAGCTTGAACAAAATGGAGTTACAAAAATAGAAAATGGTATTTACAATGGTTTTTAGTGATGAAAATCACTATTTTTATAGGGATTTCTTCTGAAAATTTGACATACACTTCTTGGAGCTCCCTACTCGCTCCTTCTTCTTGTGTGTGTCCACCTTTCTGATGTGCTTCCATGCTTGTGCTTGACTTTGAGTTCCAACAATGGTGAACCAAGAACACCAGGCTCAAGAACACTAAGAGGTAAATCTGTATTGACATGGATGCTCAACCCATAATTGATCCCTCAAGATAACAAGAGTATTGAGTTATTTCTTAATAGGGATATAGACAAGGCATTCTATAGGTACATGTTTGAGCAACCAAGTGAAGTATGAACAATCACAATCTATGAGTTCAAGGATCTAGAGGTACTTGGAAAAGTAGTTTACTTAGAAAACACTTCAAAACGAGTGTTTGTAGTGTCAGAGCATGGGAGACATGCCTATACATGGAGGGGGTGAATTGGTATTTCCCCCACCACAAACTAATGCTGCCTTTGGACACCAAGGAGCAGGAACATCCATGGCTCATGGTTCCCAAAGAGAAAAAGGTAAAGAGAGACCTGAAGTGAGCTTTGCTAACATAGTAGGGAGAGATCGATGAGTAATAGAAATAGATAGGATGGAGACACCCAGAGAACCAAGGCCCCAAAGGGATAGAGATGAATTTCCTCTACCTAGACCCAGAGATCACCCACAAATATTGAGACCCACCCAATTAGTGAAATCCATTAAAAACTATTTTGATGGGACAAGAGATCCCTATGGCCATGTGGCTGAGTTCAAGCAAATGCTATGAGCTAAACAAATGGATGATATGTTCATCCAGTACAATGCATTTGGACTCACCTTGAAAATCACTACCTTTATTTGGTTCCAACCTTTACAACAAAGACAATTTAGAGACATCCATCACTTACTAGAATCATTTATCACTGAGTTCTCTAGAAGTGGGATCAAGCACAACACCTCTTCTTTGATTCATAGTTTTAAGCAAACCCCATAGGAGATAGTTTGACTAGCTGGACATAGGTTCATACAGTACACCAAGAGATGCCCAATGCTAGAGTTTCCCACTTAGGCTAAACAAGTATCACTGTTTTTGGACAGGCTATTGAGTTCTAAACTACGATCATATGTATACCTAAAAGAGCCCATAACACTAGATCAATGCATGAGAATCTGTATAGACATTGAGGACAACTTAGGCGAGGAGTTGGACTCTCCAAGGTTTACAAGGTCACAGATAGTTCTACTTAGGTGTCCTCCAAACATTCTAGTTCCACAGAGGACCCAACTGAGAAGGTAGCCCAAAATCTAGGAGTCTCAAGCAAACACGCACCTAGGATAACCTCAGTCAAATGTTGTTACACTTGTGGTGATGTCCATATGGCAAACGCTTGCCCGAACATGACACAACCTCAACGCAAACCTAGTGGCCAATACTACATGATAGAAAGGCCATACACTAACCATACTACCCAAGGTTTTCCATACAACAAGCAAGTGGTTAGATAGAACTACCCACATGCATATCAACATCTTGGTAGATACCCAAGACAATACAACACACAGCCTCATTATTATTGGCCCCAAGAGAACTACCAAGTACCATACAAGACACAACCTAGATCCCAACCAGTCCTAGGCCAGCAACCACCACCCCTAGCCAATGTAATCTCTGTTAAATATGCTACTATAGAAGAGAATCCAGTAGATCATTAGTACCCTCATCCCCATTGATCACAAAAAATTATCTTAACTCTAGCAGTTTTAATTCTACCCATGTAGATGACCAACCCACATACTACACCGAGTCAACCGAACATATGGAAATGTACCAATATGAGATCCCACGGATGAAACCTAGTTCAGAGCTAGACTATTCTAATGTCATGTATGCCAATCCTAACCCAAAGCCCCAATTGAGACAAACAAGACCATAGAGCCCTAAAGGACCATGTTTTAGATGCCAAGAATATTGCTATATAAAGGAGTGCCCACACCCTCCACTAGCAAGACAACCACAATATTATAACTTTCAAGGTTTTGTACGGCTTGTGGCAAAGAACATGTCATATGAGATTGTCCTCAAAACCCCACCAATGCCTCTAAAGTGACCCCCATTAATGTGATAGGCATTGTGCATGCTTCAAATGGGTCCACACCAACTTATGTACCTATCCAAGCTGTGATGAGAGCTCAAGCATTGTTGCAAAATTAATATCCAAACCTTGATAAAATAGCTAAGAGTAGCAAAGTTAGAGAGTCAAGTGGAAGTAAAACCAGATCTTGGAAGGATTCATGAGAAAGATTCGAGAGAAAATGGAGTAAGAAAATAAGTGAACTATAAGGAAGCTTAAAAGATACTAGAGCCAAAATCTTAGAATTGGCCTCGCAAGTGTCAAATCAAGAGAACCAAACCCCAAAACTAGATCTGTTCTGGTTGAACCTATATTGGAGAACCTGGACATGATGTTCAAAGCATACCAAGCAAGGCTAAGAGAAGGACCCTAGATGGGAGAATTAAGTAAGAACTACCCTAGAGCAGGCTTAGAAATTGAAAGAGCCAAGCTTTGCATGAAAATAATAGAATTGGCTCAAACCATGTTTGAAACATCTAAGTATGTCAATTGGAGCAACCTAGTGAAACTAGAGCTACACTTTCGAGGATTACTAGAGAGATAAGAACTCTTAATTTCCAATACGAAGAAAAATGATACTAAGAGGACCTATCCTGTACCAAAGGCATAGGAAGATACCACACCATCTATGTCACAAGTGCCTAATACCATGAATTGGGAGAATCTTTCTTCGATACATGATAATCACAAGGACTTTTGAGAGAAATTCAAGAAGAGAAATGGAAATTGGAGCAAGAAACTCACCCACCGATTCAAGAGATAGATGATCTTCAGGAACAATTCCCACAGGACATACCCTTTATATATGATGAGCAAGAGGAGCAGCCTAGTGAACAGACGAATTTTGAATCTAATTCTCTACAAGAATTACCTCATTTCACTAGTCCTTGGGAGGCAAAGTCGATTAGTATGAGAGCACCCACCATACTAGTAAGAAATGAAGAGTCAGTGATCCCTAGGAACACAGACATGATAAAGAATATTAAAGTGCAGTGTCATCTCACTTTAGAAGAGTTGTTGAAGATTAAACTTGAGCTGTGGAAGCATGTAGCAAACTAGTTATTAGAGACAACTACTACCCACTCTCAGGGAAATTCACACGAGAGTGCCAAAAATACCCATTGAAAGGATTGGAGATATGAGCGAAGGTGAAGAGGGAAACTCTTATTTTCCTATCTCCTACCAAGGCTACACCACCAAAGCATCCTAGACTCAGGTGTTGGATGCCCACTCAGAGGAAAGTAACCCTAGTCCCTATGTAATGGATGCAAAGGACCGGAAGGTCTTTGGACCAATCCTTCATCTGGTGACAATCCTTGGTCAAATGGGAACTATCAATAGACAAATGGGGACCATCATTGGCCACATGTGCACCATATTCCCTTCGGGATCATCCTCCCCACTTCCTGCATGCATGCCTAAATTTGTTGTATAGAATGCTTCACCTCCTAATGTGTAGGTCATGCAAGTGTTGGACCTCCCTTCTTTTCAAAAGCAGAGTGTCCACCTGACCTCTCAACCACCACCTTGGGAAATTCAACCACGACTCAAACATCCCAACTGATGACCATTCTAGACTAACTCTTGGATGTAGCACAAGTATATGAAAGCAATAGACAACAAGAAAATATGGTTACCCAAAGGTCAACAATCACCAACCATCTCCAACAGTGTAGGACAAGAAGTCAAGACAAAGCAAAATCAACCTCGACCCTCAACTTCGCCTATACATTCTCCATCGATGAGAATCTGACAAGTCTAGGTGCCTAAGAAGTCTCTAATGGCCACACCCGACACCACTCAAAAGGCTTGTCTTTAGCTCAAAAACCAATCCATGTAATCCCAACCTCCCCCAAATCACAACACTCACTAGCCATATCACCTCATAATCCATCCTTTGTATTCGTTCAAGCAAACCATCTCTGCTCATTGCCCACTAAAAAATGGGTGTCGAAACACTCACAAAACCCTCCATCCACCCCATTGTACAATCTGAAACCTCATGATGCTAACCATTCTCCTTGTAATATTTTATTAGCACCTAATCCTTGTAAAAATCAACCCTTACTAACTCACTATCACTGGTAATGATATCTCTCATGAAAGAATATGTATGCATTATTCAATGCATGTAGGAAGTCTAGAGACATGCATTAGTTATTGAGATATCAATACACAATAACCTCACCCCACAAGGCTACATAGGCTATACATCAGTTATGGAAAGGGATTGCAGTCTCACCTTATTGGCATCATGATTAATTTCAATGCTAATGTGCTATCCTTTTGTAGCAGATCTTTTACGAAAATACTCAGGACCAAAATGCAAGAGAAAGAATCTTCAAGTGCAGGTCCCAGTGCGCGAGTGGTGGATTTTGAGAACCTATTGATAAAGGCCCACCCTTCAATGAGACCTCTAGCATTTCAAGATTTTATCGGGCATGATGCTCCTATTGAAACGACAGAGAAGGTACATAGTAAGTCCCATTGGTTCCAAGGATTAGCAAGACCTTTGGCAGATACAGAGCACATTTACAATGCAACTTTGTGCTTTAGCAGTGACACATGGGGAAGATATCAGTTCTTCTCCAATGACTTTGAAGCTCTTTAGAATTTAGAGGAGCTGAGAGAAATTTGGACAATGGCAAGTTTTATAGAATATTTTCAGTGCACCCCTTCCCAAACTAGATTTCTTTTGATGCTACTATCTGGTCACCACTTTACAACCACCAATAAGGAAAAAGCTTTAGGGTATGTTCATACTACTAGCCTTAGTGTCACACCCACCCTTCAAGAAGTTTTATCTCTCAACAGATCTCATCAAGACTGCCTTGAAATTTCATGGCACACATACACCAACAGAAAGGGAAAGACTCATACTTGAACCCATGTAAAAAGATGTTTTGAAGTGAGTTTATATCTCAACCATTACACCTAAATTGTCCAAGTTGCTGCGAGTATCCATGTAGCATTTTGCCTTCCTTGCACAAGATCATTTTACATTGCCACAGAAAAACATCTAGTGTGGACTATATCTCGCAAACACTGGGCCATAGACCATTGACCTAGCTAGGTAGATCCAAGAATAGTTATTTTTGGCAAAGCAAAGATGGATTAGAAAAAGAGTCATCCATGGATGCTATGCAATTACACAAATAGTATATATGTGCTTGGCATATGACATTGCTATCGGGTGGGCCCTATCTAGTGAGGAATTAAAAAGATTTAAAGGATCTATCGAGTCTCGTAAAACACTGAAGTCAAGAACTAGAAAGGGAATGAGAGGGACAATTCTATGTTTATGAGTACCTGCTTCACCATCCCCTAAACCATCACCCATATTCACCCACAGAACCTCTAGTGGTAGCACCCTTTATCCGAATCCATTTGTCACAATCAATTACATCAGAAGGAACCTCTAGCACAGCTATAACCTCTCAAGCCACTACTATGACCACCACTGCCATTCCAACTATAGAAGTAAGAGAAGCTACAGTGCCAAGGCATTTGCTTTTCCTATACCCAACTTAGAGGTGGAGGCACTCAATACAACATCTGACTTCAAAATGCACGATTCTTTTTCAAGTGAGTTTCAATTCTTCCCACAAGAGTATGAATGCCCGACCTATCTTAGCTCCCCACTAGAACATGAGGGCGGTCAAGAGGTGTCCATTTCAGATGAGGACAATAGAAAAGTTACAGAGGATGACAATGAAGAAGACAACATTCAGTAAAGTCAAGAATCACAAGATGAAGATCAACAAGGCCAAGAGCTGCAACAAATCAAAACTCAAGGTGACACAAGCAACAGAGAGGAGGACACCTCTGAGGCAACCACATACACTATTGCGATCCAAAGGTTGTACAAGAATATGAAAGTAGTTTGGACTAGGATTCAAGTAACAGAACAACAAAGTAAGGAGATTTTGCAAGAAGAGTTGGCAAATAGTGGATTCACAACTTCTTTTGTCAATGCATTTAATGAACTAGTCCAAGCAGTGAGCACAATTGAAGCACTGCATTTCCTCAAGCCGAAGCCCCTACCACAATCCGACCCTCAAAGAGTCATATTAATATCCAAGACCGAGGAATACATTTGCATACCAACTGATGCACAATCCTCTCATCACCAAGTATCAAGGACAGAGCAAAGCTTTTTGAGAATTCTCGGACAAAGCAAGCAAGGTAAGGAGCGATGACCTGAATTTCTTTGTTTTTTCTTTACATTCACATGGTCATTAAGCACAAATAAGCACAAAAACAAGTAAAAACACCAAAACACGGAATCGCGATTTTTTTTTATTTCTGAATTTTCTGAGAAAAGTTGATAGACTTTACAAAACCCTTTTATTGCATGTCAAAAAATAGTTAAGGCGATTCTATAGAAGAAATAGAAATTTGAAAATCAACACTTGAAAAATTTTCAAAAAAAAAAATTAACAGAATCGTGATTATGTAGTCAGACACAAAATCGCGATTCTCTGAAACTAAGAACAAAATCGCGATTTCCAGAACACGATTTTCATAAGAAAATCGTGTTATTTACAATTGTGAGCAATCACGATTGTCTCGGAACAAAATCGTGAAAAACACGATTTTGAGCACAAAATCGTGGAAAACACGATTTTGGACACAAAATCGTGAAAAACACGATTTTTGAGCACAAAATCGTGATAAACACGATTTTGACAAGGCAATCGTGGAAAACACGATTTTGGACAGAAAATTGTGAAAAACACGATTTTGAGCAGAAAATCGTGAAAAACACGATTTTGACCAGAAAATCGTGAAAAACACGATTTTGATTAGAAAATTGTGAAAAACACGATTTTGACCAGAAAATCGTGAAAAACACGATTTTGACTAGAAAATCGTGAAAAACATGATTTTGATTAGAAAATCATGAAAAACACGATTTTGACCAAAAAATCGTGAAAACACGATTTTCACGATTTTGACCAGAAAATCGTGAAAAACACGATTGTGACCATTGAATTGTGAAAATTAATTGAATGATCCTTAGGTCTGGGAATAAATTAAACACACATACTAGGCAAGACTTAGGAAGGAAGGAAATAGAGCCAGTGGAAGGGGAAGTGCAAAAAAGAAATCTAGGGTAAGAAAACAACATGGAAAATTTAAACGAAACAAATGAGCCCATTGAAACTGGGGATTATAGAAATATCCTCAAACACATGTATACAAACAGGTTTGGAACCTATGTATATCAGGATGGAATGCATAAGTTTCTCATTAGATTGAGAAACTTAGAAGTTCCCCTGAACATAACACCAGTAGCTCAATTCAAAGATGGTAGGTATGAAGATAGGCAAGGATGTGTATACATCTTCTCCCAAGACCCAGAAAATTCAAATGACTTAGGGCGATGTGCTGACAAAGGACCTTGGGAACATAACTTAGGACAATCAGACTTACCAAGACCACATGAAAACTACACTAGTACTGAGCAACAACAAGGGAGGAGAACACATGCTTCCCCAAATCCTTTTGAAAAGGAACCAGAAGGATTTAATGAATTTTCACTAAGGAGAAGACATCATTGGCAACATCAGGGTAGAATGCTTAGACCATATCAAGTAGCCAAATGCATGAAAAATCAATATGAAGGGTATTCTGATCCTCATGCTCATGCTGCAGAGTTTAGGCAATTAATTAGAGCTGAGGAGGTGGAAGATTACAAAGTCCAATTTGAAGCATTTGGTCTAACCCTAACAGGACCTGCATTATCTTGGTTCATCCCTTTGAGAAAGGAAATGTACCTAGATATTGGATCCTTCCTAGAAGCCTTCATTGGGGAATTCTCAAAGACTGGAATAAAACATAGCACAGCCACTCTGATACACAACTTTAAACAACAAAAAGATGAAAATGTCAGAGAGGTAGCCAAGAGATTTAAGCAATACATTGATAGATGTCCCAAAGAAGAAGTACCTTCCATGGCAAGACAAGTATCCCTATTCATAGAAGGATTAAGAAGTGCTCAATTAAGAACCCTAGTGTACTATAGGAGATGCCCTGACCTAGGAGCTTGTGTAAAAGAAGTAATAGATTTGGAAGATAACAAAGGCCAAGATCTGTTAGCATTTGATCAACCTAGATCAAATGAAGATAAAATCCCACCAGCAGAAGAATTGGCTCAAGCCATTGCTAAAGCCCTAGAGGTAAGCACCAAAACCAATTTGATAAACTCTAGGATAAACACAAATAAAAAATGCTACAATTGTGGAGAAAGTCATTTGGTACAACAATGCCCATATCAAAAGCCACCACATTTGCAAGATAGGAAAACACTCAAATATTGTACACTAGAGAGGAAATGGACAAATCATACCAGGGAGGAATGCTTCTATAATAAACAACCCATAAAGGAGAGAGATTATGGGAGCCAAAGAGAATCAGGGTATATTGAGCAACCAAGACTTGTGCTTGGGCAACAACCTCCTATACCAACAAATGTATAGAGGAGGGAAAATCAAGAACAAAGTCACCATACAAGGAAGATTATCAATGGAATGAAGGATATCAAGAAGAATGGGAAGGTTATGAATTAAGAGAACCAGAATTACAAGCCTTAGACTTGGGAAATGGGAGAATTGAGATGGACACTGCCACTTTCATGTATATAACCAATAATTATATGTCCAATAAAAAACCTCAATTCAAAGGGGGACCAAAGATAACTTGTTATAGGTGTGGGGGAGAACATTTCATCAGAGACTGTCCACAACCTCCTACGTTAAGAATAGAGGGAGCTTATTGCAAGGATTGTGGCAAGGAACATTTGATAAAGGATTGTCCAAAAAATCCTCAAAAACAACAAAACACACCTAATAACATACCACTAAAAGCAGTCAATATCATGGAACAAGAAGAATTGAGTGACATTGACCAAGTGAATGTAATGCTATAACAAGGTCACAAACTAAATAACAAAGAACAACTAAGGAATAAAATGAAGGTCCAATCTCAAAGGTGAAGAAAAATAGACAAAAGGGAAATGGGAAAGGAAACAAAGAATGGGTAAAAATTTGGAAGAAGAAAATAGGGAACAATCAAACAGTACTCCTCCTCAGAAGGCACAAACCCAGTCGGAGATAGGAAATTCACAAAGTCTAGACACTCTAATAAAAGCATACAAGGGAAGAATTCAAGAGGGACCAAGCCCTACTGATCATACAATGGCTTATCCTATGCCAGACTTAGAACATGAAAGGATGCAGAGGTGTAAACAAATCATACGGGAAGTGCAACTCAAAATGGGGGAAGTAGACAATTCTCAAAAAACAGCTGAGGAATCTGAGACAACAAAAACAAGAGGAAATAGTAACAAGGAAGAAAACCCACAAGTAACATTCCAGGTGAATATAGATAAACAATGCACAATTCTATATCACACCACATTGGAAGATTTAATGAAACAAAATCCTCACTTACAAAACAAAATGAAAAGATGGGAAACAACACCAGAAAATCTTCACCCACAACTACAGGAAATGGAGGAATTATGGTATATTCCCATTGATAAGATAGGAGGATATTGTGAAGGAGAAGAGGGAAACTCAACCTTAAAAATACAATTGGTAAAAACCAGGCCAAAGCTATTCTGGATAGTGGATCAGGAGTGGCCATCATGACTAAACAAACTTGGGAAAAAATGAATTATTACCCACCAAAATGAGATTGCAACTTGCAGATGGACACATAGAAAAACCCCTAGGAATATGGGAAAAAGTGATTGTGGACATATGTGGAATAGAGATAGAACATACCTTTGCTATAGTTGAATTCCCACAATCCACTTCATATGAAATTATCCTAGGAAGACCATTTATGAGACAAATGCAAATTGTGCAAGATTGGGGTAATGATTGCTTATACCTTCAGAGCAAAGGAAGAATAACCAAAGTAAATCTAAGAAATGGGCACTAAATACATCAGAATCAAGATTTAAGTGAAGAATCAGAAATGGAAGACCAGGATGAAACTGAATCATCAATATGGAAGTGCAATATGATAAGAAATCTTACCAATAGAAAAAGGAGATTGAGAAGAGAAGATTGTGTGGAAGGAAGGAAGTTACAAGATGAGAACTATATACCACAACAATTCAAAGATGAGGAGTTTGAGCCCTATGGGTGGAATCAAATTTTGGCTACCATGGATCTAGCCAGTGATGAATATGTAGGAGTGGAATTTCAAAATGAAGAAGGATATGATGTCTTTAACATTGGAATACAAATGATAAAGGTATCCAGAACAGAAGATGACAAAGAAGAAGATATGATATTAGAAAAAGGGAAAACACAATTTTTGGAAGAAGTAAAAGCTGAAGATGCTATTAAAGATAAAATCTCAGGCAAGTATAAGAAAAATAAACACAAGGAAATAGAAGAAAATCAGGAGGATGAGAAGAAGAAAAGGGAAACAAACAAAGATCAACAGTTTGATGTACCAACAAATTTCAAGACTTATGAAGTAGAAAACAGACTACTTCTCAAGAGGAAACCAAAGAGGGAAAAGAAGAAAGGGGAGGCTTATGATAACCAGGAACAAACTAAAAAGGTCATGATCACTCAGGAAGAGGGAGAAGAAAGACATATTGTAGTGGCTGATGACATGACAACTCAAGAAGAGGAGGCACTAAAAAACTTGGCAAGAAACTATAGGGATGTGTTTGCTTATAGCTACAAGGATTTGAAAGGTATTGATCCTAAAATCTGTGAGCATAAGATTCCTATTACACCTGAGGCAAAACCTAGCAAACAGAGACATTACACATTCAATGATAAATACTCTGCTAAAATAAAGGAAGAAATTGACAAGCTATTAGCTGCCAATTTCATCTATGAGATTGAGTATACAGAATGGATATCTCCTATAGTTGTGGTACCAAAAAAGAATGGGAAACTTAGGGTATGCATTAACTTGAAAAAGGTAAATGCAGCAACTATAAGAGATAATTATCCACTGCCTATAACAGATCATCTTCTAGAAATAGTTGCAAGGAAGGAGGTTTATAGTTTTTTAGATGGTTTTTCAGGATACAATAAGGTACCTATAGCATTGGAAGACCAACATAAAACTGCCTTTTCCATAGAATGGGGAATTTATGCTTTTAGGGTTATGCCCTTTGGGTTAACCAATGCTCCAGCAACTTTTCAGAGGTTGATGTGTCATATCTTCAAAGAGTTCTTGAGGAAGGTAATGGAAATTTATGTAGATGATCTTTGTACTTTTTCATTAAAAAGACAAGATCACTTGCAGGATTTAGAATATATATTCAGGAAATGCAGAACCTATAGAGTATGTTTAAATCCAGAAAAGTGTGTATTCTTTGTAAGACAAGGAAGAATGTTAGGTCACATAGTCTCTAAAAATGGAATTTCAACTGATGAGAAGAAAATAAAGACCATTATAGAGCTTCCAAGACCAACAAATGTAAAGGAACTTCAAACTTTCATGGGACATTGTGGGTACTATAGGAAATTTGTACACAAATTTGCTGACATAGCCAAACCCTTATATGCCCTAATTACAAAGTTTGAGTGGACCAAGGAGTGTGACCAAGCCTTTGAAACTTTAAAAACTTGTTTGGTAACAACCCCAATTCTGAAAACACCTCAATGGGATAAAATTTTTCATGTCCATGTGGATGCTTCAAATTATGCTTTAGGATGTGTGTTAGCGCAACCAATAGAAGGAAGCAAGTTAGATTTTCCAGTGGCTTATGCTAGTAGGCAATTGAATCTAGCAGAAAAAAATTAGACAACCACTGAGAGAGAAGGATTGGGCATGATATTTGCTGTAAAGAAATATAGACATTACCTTTTGGCCAACAAGTTTAAGTTCTTTGTAGACCATCAAGCTTTACTATATTTGGTAATAAACCTTGTCACACTGGTAGAATAGTCAGATGGTTTCTTTTACTAATAGAATTTGAGTTTGAAGTGGTGGTCAGACAAGGGAAAACACACTTGAGAGCAGATCATTTATCTAGAATTCAGTCTAAAGAACCCAGTTCACCTTTAGATGACAACCTGTCAGACACTTATTTGTTCAAAGTAGAGAGTGTTCCTGAGTGGGCCATGACTTTAGTACCATTATTAACCATGGGACCTTGTAGAACAGTTGGGAACAATGCACACTTAGTATTACAAAGCAGGAATTTTATGTTACTAGCTGGGCATTTGTATCATCTCAACCACACAGGCATATTGGAATATTGTACTCCTGAAGAAGAGCAACAAGAATGTCTGAAGAGAGCTCATTGTTGGAACCCTTGCACTCATGCTTCTAGGGTAGTCACCCTAAGTAATCTCAATAGGATGGGGGTACATTGGCCTAATAAGATTCAAGATGTAACAAAATATATTGCTACTTGTAGGAAGTGCCAATTATTGCAAGATTTAGAATTCATAACTCTATATTGGTTCCAGAAAAATCCAGATTGGAGTGAAAATATCATTGAGGAATTGAAAAGGAAGAAGAAAGGAAAACAAGTGATAGCTGGTGCAGATTCCAAAAATCTACAAGTAGTCTTTGAAGAGTATCAATTGATAGGAGAACAGTTGTATAAGAGAGGAATGGATGGATACTTAAGAATTTGTGTTCCTGAGAATAAATATCTAGAAATGTTGGAACTAGCACATTCTGGAGTAGCAGGAGGACACTTCTCAAGTGACAGAACTGCTAAACTCATTTTATATTCTGGCTTTTGGTGGCCAACCCTATTTCTTCATGCAAGAACCTATGTAAAAAGATGTGATGTCTGTCAGAGGGTGAGTCAACCAAATAAAAGAGATAATATGCCATTAGTTCCATTAATTTCAGCAAGAGCCTTTAGTAAATGGGGGTTGGATTTCATTGGACCTATACATCCTCCAGCAAAACAATCCCATGTTGAATACATCATAGTGGCTACAGACTTACCTGACAAAGTGGGCTGAGGCCAAAGCCACAAGAAGGAATGATGCTCATACTACTGCCAAATTCCTGTATGAAAATATTATCACCAGATTTGGACTTCCAATTGAATTGGTAAGTGATAGGGGGACCCATTTTGTAAACCAAATCATAGAAAACATCACTGAATATTTCCTGATCAGTCATAGAAAGTCAGCCCCATATCACCCACAAGCCAATGGGTTAGCAGAAAGTACTAATAAAGTACTTTGTACTGTACTGTCAAAATTAGTAAACACAAACAGGAATGATTGGGATTTACAACTTAATCATGTCCTATGGGCTTATAGAGTGGCTTATAAAATTGCAATAGGAAACACACCATTCAATCTAGTATATGGGCAAAATGCAGTTCTACCTATGGAATTCCTTATTCCAACATTAAAAGTAGGTAGTCACTACAATTGGACTAAACATGAACTATCAGAGAGAGTAATAGAATTGGAAAAATTGGGAGCATCTAGACTCCAAGCCATTATGAGTATATATGTGGACAAAAAAAGGCAAAAAGCTTATCATGATGTTCACATAAAAGAAAAAGATCTACAGGAAGGAGATCTAGTTTTGGCTTACACAGTCAAAGAACATTAGAAAAAGTTCTAGAAAAAAGGACATGGACCATATATTATACATCAAATAAGCAACAGTGGAGCCATTCAATTAGCTAACATAGACGGAGAAATCATGCCAAACTTCATAAGTGGATGTAGAGTCAAGAGGTATGACTGCCCATTAACTGTTGATGAATGGAGAAGGTTGCAACGAGCTCAAAATAGGAAAAAAGAAGAGGAAGACATTAGAAAAGAGGCTCAACAGGAAGCAAAGGAAAGGATAAGAAAAATTAAAGATCTTAGAGAAGTCTGTTTGTGTGAAACTCCTCTAAAACTAAAAGAACATGTGCCTGTGATGACAATGGATTTTCAAAATGAAAAAATTAGGGTTTTGATAGATTCTGGAGCACAAGTGAATCTGATTAGTTCAGCTTTGGTAAGTAAATTTAACATAAAAAGAACTACAAGCAGAACCTTAATCAAAACTTTGGAAGGTCAAATAGTACAAAGCATGTCTTCACTATCTATTGAAGTTAAGTTCAATGAAGAATATATGAAAATAGACTGTGAAGAATGGACAATTCATTTGATGTCTGAAAAATTGATTTTAGGTCAACCATGGCTCCAACAAGGTAAAGTGATTTTGGATTTTGAAAAAATGAAGCTTAAATTGAAAATAAATGACAAAAGGTTTTTAATATTTTTATTGAGTAATGAAGAACAGGACATTCAATCAGATGTTCATGATATACACTTGGAAGGATTTACTTTTGCATTTGAAGATACACAGACATTACCAATACAAATGTTAAATGATCAAGCTTCATGTAATCAAAATCAGCAAAAGATTAGAAGAACAAAGAAGGGTGGTGAGATAGGAAGAAGGTGGCAATCATGGCATTGTCTAAAGAATCAAAACATCAGAACAAGAAGCATATGGAATCAAAGTCTACAGGAGGTCCGCTCATCAAATCAGAAGGAAATGGATGTTTGCCTGAAACCAGGACAATTAGAATTAGGAAGTATCGGGTCAAAAAATCAGAGTTGTTTCAATGGAAAAAAGATCATCCATATTTGATCTGTATTTAGAAAATCATAACATATTGAAAATTATGAGAAAAATATTTGACCTTATCCTTTTTCTAAAAAGAGAATTAGGAGGGGAAGAAAAGAAATAGAAAAAAAATTATTATTATTAAAAAAAAAAGAAAGAAGAGGAAAAAAAAAGAGAGAAAAAAAATAAAAGAAAAAAATTACAAGAAAAAAACAGAAGGAATCATTGTTATTAAAAAAAAAAGAGAGAAAGAAAAGTTGAGAAAAATTGTTTATTAAAAATTGTTTATTTTCCCTTCTTTTTTACAAAAATTATATAGCACAAAGCAAGATCTAGGTAGAAGGGTAGTAGAGTTCTATTTATTTTGTATTAATTTTTCTATCATTGATAAATGTTTTGTTTTTTCTCCAAAAGAGTTGTTGGGAAAAGGGAGTGCACTAGACATCTTGCTACACCTGTAATGATCACTTTTATTGAGTCTTTTTGAAGAAACAGAATTTATTTTGAATTTTATTTTCATTCTTATGTCATGACATCTCAAAATAAATATTACTTTTTGATTTCTTGTGACTCATGTGGGTGGAGTTTTTCTTTGTGTATTATATTTTCCTTAGAATGGTGAATGCAAAGGAGTTATCAATTCATGACTTCAAAGCAGAGTCAGTCACCCTATCAAGAGGACATTGGTTCCTAGACAGTGAAGCTGTGGAAGAACAGCTGAACTTGGAATCTGATGAGGAACTAGAGATTCCAGAGGCAGAGAAGGTGGTGAAGGAGCTCAAAGAAACCCTAAGCATTATTGGACAGCATATATTCACAGTGGGAGTAGGTGGATACAAATATACCATGCTGTGTCAAGAATTTTACAGATTTCAAAGGGTTGCTATCAATCAGAAAAGATGGAAGGCAGTTGGTATACACAAATTATTGGAAGAGCCCATCTTCTTCATTGATTTTGAAAGAGTGGCACAAGTAATGAGTAGTCTGTTGGAAATAGGAAAAGGGAATGATGCTTATTTCCGGTGCAAAGTCAAGAACAAGGATAATCAGGAGGTGGGTATCACTATAAAAGCAGAACATATCAGAGTAGCTTTACAATTCTACCCTATGGGAACCAAGCTTGACCCCAGCTTTGTAAAGAAGAATAAGGAAACCTATACAGGGTACGCTAAATTCACTGACTTCAAAGGAAGAGAGAATGAAGAATATGCCACAAGGATGTTCTTACAATATTTCTGCTTCCCAAAGCTACCAAGGTATACCATGCCACATAAATCTGTTACACTGCTGATGTTTAACAACAAGGATAGGACTAAGCCCTTTGGAGTAATGGATGTGACACCATACATCCATGAACAGCTGAAAGAAGCAGCAAAACATTGGGAACAGAAAAAATTCATGAATGGAGCCCAGTTTTTAACCAGGATCATTTATCATGTATTGGGAATGGAAGATCAGTTGAAACTAGCTCCAGAGGCACAATATTTTAGAAGTCTTATGTCAGGGATCAAGAGTCCTCCCATGAAAATGGCTGTGAGAGAAATAGAAGGACAAACCAGCATGAGGGGAGCAGGGATGAAAAGAAAGGTAATATCCGAGGAAGTGGTTCCTGTAAAGAAAAGGAGGTTGGACCCAAGAAAGGTTGAATTAGAGCCGGATGAAGCTAGAAAAGAAGAACATGAAGATGCGCAGAAGCAGGTCCAATCCTCTAGTGATCCTCATCCACCCAAACAAGCAAAGAACAGTTATACACTTATTTAACTCAAGGAAATAACAAAAGAGCAATGTATGAGGCACAATATCAAAAGATGCTGGAAGATTATTCATGCAAGGCTACAGATTGGGTCCAAGAGGAGGTAGAGCATTATGAAGCACTTCATGATCAGATGATGGCAGCCAAAACAGAAGTGGTATTTGTTAAAAAGGAAGTAGAGCTATTAGCATACTTCAAAGAACTGCAAGGACCTCCAGAAACTAGGACCACAATTGTAGTAAAAAAGAAGGTTCAAAAGAAACCAGTGCAAAGGAAGAAGTTGACAAAGAAGGAGAAGGGAAAATCGGTAGTTGAAACTGTAACTATAAAGGAGGCAGAAGAAGTAATAGTAAGAGATCAGCAGAAGGAATTTACTGCTAAAGAAGAGTCAAAAGTGGAAAAACCAGGACTTGGAGGATCTTCACATTTTTCCTCAGATTCTAAAAGTGACATTGAAAGTTTCTTATTAAAAAGTCTGAATTTTTCAGTTCCAAATACTCCTAATGTGGTTACACAGGCCACTGAGAAACAGAAAACACCTTAAGTTTTGAGAAAGAAGGCTCAAGAGAAGCAGGTTCAAGAAGAGGTAGTTAAGCAAATCAGTCCTGAAGAAGAAAGAAGGATGATGAAAGGTAAAGTAGTAATGACAGAAGAGGAAAGTAAAGTAAGAGAGGAATTCAGTTGTGGGCTGGTGCCTGCAGGAATAAAATCAATATGGACAAAACCCTCACAAAATTATTTTAAATTAGATGAGAGCATAGCAGAAATAGTAAGAGAAGCACAGAAAAGCAGTCCAGCCATAAAACAGAAAGGTGTAGATCAAGTTCAGGAAGCAGAAGAAATAGAAGTGAAAAAGAATGTTCAAGAAGTTACAAAGGGAGTGGTAGAAAAGGAGATTGTCCAAAGTATAAAAGATGTACTTCATGATTTGAAGAGTAATGAAGAATTTGCAACCACAAAAATCAAGGACAAGAAGAAGAAATGGATCTTATGGACATTGATGAGCAGGAAGAAGGGCAGAAACAGCAGACAAGCCATGATCAGATAAAATTCAGTGAGAAAACTGAGTCAATTTTAGTTCAGGAAACCTCAATCCAGATAAAAGAAGCACAGCTTTCTGCAAAAGAAAAACCAGAATTGGAGAATAACAAAGTAGAAGAAGTAAAGGCAGATGAAGATATATGAAGACAAGAGAACCAGGATACTCAGACATTGGATCATGAAGAAGATATGGCAGATCAAGAAACACTAGAAATTCATCAAAGCAATGAAGGACACCAGGCTAAGGTTATAGAATATGAAGAAGAAGAGGAGGAAGAGGAGAATGAGTGCAAAGAAGACAAACAAATAGAAGCTAAACAAATGGAAATGGAAGTGGGGTTGGAAAGAATACCCAAGAATATAAGATCTGCTTGCCAGATTATTATGAGCAACATTGAGCAGTTTAGACCTTCAAGCAGGAATATGATCATTTCAGGAATGGTAGCAGAGTCTGAATTTGAGAAAGGCAGTATGATCATTAAGGAGCACAAAAGGGAGAAGGAACAAATGTTAGAACAATTGAGGAAGGTGCAGGAGAAAAATGAGGAATTTACAAACAGAATAATTTCTTTGGAAGAGTTAGAAGTACAAAAACAAAATAGAATTCAATATCTAGAAGAAAAGAGTGCAAAACTAACAGAGCAGAATAATAAACTGGAAATGGAGCTGAGAAAAATTGAAGGAAGATATAGAACCTTGCAGACTTCTTATCAAATTTTGACTAAAGCAAATGAGGAAATCAACATGCTATTATTGGAGGAAGGTCAGTTAAAAGATGAAAGCCAGACTGCTCAGATGATAGAGGTAGAAAAGGAAGAATTGCACAAAGAGATTAAGAGACTACAAATAGAATTGAAAGAAGCCAAGGAACTAGAGAAGCAGGCTAGTATACATGCTGCTACATCAATGAGAGGATATAACAAGTTGCACATGGATATGGAAAAAGAAAGGAGTGATTGGCAGTCAAGGATGGAAAAGGAAAGAAATGAATGGATAAAAGAAAGAGAGTTATGGGCAATACAGAACGGAAGTCTGAGGGTGACAATAGAAGAATTACAGAAAAAGCTGGAAAAGCCACAAGTTCAGGAAGAAACACATATAGAGACTACATATACAGAAGAATACGAGGTAGGAAATGATGATGGAATACAACATGGCAGTGAACCAGCAAATAAAAGATCAGAGGAAGAATATTCAGAAGAATTTGTCAAAAAATTGCTGACAAACAGAGAATCTAGAATGGATTTTATCAAAAAAATGCATGATGAATATGAAGATCAAATTGTCACATTTGCTTTGAATAAGGGGATTAATCCAGACCAGCATCATTGGGCTGCAGATGGACTGGGCATACCTTTATGTATGATCATGGAGAGTATCAAGAACTATCAAATAGCAAGAGCTGGATTACCTCCAAATAAATATCTAGAATATGAAGAAGATATTAATGTGACCAAAGAATTATTTGAGAAAGCCAATCCAAAGTGGAGGAATAAATGGTTGGATGCAAATAAAGAATGCAGGAAAATTTGGAAGGAAGCACCTCTTCAATTGAAAATTAATCCAGCTTACTGCCCAGTAGCAAGAAGAAGAGAATGGACAGTTTTTTGGGAAAGATGGAGAGAAGGACAAATCCCACCTAAATGGTTGAATTTCCCAAAAATAGCTGGTCCAAAGGCAGGAACATGGCCTACAAAAATCTACATGGTGGATACAACTGAGTCTGTTATAGCTACATACAAAGATGTAAATGACCTTGCATGCATTTTACTTATCAGAGTAATGAGATTAATTCTGGCATGTATAGAGACATATACAGATATATATGTCAAAATATTAAATTGCATTGGCTTCAAACTTGTCAGTAGTCACCAAGTCTCGCCTTACTGCATATGAAGCTGCTTACACACAATATTTGAAAAAGGATGTAATTGATAAACCAGAAGCCGCAATATAGTGGAGGAAAGCATTGTTTGAAATGGTAAATAACCTGAACATTACAGAAAGAAAAAGTCATGACCTTCTGTCACAAGTCTATTAAAGAAAGAAAAAGTGAAGAAAGCAATCAGGACATTAGAGCAGGAAAGTCTTTTGTCAAGAGCCAAAAGGTTTAGGAGGGGAAGGATGTTAGAAGATGTATTTTTTGAAGCATTTTTATGAAAATAATTGTAAAATGCCAAAAACTTGTAAAAATATTTATACAACTGATGTAAAAATAAGGAAGAGTCTTCCTTATGTAGAATAGAATTTTATATAATTTTTCTAGAATTTTTGGAAACTCCTAGATAGCATATTTTTAGCATAATAGAGGAAAGGACCAAAATTCAAGTGTGAAAAGGGACACTTGAAAATGTATATAAGACAATTTCCTCTATTATGAGGGGGTTGGTTGATTATTTGTTTACATGCTATCCAAGTGAATAGAGAGAGAGTTTCCTGCTGAAAATCGTGTTTTCTCCTCTTTGTGTGGTTTCATTGATTTGTTGACTCTATTCTTTGTGTATCCATGGAGATTTGTGAGCTTCTATTGTGTAATTCTGTTGATTGTGTATGAAGAGAGCTGAATATTGATGTGTTGAGTGAGAAGTTGATGAAGAATGGTGCTGGAGATAAAAATCGTCTGTTTTCACAGAATCACGATTGTCTCCTCTGTATGGTACAGGTAATATTTTTGAGTTTTGACTTCATAATTGTGTTCTGCTGAGAAAATAGCATGTATTAGACACCAAGATTGTGGAAAATGGTGGAGATTTGCTCAAGATAATCCAAACCCTAGAAATTCCTCTTCATTTTCACCATTCTCAGAAATCCAACCATTATTCTCTTATTTCTTGGATTCTATCATCTAGAAGGGGCTGTGGTCTCTTGAATACTTCCAGGATTGACAAAATAAAGATGTCTTGTTAATTCTTTATGCTAAATGATTGGAGAGGACAACTCCAAAGATTAATAACAAACAGATGGTAATGATGTGCTTCTGATCATTGTTGTGTATGTTGATGACATGTTGCTCACTGGTCCTCATGAGAAGCATATTGCTGATTTTAAGGCTGATTTGCATGCCTCATTTGAGATGTCAAGTTTGGGGCATTTGCATCATTACTTGGGCATTTAGTATATGCAAGTTGATGGTGGAATAACTTTGTGCCAAACAAAATATATTGACACATTAATGTAGTGTTTTGGCCTTGAATACTGCAAAGCTATTGCCACTCCTATAATGACATGTTTACAATTGAGTCTTCATGATGTTGGAGATGCATTTGATGTTGTTCTCTATCAGCAGGCTATTGGATTCATGATTCACTTATGCATTACTTGGCTAGATATTTAGTTTGTTGTCTCATAGATGAGAAAGTTTATGCATTGCCCAGGTGTCAAGCATTGGTAGGCCATTAAGTGCATCTTTTGCTACTTGAGTGGTACTCGACTACTTGGATTGTTTTATCCCAAGGGGGGATCACTACCGCCATATTTACATGCTTTTTTTGACTCTATCTGGGTTGGTTTCTATGACACTCGTATGTCCACTAGTGGCTTTTGCTTCATGCTTGGTAGCTCATGTATATCTTGGTTGAGCAAAAGTAGTCTACTGTGGCCACTTCCACTTGTGAGGCTGAGTATAGGGTAACCTTCACAATGACTATTGAGTGTGTGTGGCTCAAATGCCTTATGGTTGATTTGGGTGTTGGTCAGTCTTTTGCCACCACCATCTTCACTGACAATCAAAGCACATTGGCAGTTGCGAGGAACCTTGTGTTCCATGCTCGCACTAAGCACATTGAGGTGCATTATCATTATGCCAAGGAGAGTTTCTCTGCTCGAGAGATCAGCTTGGCATATGTGCCCATGCAGGAGAACATTGCAGACCTTTTCACGAAGGCTCTACCTAGGGAGAAGTTTGAAGCTTTCCGCAAAGCTTTGGGCTTACTTCCTTTTGTGTATTGATGCCACATAGCTTGGCACTTTCTTATACATTGAGTGCTGCTCCTTAATCACCACATCACTCCCACTAGGGATTTGTTGATATATTTGGGCAATACTGTGTGTGAACACACTAGGACCATTGGGGCACTTGTTTTCCTCTTTGGGAGGTTTTCCCCCTAGCTTGTATATACGCCTATAGCCCTAGTGGGTTACTTATCTTTGTACATTCTAGTGGTAATACATTTAGTAGTGTGTTGTGCTCCAAGCTTCTTCTTCTTCATTTGTGTTGTTAGTGTGCTTCCACAGACCTCGAACTCCAAAAGGGGGTGGGGGACGTGCAGTGGGTAGTGATATGTCCATGGCATCGGAAGGAGGATGGTAGGTGTGGTGAGTGTGGTGCCTATGAAAAATTGTGAAGTTTTCAATAGTCACGACCATTGGAAGAGTTCTCCCACTCAAAAGGAATTCATTTTTTAGCTTTGTGGTTAGAGGAAAGTAGTGAAACCAAAGGTTGGAGGATGGGTGGGAGTGAAGTTCTAGATGGTTGGGGTGGAAACAAAGGTAAGACTGGAGATGAGTGGGGCATAGGTGGGTGATAAGCTTGGGTGGATTGCAAGGCAGTGTAACCTATCATGGTGGAGTAAGAGGTTGGGTGGCCCATTATGAGTGAGTTAGTGGATGGATGATCAACTACAATTTTGGTTAAGGATCTGATGGTCGAGGAGATGTGGTACAAATGATTGGTGATGGAGGAGAAGATTTATGAGTTGGAAATAGGTGCATGAAAAGTGAGGGTGGGTATTGTCATGGTTATGTCAGTGCCAACTACTTCTTTGGTTCTAGGGGATAAGCAAGGCAAGGGATGGAAGATGGGTTCTTTATGTTGGGTGATGACTTCTACAGTGGTTGTGGGTTGAGGTCCAGGGGTTCAAAGGGGTGAGATGGGTGAGGTTTGTACAAGAGTCTCTATGGTTATGTTGGTGGTTGCTACATTGGTTAGGGATGTGGTAGAGATGGCTGCTTCTTGGGCCCATGTGGTTGCTTTAGATAGTGTGATCGATATCTGGAAAGTCTTTCTATTCATTAGCTCGGATGCATCTCTCATTGTATTGGACTTCGGGCCTCTATAACATGTGATTAGTGGCATTGAGGATCCCACAAGTCTCTATTAATACCCATAATGATTCAATGAATTATGGGTATATAAATTCAACTTTTAGGATCTCGTCCATAAGCAAGCAACTACTTCTTACAAAAATTTTACCTCTAGTATGAACATCTTCCATTGATGCTTTGTGTCGAATTCTATGTTTGAACCTAGGTCTACATCATGGAGGAGTTGCTCAAAGTCAGTATTTCAAAAATTGTGGGTAGAGGTAGGACCAATTGTTGTGCAGAGGATGTGTCATTTGTTTCACATCATGGTAATCGGATTGTGAATGGTCGCACTAGATTTTCCCTAGTTGGTGAAAAATATGGAGTTAGAGTTGCACCACGTGGTTGTGCACATGGTATGGTTCCTCTCATCCTCTTTGGTTGGGGTGCTGAGGCTTTCTGACTCTTCAATTGTTGAATCATGGTCCAAGTGAGGGCTCTCTAAACTAGTACATCATATGAAAAGCACTTTTAGATGATACATGTAATAGCGTAATGCCCATTCAAGATGGGCTTGCGGAACCATCGGTGACTTGCCATATAGAGTTGCTCCATTATCCATATGGGAAGGTGATGGTTGAACTTGAGGTTTTTTCCATGTAAACAGTAATCCAAATTTGCTTATGTGGTTGAGTAAAGCAATCTTGTCCAGGGAGGGTGAAATGCTTCGTACATAATCAAAGCAATACTCAAATATTTGGTTGTCATAGCTTCCATGTCCTTGAGTTTCATTATGCTCTGGTTCTTCATGTTGTCACGTACAAGAGCCTCTTTCTCCAATGCCACATGCATGCCTTGCATGTTAAGTGCATCCCATACTAAGTTAAAGGTGACCTTTAATTTCTTCATTTCATTGTGCATCAATGAGGGGATAACAAAAGTGCCAAGTACATCCTTCACATAAATTGGTTGTAAGGTAAAGATCAGATAGTAACACCTCATGAAATTTTTTTTTGGTAGTGGTTCAGTGAAATACCTTTCCAGCCCAGCTCTCTATGAGATAGTTTGGAGCTTTGGTGTGTTTTGGAGCTACTCAATTTAACATGTAAAAAATTGGTACGTATCCCAGACATTTTTAAATTCACACCATGATTCCCAAATGTAAACTACATCTCCAAGATGTCGCGCTAATTCATTGAACCAATGTAAGTGGGGATTAACTTTTGTCATTTGACCTACAGGGGGGTCTTGAAGTAGAATGGATCTCAATTGCTTGAATTATATCCGCCTTTCCATCAGAGGTTTTGAGATGGGTAAGTTTTGGAAAGCGACTTTTTGTAAAAGCAAAATGGAAAACCTTGTAATATAGTAGTTTAGAATACTCCAATTATTGTAAAAATGAGGAAGAGTCTTCCTCATGATGAGATGTGAATTATATATATTGTGTAGAGTTTTTATAGTTATCAAGTGAGTAGAAATTTTTAATAGAAATTTAGAAGACCTATTTTGAGTGTAAAAGGGGAAACTTGAAAAAGTGTATAAGTCAATTATGAATCATTTGTAAGGGATCTTGTATTTTTCATAATCAATGAGAAGTTGAGAGCTCTATCTTTTTCCAAATCTTATCATCAAGCTATTATGGTGATTTCAAGCTGATTTCTTTGAGTTTTTTTCATACATTTGCCTTGTGATCAATAGTTCTTTGAGTGTTTCATGCTTCCATAAGTGTATCTTTATGTTTTAACCTTTCTTAATCCTCCACATTACTATTTCATCTTGACTCTATGAATCCATCAGAATCTTGATTCTCTCATCATTAGGGTACATGTACTTAAATTTGAATTTGATGTTGTCAATGCCTTTATTATAGAAAATAACACGCTTTAGGAACAAGAATCATTGAAAAAACTTATTCCTAACTCAATCTACAAGAAATAATAGAATTATCCATATCTTTTAGGAAAACTAATGAAAGTGATCTTCTGATAAATAATCCAAGAGTTGCACCAAATTTGATTGGATATTTGCCATTTGAAAAAGTTAGATGGAAGAAAGACAGAAAAGATGGAAAAGAAGATCCATTAAAAGAGATCCATGATCATGAGGAGTCTCACATTTTTTTATTATCCCCTAAATGAAAGCTCATCATGGATAGAAATGTCAACAAACGAAGAAGAAGATGGAGATCCCTTGGAGTTTCTATAGTATGCAGGAGAATACAAAAGAGATTGCATTGTTAAGAAAGGAGCTTCCATTTGATTTCCCATTACCAAAATGACAAAGATTACACCAAGAATTGAGTTCTTAAAGAATAATGTGGTAAAATCGCATTAATAGTAGAGGAATGCCTACATGCAAAGCATCAATTATGGCATAAGATGGTCAAACATGTGGACCCGAATACCACTCAAACCAAGCCCTTAGAACCTAAACCTATTTTAGATAGTTTGACGTGAAACAAGTTCTAGTTGATAGGGTAGGAAAATATAGTGAAGGAAACAAAGGCAATACTTGCCCACCTATCTTATTCAATGGGCACACAACAAAAGCTATTTTAGAAAAAGGATTAGGTGTAGCAATAGCCACCAAGTCTGTCTAAGAAAAGTGGGAAAAACTTGCACTGCCTTGTTTAAAGTTGCGATTGGTTGATGGACATATAGAGAGACCTATTGGTTCTCTAAAAAACACGAAATTGAATACATGTGGGTTAGATTTTGACCACACTCTAGACATCTGTAATTTTAGTCAAGCAACTAATTACTAGATGATTCTAAGTAGACAACTTATGCATCAATTGAAAGTGGTGAAAGATTTGGGTAGCAATGCTCTATACTTGCAACACTTGGGGATAGCAAATAGAATCAATCTCCACACATTTGAACATTGAGATATCCCTCTCACCTAGTGGAATAATGTACACAAAGATGCAGATGATTTCTTCTCAAAGAAATCATCAAATTTTGAGATTTGGATGGATGAGAATGTAAATTTGTGCATCTATAGGCAAGCTCACAAAGAAGAGCAAAGATTAGCATGAAGAAACCCCACTAATTCGGTGATTCAAGATAGATTTGTCAAAGATCAAGAATATGTTCCTCAATGCTTTAAGGACAAAGAATTTGAACTTGATCGTAGTGGAAAGTTGTAAAAGCAATGGTGGAGATTGCACACGCATATAAGGAGTCCTATTACTCTAGAGATCATGATTGGTTTCATAAATATTTACAATCGTAGGTTGGGTGAAGAGTCACAAGTCATTCTCTCTAGTGTGGAGACTAGGTTCTTAACATTGGTATCAAAGCAAAGTTTCCATGGTGACCTTGATGTCTTATCATCTTCTTCCAATTTCTCATGGAGACTTTAGCTATCTATTGCCTTGTTCATGAGATGATATTCTTATCCATTGTAGTCACTATTATGCTTGTCTGTCACATTTATACTCCATCTTCTTGAATGAAGGATCACCATTCACAAATTCTACTTGCAAACCTTGAAATTTTTTTGCCCCAATGAGAACTTCGCAAATGAAAAAGAGTATTTTCCTAGAGTGCTTCTAAACAAATAGTGCCTACAAGGTGTGACTCCCCTTGTGGTAGCCCAAAGCCCCAATCTGCCTCCACATAATATAGTTGCTTTATCATGTAAGAACACATAGGATAGTTGGTCCCATCAAGGTTATTATACACTTAAGCATGCCAAAAAAAGTCATTGTTGCTTTCCATTGTGCCATAGAACTCAAAAGTAGCAAGATATGAACTTACACAAAGCTAAAATGCAACCACAATCTATAAAATCCAAGGCAATTATGATTGTATGAATAGATTTGAAGGGGCTAAAACCTTGGCATCCTCGATGGAAATGTTCTTTTAGTGTTGAACCTTGTATTTCTATGCTCTAGACCTGATTTTCACTATTAAAAGTTCTTGGTGGTAGACATGAAAAATAGTAGGTTGAGAAGGAGTTGAACTTGCTATGAGACCACTATTGGATATGTGAGAGAGTAAGGAATCATGAATAGAAATACATACAAAAGTGAAGAAGTAAAACACACCACAAAAAAGTGATTGTTGGAAGAGCTCTGTGTCGACTAAGTGCCAAGTACCACCACATATGAATACATCATGTATATGTGGTTACATGGGGAAAAAGCATCTAGCCATATCTAGAGTAAAAATGCCCATGTATAGGTAAATTATTCACATCAAATATAATCAAGGGACACACAAGTGTAATAACTACAAGGATCAATATTAGGTCTTTTGAAAGCATCATGCATAAAGAAATAAGTAGAAGGAGAGTTTGAGCTATGCACTACACTTATTGGTACAAACTTGTGTGTGCATGAGGGACAATTCCATGAAACATGCATATTTCTAACCAAGGATGAAAGAAAATATTGAATTCTCCTCAAAAGAAGAAGAATCAGGCACATGAGTCTCCTTCAAACATATTCAGGGAACTCCCATCTTTTTTCTTCTTTGATTTATGGCATGAAAAAAACTTTACTAGAAGTATGTTTCTTAATTGAGTACATATGAATTTCATGCTTATAGACATCTCATTTCCGCATGTAGATGCTTTATTTCATGCCTTGAAAGATCATAATAAAGATGCATTGAAAGTGCATATATGAGAAACGTGAAAATCATGCAAGACGTCATATTTCCTCATTGCTTTAAAGTACCATAAGTTATACAAATTCATGTTTATTTGCTTATATGTACTCTTTGTATTTTGTACAATAGGTAGGGCATAATTTTGAGAAAACTATTCGGAGAGTAATTTGGATGTGTGTTGCTCTTTCTCGAGTGCTCCATTTTGAAAATTTTTAGCTTGTTGGAGAGCTTGTTTTTGTAGGCCTTCCAATGACATAAATCTCAGTAGAGTCGGATTTCATTTGGATTTTGTTGCATAGCAAAATAGTATTCAGATATTGAATTTTGAAAGTTTATTTACTATAAAGGCTTAGGAAGTGCCTTGAGTTGTTTTTAGATTAGTTTTTATTGTGTAAAACTAGTGTAAAAGTGCAAATTCTAAGAACATGTAGATTTTTTGGGTTCCCCCTTAGAGGAACCACGTGAATGTATTTGTATACTATGGGAAAAGAGACACCGACCTCAAACATTTTTTTGATATAAGGAGTCACATTGTGCTTGCCTTGATCATGATATTTGGGCCAGGGAATGAGTGCATCAAAGTCGATGGAAATAGGTGGGTGCACTTGCACATGCACAATTTCATCCTTCTTTTCATTATTGACCACAAATGCATAGACTACTTATGTGTTGAAAGTATGCTACACATGTTAAGAAGAACATATCTAGCCTAGCTAAAAGGGTTAGGAAAAGAGAATAAAAGTGCAAGAAACTATGAAGATAAGTATCTTTTTAATGCAATCATAAAGATAAGTATATGTTTAGTCTTGGATTCACTCTAAGAACGTTTAAGATCAACATTAATTAAAATTCCAATATGGTTTAAAAAAAACATAAGTAAAACTTGGTATCAATAAGTAATAATCCAAGTTAGCAACTATCATATTAGTAGTAATCATTCAAGCTTTTTAGAACTTTCTTAAAAGTTTGAGATAGTTTAAGAGAAAGTAAAACTCCTTAAGAACATATAGGAATAAAATATGAAAGATAACATATGTAGTTCCTAAGGAGCCTCAAACAAAATAGAATGGTACTTAAGTCTTATGGTTGATATACACAAAGGTATGTCAATCTTGAAGAGATTTCTTCTATGTGAAAATTCAAAACCATTGGTTGATGTTTAGACTTAAGTAGGAGAGGAGATCTCTAAAAAATCCTAGGGATAATTTATTATGCTTATTGGAGTGACAAAGACATCTTAAGATGCAGACTAATTCTTTATACTATCACCTAAATCAATAGGAGTTGATCAAACTTGGATCAAGGGTATCCAAGTGGTTACGATTGAAACTACTATTTTACTAGAATTGTAAGGTTTGGTAAAAGTATCTCCGTCTTGGCACTAAAATCATGAATGGTTCATGGGAAGGAAAGATTTTTTGCCTCTTAAGTAAAGATTCCTAAGTGGGAGTGGATTGGGCCTTTGGAAGATTTTTCCAAGATGAGATATAAAGAGATAAAAGGGTCTAAAGATACCCTAGATGCTTAAAAGGGACCAAGAGATATTCAAGGACCTCAAATTTTAAGTTTTGACTAGTTTGTTACTTAAAGGATCTTAAGTTTGAAGGTCTAAAAGTAGTTTTATATGCTTTATTTCTTAGCATAACAAGAGATATTCAAAGCTTGGAGCAAGCTGTTGAGTTTCACATAGCTCAAATTTATTAGAAATTGGCATAATGTTCAATTTCTAGTATAGGATTTTGAATTTAAAGAAGATGAGTTTAAGTGAAACTTATTACACAATGTTGTGGATATGTGCTTCATATCAAGTAACTAGATTTTGTATAAGCATGTAAAATCTCCACCACTACTTTAATACCTTTCCACTAGAGTCAACAGTGGTAGTTGCACTCACTATTTTAGTTAAGTCTCTCTGAACTCAAGTTGAATCATGGTAACTTGAGTGGATGATTCTAGAAGGCTTTAGAGATCTTTAGGAAAAACTCTCTCCCACTTGCATGAAGCCGCTTTGAACTCAAGTTAACTCACATTAACTTGATTCTATGCCTCTATAAGGCTATATAACTCTTTGGGCAAAACTCTCTCCCCATGTTCCCCAGGGGTTGAACCCAAGACCTCCTCCTTATCCTTGAGACTTAACCACTAGGATACATGAATTATTTTACTAATATTCCAAAAGCACCCAATGTTATCATTAACTTAGAACCTTTCCTAAGATACTTTATAACACCCCCCCTTCCCCTCCTTGAAGAACATTTTCATCCTCGCAAATATGCTTCAAGTATAACTATATAACAACTTTCCCCGAAGCCCATTGGTCAAACTAAGGAACATGGTTTTCATCTCTCTTATTGGCCTCTTTTGTCAGAAGGGGTTTTATTTAGAAATCGATATGAAAAGAGGATAATCTATGTGTGTTTTGATATCTTTCCAAATCATTCAGAAAACTATCTAGCTATGCACTTGATACGATGAATGTAGTGCAAAGTATGGAAATAATGATAAGGACGTATTGAACATACCTCCCTGATTCATAGTCTTGCTATGTGGGAACTAGTCATCCATAACACAAAAATGTAAAAAATTACACAATTGATTCCATGGAACTATATAATGGCAGGCTGGGTGGAGATTCACATGTCATTCTCTCTGGTATGTAGACTAGGTTCTTAACAAGAAGTTGTTCGCAATTTACTATGTACCATTGAAAACTTTTCCTAGTTTCCCTCAATGATTCACTAGGGTTTTTCTCAAATTTGTAATATCACCTAGAGTGTCATATTGATGTTTGTGAAAATCCAATAAAAATGCTCATAAGAGATTGTTGGGTGTGTGTAGAAGTGCGAGAGACACACGAGAAGCACACACAAAGAGAAGAAATGCAGCAAGACACACGGAGAAGACGATGGCTGGAATAGCTCTCTCTATTGACGATGAACTAAAATGAAGTAAGAGCTGAATGATATCCCTAAGTGCAAAGTACCACCACATATCAGAGTATCAAGTATGTGGTAACATGGGGGAAAAACCTCTAGGCATCACTAGAGTAAAAAGTGCCCATGTATAGGGAAAAGGTTCACATCAAAGCTACTCGAGGAACACATAAGTGTAACAAATCCCCTTGGCGCGAATGATGTGAACACATACAGGGAGTGACAGATCAACCCCCACAAGGTAATAAGCCTAAAGCTTTGCGAAAAGCTTCAAAATTTTCCCGTGGAAGAGCTTTGGTGAATACGTCTGCCACATTATCTTGTGTAGGCACATATACCAAATCAATATCTTCTGCATGAAGGTGCTCTCTCACATAGTGATAATGCACCTCAATATGTTTGGTCCGTGCATGAAACACTGGGTTTCGTGCAACAGCCAAAGCACTCTGACTATCTGTGAGAATATGCGTAGCAACATCAATCTCCATGCAAAGGTCCATCAATAGGTGTCTCAGCCATATACACTCCACTGTCGCTGTGAAAATGGCCCTGTACTCAGCTTCACAACTCAATGTCACCACTGTAGGTTGCTTCTTACTCAACCAAGATATGCATGAGTATCCAAGGAAAAAGCAATTACCACTAGTGGACACGCGAGTATCATAACAACCAGCCCAATCACTATTTGTAAAAGCATGCAAGCATGGCTGAACATCTCTGCCATAAAAGAGACCTAAGCTCAAAGTGCCTCGGAGATATCTAAACACACGTTTCATAGCTTGCCAATGCTTAGTGCCATGGCTATGCATGAATCGACTCAACTGGGAAATTGCATACTGCATATCTGGCCTTGTGTTGCATGCATATATAAGACATCCCACAACTTGCTGATAAAGAGAAGTGTCAAATGCATCACTGGAATCCTCAATTGAGAACCTGAATCCTGTCTCAACTGGTGTGGAAACTGGCTTACAATCCTCAAAGTCAAAACACTGAAGTAGTTTTTCAACATACTTTGCTTGATGCATAACAATTCCCCCCTCAACAGATACAAACTGGATGCCAAGATAGTAGCTCAAAAGACCAAGATAAGTGACATCAAAAGTATGTTGCAAATCAGCCATAAGAATGTCAAGTTTTGCATCACATGACCCAGTCAAGAGTATGTCATCGACATAAAGAACAAGCACTATAAGATCAGCCCCATTTTTGCATACATAGAGTGTGCTTTCAATCGGACTACATGTGAAGCCAAGAGCAATCAAGTGCTTATGTAATTTGTCATACAATGCACGTGGAGCTTGCTTGAGACCATACAAGGCTTTATGCAAGCGACAAACCATATGCTCTTTCCCTTTCATAGCAAATCTAGGAGTTTGCTTCACATAGACCTCTTCTTGCAAATCACCATTCAAGAAGGTTGTTTTTATGTCCAAATGATGCACTTTCCAACCTCGATGGGTAGCCAATGCAACCACGGTACGAATGGTATTCATGCGTGAAGTAGGTGCAAAAGTTCCCTCATAGTCAATGCCATATTGTTGCGCATATCCTTTGGCAACCAATCTAGCTTTGTCGCGATCAATGTTACCATCAGATTTTCTCTTAATCTTATAAACCCACTTTGTACCAATGGCATTCTTTCCTTTTGGCAATTCACATAACTCCCAAGTACCATTCCTATGTATGGAATCCATTTCTGATTGCATAGCACTCATCCATTGTGGATTGTCACATGCATCTTCAAAAGAAAGTGGCTCTTCATTACATGCTATAGCAATAAGAGAATAATCCACAAAATTACTTGATGCATGGTGAGAGCTTGATCTTGTTCTACCAAGTAAAGGTGCACTCAATTTGCTGTCCTGCAAAGTTTGTTTCAGCCACTTTGGCATGGATTGTGCACTCTTGATAGACATGCGTTCATTATGTAATACATCTTCAATATGTACATCATGTGTGGGCTGAATTTCATGCTTAGTTTCAGCCATATTTTGATGCAAATGTTCAGCCATATGTGGCTGGAAATTTCCAATAGTTTTGATCATTTTTTGCTGAAATTTTTAGCCATGTTTGGCTGGAAAATCTCTACATTTTCAGCTCTATTTGGCTGGAATTTTTCAGCCCTTTGAACCTAAGTTGGCTGATCTACATGTCCATAGTCAAGCACACCATTTTGGAACAAAGGCATGAGTGTATCGAACACATCTTGTGAGCTAACTGTTGGCAGTTTTTTGCATTCAAGTAGAGGGAAAACTGAATTTTCAGCAAATACCACATCTCGACTCACAATAATTGTGTTCGTCAATGGATGGTACAATTTTTATCCCTTACTTTGAGCACTATAACCAGCAAATATACATTTCTTTGCCTTGTCATCAAGTCTGTGACGTTGTTGTGATGGCACAAGAGCATATGCCAAACAACCAAACACACACATATGACTAACTTATGACCATTCCAAGCCTCATAAGGAGTGATGACTCTCAATGCTTTTGTAGGGCAGTGATTCAACACATAATTTGCACACATGACCGCTTCCATCCAAAACTTATCAGGAAGATGCTTTCCTTTAACCATACATCGTGCCATTTCAAGTAGAGTTCTATTTTTACGCTCGGCAAAACCATTTTGTTGAGGTGTATATGGCACCGTACATTGGTGTGAAATACCTCTTTCATGAAGAAAAGCATTAAACTCATGTGACATGTATTCACCACCACAATCTGTGCGTAGAGTCAAAAAGCTTTTGTGAAGAAAAAATTTCAGCCATAGCTAAAAATGCTTTGAAGTAAGAGAATACCTCATTCTTTGCTTTCATATGATACACCCATGTATGGTGAGTAGCATCATCAATAAAGGTAACAAAATATGCATTCTTCCCAAAGGATGGAGTCTTGATGGGACCACATACATCACTATGAACAAGCTGCAATTTTCTTGTAGTGTGTGTATGTCCATCTTTTGGAAAAGAAGCACGATGCATTTTTCCAAGAATGCAACCTTCACATGCATGCTTTTCAATGGACTCAAGTGTAGGCAAGCCAATAACCATGTCCTTCTTTTGCAAGTAGAGCAAACTATTGAAGTTCAAGTGACCAAAACGAGCATGCCAAAGCTCCATTTCAGCCATGGAAGAAGTATGAGCAACTAAGGCATTCAAGGTAGCCCTCTTGTATGTATCCATGCGATACAAACCATTACATAATGTACCGGACATCACGA
Organism: Ceratopteris richardii; assembly: GCA_020310875.1. NCBI lineage: Eukaryota > Viridiplantae > Streptophyta > Polypodiopsida > Polypodiales > Pteridaceae > Ceratopteris > Ceratopteris richardii. The sequence continues at coordinate 28,305,691 of CM035437.1, read as the reverse complement.
TAACATCGCCATTGCTGAAATCATGAACCATACACTTATCATCAACAAAGTGTACATGAAGTCCAGCCTTGGCAATCAACGGAACTGAAATTAACTTCTTCTTGATAGCGGGCACATACAATGCATTTTTCAAGAGAATCACACCTCCATTTGCAACCGTAAGCTCAATTTATCCTACTCCAATGATAGGAAAAGAGGCATTGTTTGCACACATCACATGTCCTCCTTTAGGTGCATCTTTCAAAGAGGCAAAAATTCTTTTGCATGATGTTATGTGCTTTGAAGCACCACTATCAAAGAACCAATCCGAATCAACCTCACTCACAACCATACATTTAGAATGTAAAGAAGCATCAGAATGACATGTAACAACACATGCCCAAAAATCTTGAGCCATGTTAGCTTCATCATTCTTTGCATTTGCTGAATTTTCAGCAATAGACATGCCAGATTCCTTCTTCTTTTCATTGCATTTAGCAAGCTTTCTACACTCATCAATAGTATGACCAGCCTTTTGGCAATATTTGCATCTCTTCTTCTTTTGCAAATCACCATGATTAGAGGAATGAGTGGAAGAGGAAGCTTGAGGCTTTGGTTTGGATGAACCCAAAGCAAGTGCTTGTTTTCCCTCAATCAAACCACTCCTATTCACTCTAAATTGCTCTTCTTGCAAAAGAAGAGACACAACCTCATCAAATGCATACATATTAGGATTTCCTTTTGCAAACAAATGAAGTGTAGTAGCAAAGCTGTGAAAAGATTCCGGTAATCCTTTCAACAATGTAGAAAAGAGTGATGCATCTGGAATGATCTCATCTATGTTTGCCAATTGCTCTTTCAAATCCTTGATGCGTGTCACATACACATCCACCGACTCATTTTCAGCCATACATACATCCTCAAGTTGCTTCCTCAAGTATGCAACATGTGCTTCATTATGCACGGCATACAAAGAAGCAAGAGTGTCCCATGCCTGTCTCGATGTAGAACATGATCGAATGTGTGGAACTATATGATGCTTCACTGAAAGCGCAATCAAAGCATGAGCTTGAGAATCTTTTCCATCCCATCTAAGCTGCTCCTATGTAGGTGGAGAAGGAGAAACCACTGTACTCAAAGAAGAAGCTCCATCTGTGACAGTAGACTGTGAAGCAGAAGCACTTGTCGGTCTTCGATCTACATCTACCACTATGTTCCAAAGTTGTTTTACAACAAGAACATGCTTCATCATGTAAGACCACATTGGATAGTTGGTCCCATCAAGCTTATCTTCAGCTTGAAGCATGCCAAACAAGTCATTGATGCCCGCCATTTCACTAAGGAACAAGAATGTGACAAAATCTTCACTTTGATGAAAGCTGAAAAGAGTGCTGAAATTTCAGCTCACAAACCATCACTCTGATGGCAATTTTGACTGCACGAATGTCCTCGAATGGGGATAAAACACCAGCGCACCTGGTGGAAATGTTTCTTGGCTATTGAAATTCACAGTTCTATGCTCCAAAGTCGATTTGCACTGTTAAAATTTTGTGCGCGCCGCGACGCGAAAAACTGAAACTTGAGAAGGAGCTGAATCTGCTTTGATACCACTATTGGGTGTGTGTAGAAGTGCGAGAGACACATGAGAAGCACACACAAAGAGGACAAATGCAGCAAGACACACGGAGAAGACGATGGCTAGAATAACTCTCTCTATTGACAATGAACTGAACTGAAGTAAGAACTGAATGATATCCCTAAGTACAAAGTACCACCACATATGAGAGTATCAAGTATGTGGTAACATGGGGAAAAAACCTCTAGCCAGCACTAGAGTAAAAAGTGCCCATGTATAGGGAAAAGGTTCACATCAAAGCTACTCGAGGAACACATAAGTGTAACAGAGATCATCAATACTTCGAAATTTATTTATGTTCAACACATGGAACCATGCCAATGTAGAACTTTAAAAATTCAAAACAAAGGCATGGTACCTTGTGAACACATCATCCACTTGTTCAACTCTAATAATATAGGGAAATTGTGCTTCATGAGATTTGGGATCACCTTATCCATCATAGATGCTACATATGTGTCTTAAAACTCTTGATGCTCAAAGAGGTATTCCTAGATTAAGCGTTTGGACTGTGTGAATAGACTCCTTCTAGTCTAGTAGTTTGGAAGACACTTTTGATTGATTTAATGGATCCCTAGCATTCTATGTTGGCACTGTTGAAATGTATGGCACATCATCTTCAAATATCAGTCTCCCTTGGTGGATGTATCTATTAGGATGGATCTCTAGAGGAATGTAATCTCATCCATTATCATACACATATGTCTCTATGGAATTTAATCTCTAATTTCTCAAAACATGTAATGCTCGCCTCGAAAGATACCTAGAAGGCTTTTTTTGTATCAATAACATAGTAGATCTCTATCACCAAACCATAATGGGGATTGTTCCTTTGTATATCACATAGTAGAGCTATGTCAACTTACCATCATGTGGAAGCTTAATTGTTTGTAAAGCTCTAGTCGGACATGACAACTCCTCTTGAGTTTCTAGTATTGTTCTTCATCATCCCCTCCTTGAATTTCATTTTTTATTTTGATTCTTTGAGGGGTGGTTATATGGAGCACTTGATAGAACTATCCAAGGTTGTCCTTATAGTACTCATTTTCTTGATTGAAAACTACAAAAGAGGAAGGAGATTAGTTGATAGGTAAATCTAGACTCCGTGCATGGAATCCCTCCTTATCCATGCAAAGGTGGGCATAAAATTTATTAGTGTGTGAGTCGATCAGATTAATGAAATAATATCCCTCTACATGGGTCATGTATCCAATTTCATCTTCAAAGTTTTGCATGTTTATTTCTTCTATGGATTGATCCATGATAATCATAAGGACTAACTTGGTATGTTCTAAAAACCTTTGAGCACTTTCGTTAGTTTCTCTGATGGGATAAATGTAGAATTCTATAGGATGGTAGATAAATGGCTTGGCTAAGTTTTTGACATGTTAGAGCTCACCTAGGATCATATGAGACCTCAAAGGAGAGACATCTACAAAAAAAATATTTCTTTATAGTCTATACAACCACCTTATACTAGAAAAAGTTTACTAAATTTTCCCTTGACTCTCCACTTTCAAAGAAGTTGGAGAAGCTTGAAGAGGCTTGGAAACTTGAGTTGTCAAGTGGTGAAGTTGGTCCAGCAAACCAACATAAGACAAGCCCTACCTCTTTGCATATGTAAATCAGACCTTGTAGGCTTGTGGTTAGTGCAAAAAAACCCAATAGGAACTTTGGAACAACAAGAAGAAGTTGATGCAAAATAGATAACTTGCACCCTTACTAGCTCACAAAAACCTTCTAAGTTATAACTTCAAACACTCAGAGTAGCTAGCACAGTTACAATTGGAAAAAACACTCTTAAGGGAGTGTCATACATAGGTTTGGCTTGCTAAAATGCATAAAATCTTTAATTTATAACAACCAATGAAGGAGCAATCACCTTAAACGCTGATTGGATGTCAACCCAATTTATCAAGGATGTGTAGACAATGACCCGAGACTATAAAACTTAGATTTCTATGAAATTATTGAACCAAATGACTTGAACATTTGTACACATAAACTAGACAGTTATAACTTTCCAATTGATTTGGAGCTTTGTAGACAGAGTAGTGATCTCTAAAAGTTGACTAAGTGTGAGGAACAAGGAGCAGAGAATAGAAGTGGCACCAAGCAATGATCAAAGAGTATATGTATTGCTTCAAACTAACACACTAACTAATATAAAAATCTTTTGGAGTCCTTATATTAACTCTTGAGGATATGAAAATGCATTTTCTTCATGAATTTGAATTCAAAATTAGGCAAGTTTGATAGTTTAGATTGACTAGAATCTTTTCCTACAGTCTAGGAAAAGAGAAAGTTGAAGTCATATCTACCTCTTGATTGATTGATTGAGAATCAACCTCAACCACTTCTAAATTGTGGTTTTTAGGCCTTTTACTCTTTCCTTTTACAAAGGTAAAAACCTTTGAACCCTACAAGAAATGATCATAAGTGATCAAACAATTAGTACAAAGGAATAACATGCACATAAGTGCTTTTCTTCAAGGTACATATATGGAACCATCCAAATGATGGATTTGACGTAGAGCATATCCACCTCAAGCATAATGCAAGCTTGATATTCCAAAATCTCCTCCTCAAGCTAAAGTATGCTTGAGTCTTCATTCTCTGATAGGTTGAATACCTACCATAGCTTTGAATCTACAAGGCTTTATCCCATCAAGTGCCTTTGTCATCATGTCTGCTATTTGCTTCTCAGTAGGAACAAATAAAATGTCAATTTCCTTTTCCATAAACTTCTCTCTTACAAAGTGGTAATTGACTTCTATGTGCTTTGTCATTTCATGAGAAATTGGATTTGTAGCTAGATGCATGGAACTTACATTATCTCTAAGTAAGTGAGGTTTGGAATTTGAAAGTCCAAATCTAGTACAACTCCTTGAGCCATATTGCTTCTTGAGTTGTGTTGCAAAGCAAAGAAGCACAAAGGAGGAGCCCCCAAAATTTTTCAAATTAATGAGCATATTTTTCTTCTTCAAAGTCTTAGGAAATTCCCTCAAGCTATGTAAATGCACTAGAGGAGTCCTCTAGATGCATAATCCCAAATCATTGTAATATATTTCTTGTAAAATAATAGGAAAATAGAGGTTAGCCAATAAAGTGCCGGTCACTTGTGTGAAAGGACCATTTTTATGGCACATGTATATAAGTCACTTTGTGACTCTTTGTAAAGACTTTTTGCCATTGTGAAGAAGGAGAGCTCCTGATTTTCGAATTTGCTTCTTTCTTGCAGATTTTCATCTTCTCTTGAATCTTCTATGTGTGTGTAATGCTTGGAATGTGTGTGTAAGACTGTTGTCTACCCGTCCCCACTATTTTTGAGCTACTGTAGTGTGTGAGTGTGTGAGCTAGTGTGAGTTGTGGAGTGAGTGTGGGTGTTTCCCGCCATTCACTGTTTTGATCATAACTTGAAGCACAATTGTTAGAATCGAGTGAAACTACCACTAATAGACGCGTCTCGTCGAGAGCTTCAAAATCTATTGGCTATATTTGGATTTCGGAGCTAGGAGATACCCTCGATTTAGTGAAAACTATTGTAAGTGGTATCGTGATAGACATTTTTAGTAGTTGAGTGAGTTTGAGAGATAGATTAGTCTTTTCTCATACATGTGAGCTGAACCACTTCACTTTCCATCATGTGTGCACACGTCCTCATACATTTGGTTAGGTTGATTATTTGGATTGATAATTAAGCGTGTGTCAATCCACCACTATATGCACTTGTGTGGCAAACGAGATTAGTCTCCTTGGCACAAGTCCCTAAGGATTCGTGACTTAGGTACATACGTTTTTGGCACCATTGCCGGGGAACACACTCAACCAAGGTGCCCTCGTGATGGTTATAGCTCTAGAGTGATGAAATCGTACTTGTAGGAGTGAATTCGCTTAGTGGCAAGTAGTCCAACGCTTCAACACTTGTTACTTCACATCCCAGAGGTGTGTGTAATGAGTTTTTAGGTTTAGGGTTTGGAGAGAGAGAGAGAGAGGAGAAAGAGTTAGGGTTAGGTTAGGAGGAGATTTGGAGGAGAAGTAAGTGGAAAAGTACCATGAAAATCCCAAAAAATTGTCAAGATAGTGTAGGATAAGCCTTAGTTCTCAAAAAGTATAAAAATAAAAAAAAAATTAGCTCATTTCTCATTTTCTCATAAAGTGGTATCGTCTCCAGGCAGCAATTGGTATCGTCTGCTTAGTATCGTGCACTCCAGGCCTTCAAAGCTAGCTAGTGAACTCAAGACACAAGAAGGACGTCACAGAGGTAAGCTACCTTGAGATTTCAATAGCAAAAACACAATAGAAGTGCACTAACACGTGATTGAATGCGCATTCAGTATCGTGGGGTGGGATAGAGTGTTTCTAGAAGTCCTTTGAGTGAGACAGTAGGCTAGGAGTGAAGAAGGGTGAGAGAAGAGCCAGGGGGTGAAAAATTTTTTGAATTTGGAGGTGATTTGGCTTGAGTATCGTGATTGGTTGAGTTTTTGGTATCGTGATACCAAAAATTCCCTTGTATCGCGATACTCGCCAAAGTATCGTATCGTCGATTACCAGCCTTGGTATCCCGATACCACTTTTGGTATTGTATCGCCTGGTTGGTATCGCGATCGCACTTTACCAAGTGGTATCGTATCGCAGTCCACTTTAGTATCATATCGCCTCACTTCCCAATATCGTATCGCGACCCTTTTTGGTATCGTATCAACCAAAAAGTGGTATCGTATCGTGAGCCCATGTGGTATCGTATCGTGTAGTTTCCAGTATCGTATCGTCCCTATTTTAGTATCATATCGCCTCACTTCCCAGTATTGTATCGCGAACCTTTTTGGTATCATATCATCCAAAAAGTGGTATCGTATCGTGAGCCTACGTGGTATCGTATCGTGTAGTTTCCAGTATTGTATCGGCCCAATTTTAGTCTGGTATTGCGCGCGAAGTGGTATCATATCGTCTAGATTGGAGGTATCGTATCACCAGAGTTTCAAGTATCGTATCGTGCTCAACAGTGGTATCGTATCGTCTGGCCAAGTGGTATCGTATCGCATGTTGCCATAGTATCGTATCGCCTAGAGAAGTGGTATCGTATCATCTAGTCCTCTGGTATCATATCGTGGATTTTCCAAGTATTGTATCGTGCATAAAGTGGTATCGTATCGTCTGACGAGCAGTATCGGCTAGTGTAGTATCGCCCACAACATTTGGAGCATTTTCAAGGGTAAATTTGAGGCATTTGAGGAGCCACTTAGGGAGAGTTTTAGAGATCAAGAGAGCCCAGGAGCGTGAATGAACTTGAGGTCAGGACGAGTTCTAAGTAGCCGGAGAAGTGTCATATCATCCATAGGAAGTACCACTCAGGTCAGTCACCACCCTGTCTATTCAAATACCTCTAGTGACTCAAAGGAGGAAATACCCATGGCCTCGGAAGACATGCAGGGTCCTGCTCTCGAGAGAAACTTCATGACCGCTGTAGAAGGGGAATACCGCACCTCCTTGCAGTATGTTTCCACTAATGCCCAAGAGATCCCCATCTACCTGGATGGTTTAAACAGATCTGTGGCTAGGATGGTGACTTCCCTAGATGCAACAATTGTTCCCAGACCTACTGTCAAGTATGAAGGTGGAGCATACATGGACAAGTTGGGGCACATCTACATAGTGACTGAATATCTTGATTTGATCAATGAAAGGGGAGAGTTAGTGGGACAAGAAAACTCAGGGAGACCAAACCCTGAGGAGTTAGTGACTACCCCTAGAGGCAATTCAATAGTAACGTGAGTCTTGAGAGGGGACTTGATACCTCAAGATGACTACTTACTGGAAGTCTATTTGATCCATGGATCAGACTTGTTACTTCAAACCGACTCACCGACTCAAGGAAGAGAAGAAAGTACGATGACATTTTATGAGCTAAAGGATCCGAAAGACGAGTCTAGAGTAACATACCTAGACAAGAACCAAAGAAGGTATTGGTTGGTAGATGCCATAGATAGATCTCGGCTGAAGTATATGGGGTTGTCTGTATTCCCTCAGAGATGGTTCTTCCTTGCTTTTGCACTAGTAGAAAAGAAAGTCTCTAGGACATCCCAAGTATCTTGAGATATCTTGCATCCTCTAATATGTGGTAATAGAAAATCGGCAATAGAGTTGAGTATGTATGACCTTTCTTGAGCATCCCTTGCACCCCAAAGTGTGAGGTTATCTATTTCCTCTTCAGTAGGTCCTCCTTTGGATCTTGGAATAGGCATTCTTCATCACTTGATACAATCCCATATAGATTTTTTCCTTGCAAATAAGACTCCATTCTGATTTGCCAAGCAACATAATTGTGTCTATCAAGTTTCTCAATCATTGATGGAAATTCATCTCCCATTTTGAAGTTGCTCTAATACACTGAAAGAAGTTGGAGAAGCTTGAAGAGGATTGGAAAGTTGAGTTGTCAAGTGGTGAAGTTGGTCCAGCAAACTAGCATAGGACCAACTCTAATGCTTTGGATATGAAAGTATAACTTCTAGGATTCTGGTTAGTGCAATAAAACCTAATAGGTTCTTTGGAACATCAACAAGAACAATTTGATGCAAGACAGATAACTTGCACCTTGATTAGCTCACAAAAACCTTCTAAAAATGGATGGAAGTTATGACTTCAAACACTAAGAGTAGCCAACACAGTTACGATTGGAAAAAATAATCTTAAGGGATATTCATACATAGGGTTGGCTTGTTAAAATGCATAAAAGCCCTAATTTATAACAACCAATGAAGGAGCAATCACCTTAACACTAATTGGATGTCATCCTGTTTTTTTAGTGATGTGCAGACAATGATCTCGAGACCGTAAAACTTAGATTTCTCTTAACGTACTAAACCAAATGCCTTGAGAATTTTTATGCATAATTTAGAAAGTTATATATTTCTAATGAATGCTTAAACACTTGATTTTCATCTTTGTCGAGAGAGAAACAATCTCTACAAGTTGACTAAGTCTAGGGAAGGAGCACAGAATAGAAATGGCACCAAGCAATGATCAAAGAGTATATGACCATACACCTCACGATCTCCATGAGTGACGTATTCTTCCTTTCAGAAACTCCATTCTGATGAGGTGTATATGACACTATATACTAACATTTTATTCCACTCTCAACCAAAAATCCATTAAAGTCAGAAGACATATATCCCCCCCCCTCGATCAGAACGAAGGGTGCCCATTTTATTTTCAACCAAAAACAAAAACTATTTGAAGCACATAACTACTTCAGTCTTTGCTTCAAATGGATATACCCGTGAAAAATCATCGATGAAGATCACGAAGTAAAGATAGTTCCCAAAAAGTGTCTCCATAGGACCATAGACATCATTGTGAACAAGCTTCAATTCCTTAGTAGCTCGAACTGAACCATCTTTAGGAAGGAGGAACGCTGCATTTTTCCCAAAATATAGCCTTCACATACATGTTTATCAAGTGCCTCAAGTTTGGGCAAAGAGGAAACCATTTTAGATTTTTGCAAGCATATCAAACTAGCAAAATTTAGATGACCAAAGCATGCATGGCAAAGCTTTGCATCTGACATAGCTTGATAATCTTGAACTACACATGTTCAATCATTCACAGATTTTTCATAATCTATGAGCATATATAGCCCATGACATAAAATGCCAGAAGCAATAATGATGTTGCCATTTGACATATCATGAACTATAAATTTGTCATCAACAAATTTCACGACCAAGCCAATCTTGGCTAATGCCGAAAGTGATAACGTATTTTTCTTCATCCCTAGCACAAATAAAGCATCTAACAGTGTAAATAACTATCATCAAGAGTAGAATGATCTTACCAACTCCCATAATAGGATACGAGGAGTTGTTGGCACATGTGACAATATTCCCTATAGAGGAAGGCTTAAGTGAAGTGTAGAAATTGCGCTGCAATGTAATATGTTTGGTTGCCCCACTATCAAAGTACCAAACATCTGAGTCTACTATAGACATATACTGTTCATGTGAAGATGTAATAAATGCCCATTCTTCATTCTACACAAGATTAGCTGACTTTGTTTTGGGTGCAGAGGCCTCTGCAACAATTATTCTAGCCTCTTTCTTCTTTGCCTCTTTTGCAGCCGGTTTCGAACAACTCTTTATGAAATGATCATTTCCTTTACAATATTCGCAAAAAAAAATTTTCTTTTTTTGTTTTCGTCTCATCTCTGTCATCCTTCTTTGATGGTGTAGAATTAATCAATTTTTGCTTACTAGTAAAAGAGCTCCATTTATCGTTGCCCTTTTGACTAGCCAGGAAAACTTGATTTGCAACACGCATAATGGACATGTTATGCCTAGACTGATCTTCCTGCAATAGAATAGAGACTAACTCCTCAAATGTTAAGGCATTTGGATTGCCTTTCATCATCAATTGAAGAGTAAAAGCAAAACTCTGATATGAATCTGGAAGTCCATTCAGAATTGTCTGCACAAGTGAGCTGCCAGGCAAGACTTCATGAGTAGAAATCAGCTACTCCTTCAAATCTTTCATCTTTGTCAAAAAACCATCCATGGAATCTCCTTCATTCATGTGCTCACTCTCCAACTGTTTTCGGAGGTAAGCAACACGAACCTCATTTCTTGCTTGATATAAAATGGTAAGTGTATCCCAAGCATTCTTTGATGTTCTACAGGAGCGAATGTGAGGAATAATGGTACGTTTGACAAACAAGGCTATCAATGCATGTGCCTAAGCATCTCTGCCATCCCAACGAATTTGCTCAACAGTAGGTGAAGCAAGAACCATAGCACGAATAGGAACCTAAAGAATATCACCATCTTTAACACCATCTGCACCACCTTCAGCAATTGTGTTTGCAAGGGAAATAGGATGTTTTTCAATACCCTACACAATATTCCATAGTCCTTTTGCAACCAATACATGACACATCATATAAGCCCATAATAGATAATTGGTACCATCCAACTTATCCTCAACAACCAACATATGAAATACATCACTACTTTCAACCATGGCATACCCTGATGCAAAAAACTGATTGTATCTCAAAAAGTTGAACAGAACTACCCTATCAAGATCTACTAAACCTATAGTAGACTTTGAGGTGCTTATACTGACCAACCGAAACATGTATGTATCTTTGGCACAAAAGGAAAAAATTGCCTACATAGGCACCACGATAGTACGTTCAAAGGTGGAAAAGAGCTCAAATCGTGAACTGCTAATTGCCCTCAGTAAGCGGCAACTTGCTCTGATACCATTTCTTGGAGTTTGAGGTCTGCAGAAGCAGGCAAATAGCACAAGGAAGAAGAAGAAGCTTGGAGCATGACACACAATCTTGAATGTACTTTTAAGATAATGTACAAAGATAAGTGATTTGTTAGGGTTATAGGCGTATATACAAGCCAAGGGAAAAAAACCTCCTAAAGAGAGAAAAAAGTGCCCCAACAGTCCTAGTGTGTTCACACACATCACTACCTAAATATATTAACATGCCTCAATACCTTTTGTTTAGCTGGTGGTTCCCATGTTAATCATAAGAAAATTGCCTTCAAAGCTTCTAATAATTTTCTCCCTGACTATGTTAAAAGTCTTGGATGTGATCTCATCAAGGAAGGGAAATGTTTAGACTATACATATGGGCTTTCAAGTTACCTTCATTCAACACTGGGATTGGGTTATGAATAAATTATGAGGTAAACGTTTTAATTGGTATGCTTGTTAGAGCTCCATTTCTCACAGGATTTTTGTTCTTAACCATTAGATTTACCCCTTTTTGTCTTGTTGGTTGCCAAGTAAGAAAATGTAGGTCATTGCTTTAACCAGAAGATTTTTATGGGGCGGCAGTCTTCAACATAATAAGGTTGCTAAAGTTTATTGGGATATTTTTTGTTTTCCTAAAAAAGAGGGAGGGCTTGGGATTTATTGCCCTGTCAAGATGATCACCAATCTTGTTGCTAAATGGGCTAGTAGATCCATTGAGTTTGAGGTTTTTTGGGTTTGTCTCATCAAAAGGGATATAAAAAATATATTCTCTTAAAAACTGCAAGTCATGGTATGATCATTCTCTATGGGATATTATTGCCTCTCCTCATACTTTTTCTCCTATTGGAAGCACCATTTGTTGCATGGATTTGGAATGCTTGGATGGAGGTCAAAAAAGTTTGCTCACCTAGTGATCACTTCATGCTTCACTCTGATTTTTTCTTGCAGGAAAGCATCTGGATAGGTTGGTTCTCTTTGTGGAAGAATTGTAATATTGGTATAAGAGAACATAAATGCAAGAAAAGAGGGTTTTTGTGCATGAGGGATCTTACTATTAATTGGTGAGGTCATAAAGGATACTACTATTTCGGGTTCTACTAATTTATCTTCTTCTTGTCTCCAGGTGCTATTGTAGCATAAAGAATCACTTTACAACATACTTTAGCAATGTACTTCCTGCAGACCTGTTTCTTTGGCTGCGATTGCTTTAGATATGTTAAGAAGGTTCAAGAGAAACATAGGCATTGTTCACAAAATTGTCCATAAACTGAACAAAAGATGGGCTTTGCTTTGGAATGCTAATTAGTGGAAACATAGATTTCTTTGTCTCTAGGCCTTCCCCATCAACATCAAGCAATCCTTTATTATGTGGCTTATCATACATAATGGAATTTGGTGTGGATCCAGGGCCATGAAAATTGGCATTAATGATGGTATCTGTGTTTTTTGTGACAAAGTGGAGGATTTGCCCCACCTGTTCTTCAAATGCAAGCACACAAAGCTCTATTGGAGCTCAACATCTCTCTGAACTGCAAGGAATTCCTCCTCAAGTCTTGCCTAAAAATGGATATCGCCTTATGGAACCTTTGGAGGTCCCACATTCTCTCCTATATATGGAAAAGCAAAAATCAAGCTGTTTTCAACAACAATAACTAGTCTTTCTTGTTTTCCTTCTATCAAGGACTTAAAGATATTGCCAACAAGTGTTTGATGGCTGTCAGGACTGCTCCCACTAAAGATTTTTAGCTCTCTAGCATCTTCAAAAGCACTCCTCGCAGTCAATGGAGGAGTTATGTTCCTTCATTGTACTCTAGTAATACATTTGACATGATATTCAGTTGTATATGATGACCTGAGCTCTATTGTTATATCTGTTTCCTTTTGTTGTATGCTTGATTGGAGATCTCCTCTTTGTGGATCCTGCCCTTTCTACATTAGCACATACCATCATTATTTCCTTTTCTTTTTGCTAAAAAAAAAGAGTACAGATGTGGTTCGTGGGCACCCATCTCTGGGAATTTAATCCGTAGAAGCAGAAGGGAACGATCTCGTATCAGAAGTCTACGCTACAGCTTTTTCCTTTTTAAAATTTCCGCCATGTGTAACCCCTCGATTTCCGCATGAAGGAAAATCTGCCCATGTTTTGTGTGCTTTTCTCGTCCTTATGTCTAGTCTGCATCAATCTTGCTGCACCAGGAGCCCACAATGAATCCGGATTCCGGGGACCGGAAGACAAAATTTCAGATCTTCGAGTCAAGCCATGCGTGCTGCAGTAGACAATGGACCTGGAAAGTTTTGAGAAAGATCGCGCTCATGTGAAAAGATATAATGATCGAAAACATAGAAGGTTGCAAAACGACAACGCTTGGTTGTCAGCCGCTTATGTTCTAAGAATGGCCATTCATGCAAACTGCATACACCCGATATAGTTTGATGTGAGCTGCTTATGTAATAAAATTGATATTGCTGCAGACTTCGTACATTAGATGTTCCCATGTTCATGCATACTTTGTGGTCAACTGATGCTGCTTGTGCAAAATGAATGACATTGTTTACAGAGTACGTGCACCAGAAATCCTCATGTTCTTCTACAACTTTGTTGTCATCTGCTTTTATAGTAAGGGCGGGTTCAGAAGATGCAAGAGGCAAAGGGTTGCAAAAAACAAACTTTTCTGCTGCCTCCGCCTGGTTCAGACGCGAGTAGAATCTGCGGAGTTATTTTCTTTACCCTTCGATGATCATCATCCAGCTCTATTGCCATCGATTTCAGCATTGGTGTCTACTTCAAAACTCTTCTGGATGATTATCATAAGCTCTACTGCCATTTTGATTTCAACATCTTTGCCTCCTTCCGGAGGGAGTGGAGGGGTGTGGCCTAAGAAACTGAAGTGTCCAGAAACACGTTCCAGAGCCCCTGCCATTCGGTGTGTGCATGCCGTCTGGAGATAGCATGAAGACGAGGCTTCTGCTACCGGCCCATCTGAAGAAACCCTAAAAATGTCACTGCTTCAGATTTTGTAGACCGGAAGACCCCACGTCCATTCAAACTTTGTTGCCAGGTGCTGAAGTAGTAAGAATGCCATTGCTGCAGTCTGCTTACACAAAAGAACTCCATGCTCATCCAGCTCATCCATACTTTATTGTCAGTTGTTTATGTAGCTGCTTATGTAGTAAGCAATCCATTTGTAGAGACTGGTTACAGAAAAAAACCCCACACTCTTCAATACTTCGTGGTCAGCTGCTTGTGTGGTAAGAATGCATCGTTGCAGACTTTGTACACTGGGTATCCTCATGTTCATCCATCTTGCTGTCAAGACTGCAGAAAAAGGAATTGGCTAGTTGGAATGCCGATGGAGAGACGACAAATTTCCTCGAAGCACTCTCTAGCAGAAGCGCCTTTCTGCTCCAGAAACCTTATTCCTTTGCCATCTTTAAAGAAGTTGTAAAGAAAGAAATGTCAGAAAAGGTCTTTCCTCCCATGGCATTATATGTCAGATCTTCTCATATGTAATAAAAATCAAACAAAGTAAAAGGGGAACTCTCCTTTTATAAAGGAATGTAAAATGTGCACCTTCATCAACATGATGGGATGTTTTCTTCTTTCCGTGAAAAGTGTCTTGCTTTGTCTTCTTCCCTCTTTACAGTTGCTTTGCTTTTCTGGCATACTTTTGCAAATCACACAGTCAGAGAAAAGCTTATTCCCTGTTGTACATGATGACTACATGTGCAATCAGATTTCCACAGCAAAGTTCCATTGTGCATGATGACTCCATGTGCAAGAGAAAAGCTCTTTCCCTTTGTGCATTGATTATCATAACAAGAATGTACAACTAGATAACTGTAAAATGTCCAACAGCATGGGCCTGAAGGCCAGGTCATGCGAACCTCATACAGACGATGATGGTTTGATCCACATTATAAGGCTGGCTGGACCACTATGACTGGCTGCACCACTATGACCTTTAAGCTGCATGATAATGCGAACGTCTGTGTGCTTATGGGAAGTTCAAATTACGCATGCCTCTGTGTTGTTCTGGAGGTGGGTCTTTACACAGATTGAAGGTGCTAATGTTCTGGAGGTGGGTCTTTACACAGACAGAAGGTGTGATCATATCTAATTATAAGATGGTGTCCGAGGGGATCCTCCAGTCGGCATCAAGACTATGCTGGGACCTTCAGATTGCCTTCGGACGATCGTATGCCCTTGCTTCATTGATACGGGATGTCCCACCACAAGTACTAAGTCCGTTCATTTGCAATTCATATCATACAACAATTCATGCCTGAGGGAGAGTAGGTCATAACATCAAACTTCTATAAAAATTATAGTATAACAAAATATGAGGGAGAGTAGGTCATAACATCAAACTTCTATAAAAATTATAGTATAACAAAATAAGAGATCAGTGCACAAGTGAGGAGAAATAAGTATCTTGAAAAAGGAGCACTGCTGTAATGGAACAATTCATGCCTGAGGGAGAGTAGGTCATAACATCAAACTTCTGTAAAAAATTTTAGTATAACAAAATAAAAGATCAGTGCAGAAGTGAGGAAAAACAAGTATCTTGAAAAGAAGCACTGCTGTAATGTGGGTCTTGTCCACATACAGCTCTATTATGATGTCCTGGGAGAAATGGTAATCAAGGAACTTATATACTTTGGGGAGAAGAGAAGATCTTCCATGGTTGACTTTGTTAATTACCTCATGCTATTTGTCTTATCACCAAATCGATGTTCCTTTTAGTGTAAATCTACTTCAAGCTATGTTATCCTTTAATCCCCAATCAGATGTTCTCTGTACTGTGAACTCCATCATTGATTAATAATACTCTTTGACAAATTTCAATAGCACAACTCTGGTACATAGGCGTAGGAACTATACTACATAGGTATACATCAGGACTCGTTTGGACTTTTGCAAGGCCTCTTTCAATGGCACATAGGAAAAATATGATAAGGCTTTAATGTTTTTAATATGAAGGTGGTTTGAGCTGAAGTTCCATGGTTTGCTGTTGGTTAAAGTGGTTTTGGCTAGTGAAAAAGCAGTAGAAAATGACCTTTGTGATGGAAGCACGGCTTCTAGCCTTGATTGTTATCATAACAATCAAGGCAGCATGATGTAGTGATAACACATTGGACTTTTGAATTGAAGGTCCAATGTTCAAGACCCATTGCTAACTTGATGTGAACTTTGAAAGGAGGGGATAAAAATCTCTTGGATATGTGTGCTGTTCTTTCAAAATTTCAAACCTATAGGAAGAATAGATTGAACATCAAACTCTCAATGGCTAGCAAATCTTATGAAAATGTGTATTTGATGTCCGGCTTGTTCCATTTGATATAGGCCATCAATTTCAAATGCCATTAAATAGCCAAACCTATTTCCAATGATACATTGATGCAGAATACAACATTTGAGGAAATGCACATGATTATTAGAGAGAAAAGATGGAAAAAGAATCCTAGAAATCCTTTTCATGTAGGCACAATCCAAATAAATAAGTTCTTCATATTGAAACCGAGTTGTAGATTCCTCCTCAACCCGATCTCCCTTGGTTGTGGCACTCTGATTATTAAGCCTCTCACGTAGGGTTAAATAAAAATATGTTATCAGTTTCAGCATTAGCCAAGATTGGCTTGGTTGTGAAATTTGTTGATGACAAATTTATAGTTCATGATATGTCAAATGGCAACATCATTATTGCTTCTAGCATTTTATGTCGTGGGCTATATATGCTCATAGATTATGCAAAATCTGTGAATGATTCAGCATGTGTAGTCCAAGATTATCAGGCTATGTCAGATGCGAAGCTTTGGCATGCATGCTTTGGTCATCTGAATTTTCCTAGTTTGCTATGCTTGCAAAAATCTTAAATGGTTTCCTCTTTGCCCAAACTTGACGCACTTGGTAAACATGTATGTGAAGGCTATATTTTGGAAAAAATGCAGTGTTCCTCCTCCCCAAAAGATGGTTCAGCTCAAGCTACTAAGAAATTGAAGCTTGTTCATAATGATGTCTATGTCCTATGCAGACACCTTCTTTTGGGAACTATCTTTTCTTCATGACTTTCATGGATGATTTTTCCATGGGTATATCCATTTGAAGCAAAGTTTGAAGTGGTTATGTGCTTCAAATAGTTTCGGGTTTTGATTGAAAATCTATTAGCATGTAAAATGGGCACCCTTCGTTCTGATCGAGGGGGGAATATATGTCTTCTGACTTTAATGGATTTTTGGTTGCGCGTGGGATAAAACATTAGTATACAGTGTCATATATACCTCATTAGAATGGAGTTTCTAAAAGGAAGAATAGGACACTCATGGAGATCATGAGGTGTATGGTCAAGAGTCAAGCTTTACCACATAGTTTCTGGCTTGAGGCTGTTATGTGTGTAGCATATGTACTTAACAGGTGTCCCACTAAAGCATTTTAGTCTATCACTCCATATGAGGGTTAGCATGATCATAATCCATCTTTTGCTCACTTGCATTTTTTGGTTGTCTAGCATATGCATTAGTGTTTGGACAACAACGTAGGAAATTGGATGATAAAGTAGTGAAATGTATTTTTGTTGGGTAGAGTTATGAAAGCAAAGGCTATCGTCTGTATCATGCATAGACTAAATGAATTTCAGTTAGCCATGATGTTGTTTTTGTGGAAGATTCTATTTAGACATTACTTTTATGTACTAAGGAGACATATGCTAGCTCTAAAGGCATGTATGATACTTTGCTGCCTCTTTTTATAGGTGGACAGTCTAGTGCAGGTCCTAATGAGGCAACTTCTCACCCTTAGAGGTTTCATGTGATGATGCAGATCATTCCATTTCTAATGTAGATTTACATGATGCACTTGTTGATGAGAGAGTTGATATTGAGGAGGCAAAAACTATGTCAAAATGGCTAGTGTAGACTTCGTGTGATAGCAAATTAGATGCATCTCTATCATATAGTACTTGTTTAGGCTCTCATAGTGCTTCTTTTACATCAGTGCCTTGAGTCTTTGATGAAGCACAAAATTCTAAAAATTGATGAAGTCTTTGATGAGCCAGTTTCGTTTGATGAAGCACAAAATTCTAAAAATTGGATGGCTACTATGCAATCATAATATGATACTATCATGAAGAATGGTACCTCGTCTTTATGTGACTTGCCTTTGGGCAAGAAGGCCATTGGCACTAAGTGGGTATACAAGTTGAAGCATAAGCCTGATGAAGCAATTGACAGGTATAAGGCTAGGCTTGTTGCAAAGGTTTATGCTCAAGAAAGAGACATTGATTTTGATGAGACCTTTGCTCCTACATGTCAAATGACTACCATTCATAGCATCTGTGCACTTGCAGCTCATCATGGTTGGAATGTACATCAGTAGGACATTAAAACTGTATTTCTGAATGGTGAGTTGCATGAAGAAGTGTATGTTTTTCAACCTCATGAATTTTTGCAGAAAGGGCATGAAAACCAAGTGTGTAGGTTGAAAAAGGAATTATATGGTTTGAAGAAAGTACCACGTGGTGGTATGAAAAAATACATGCCTACCTAATTGCACATGGTTTTGAGAATAGACCAACTAAGAGCACCTTATACATCAAGCATGCAAATGATGTGCTTCTAATCATTGTTATCTATGTTGATGACATGCTACTCACTAGTCCTATTGAGAAGCATATTGCTGATTTTAAGGCTAATTTGCATGCCTCATTTGAGATGTCAGATTTGGGGCACTTTCATCATTATTTGGGCATTCAGTTTATGCAAGTTGATGGCAAAATCGCTTTGTGTCAAACAAAATATATTGACACATTATTACAACATTTTGGTCTTGAAAACTATAAACCTATAGCTGCTCCTATGGAGATAGGTTTATGGTTGAGCCTTCGTGGTGTTGGAGATGCATTTGATGATGTTCTCTATCAGTGCACTGTTGGATGCTTGATATAATTATGCATCACGCGGCTAAATATTTAGTTTGTTGTCTCACATATGAGCAGGTTTATGCATTGTCCAAGTGGCAAGCATTGGTAGGCAGGTAAGCGCATCTTTCGGTACTTGAGTGGTACCCGACTACTTGGATTGTTTTATCCCAAGGGGGGGTCACTACCACTAGATTTACATGCTTTTTTTTTACTCTGACTGGGCTGGTTGATATGACACTCGTGTGTTGATTAGTGGATTTTGCTTCATGCATGGTACATCGTGTATATCTTGGTTGAGCAAGAAGCAGCCTACTGAGGCCACTTTTAGTTGTGAGGCTCAGTATAGGGTAGCTTTCACAATGACTATTGAGTGTGTGTGGCTCAGATGCCTTATGGCTGATTTGGGTGTTGGTCAATCTTCTGCCACCACCATCTTCACTGATAGTCAGAGTGCATTGGCACTTTGCAAGGAACCCTCTATTCCATGCTCATGCTAAGCACATTGAGGTGCATTATCGTTATGATAGGGTGAGGTTCTTTGTCGGAGATCAGGTTGGCATATGTGCCCACACAAGATGAAGCCTCTACATAGGGAGAAGTTTGAAACTTTCTGCAAAGCTTTGGTCTTAATTCCTTTTGTGGATTGATTCCACATAGCTTGGCACTTCCTTATACATGAGTGTGAGCTCCTCCTTCACCGCATCACTCCCAGGGGGGATTTGTTGATATATTTAGGTAGTGATGTGTGTGAACTATTGGAGTTTCAGGTCTATAGAAGCACTCGAATAGCACAAGGAAGAAGAAGAAGAAGAAGCTTGGAGCACAATATGCAATACTGGATGTACTACCACTAGAATGTGCAAAGATAAGTGACCCATAAGGGTTATAGGCATATATACAAGCCAGGGGAAAAAACCTCCTAAAGAGGGAAAAAAGTGCCCTAGCAATCCTAGTGTGTTCACACACATCACGACCTAAATATATCAACAAATCTCCCTAGGAGTGATGCAGTGAACAAGGAGCTGAAACTCATGTATAAGGAAGTTTCAAGCTATGTGGAATCAATCCACAAAACGAAGTAAGCCCAAAACTTTGCAGAAATCTTCAAAGTTCTCCCTAGGCAGAGCCTTTGTGAAAAGGTTTGCAATGTTCTCTTGTGTAGGCACATATGCCAAACTAATCTCTCGAGCGTTCATAATGATAGTGCACCTCAATGTGCTTAGTAGGAGCATGGAACACAAGGTTCCTCTCACACATAGATGTTTTGAAGTTTTTATACATTGTCAAAGAAATGAGGAGATAAGAAAAAAATGCAAAAAAAAAAAAGACTTCTTTGATAGAGTAATCATATTTTGCAAGGTCTTGATTTTTAGTGTTATGATCTCAAGCTGAGGTGCACAAGTTAATCAAGGGTTGTTTTGGAAACATAGACAAGCCAAAATTGAAAAGGAAAGTAAAAATACATCAAATTGTAAAAAATAATTTCCCTATAATAGAGCCATAATTATTTGCACATATGATTTTTGGTAAGGTATTTTGCAACTAAAGAAACCAAAAACCTAATTGACATTGAATGGATAATTGGAATTTCCAAACACCCAAAGCATTTAGGACTTTTGACTCAACTTGAAGCATCATAGTTAAGGATAAAATATGAACGAGTTAATCCTAAGTTGAAAAGTGGAAAACATCTAGCTGCCAAAAAATGATTTCTCAAATTGGGGAAATCCCTTTTTACATCTATTTGCATTTGAAGCCACCTAGCTTGAATTGGATCTAAGAGTCATATGGGCAAGACTAGAAATAATTTTCCAAGCATAAAGAGGAAAATAATTCAAGTTACAAAAATGATTTCCCTAACTCAATAAATCACTTTTTGCATCCACATGTAGTTAGGGAATATTTGCTAGAATTGAGGCCTCAATGACAGAATGAAGCTTCAAGAAATCGCTGCTAAGTCAAAAATTGAAGAAGCTATAACTTGCAGAAAATTATTTTCCATCTCAATGCAATCCTAGTTTGCATGCATTATATTTTTTGGGGGAATTTCCTCAAAATTGAGTATCGAGTAACTAGTCAGAAAAAGTTTGCATCCATGTAGATCATACATAATCAATCCCTTCCATCTCTAAACCAAGCTCTTGCACACAAGAAATCTCTGTCATGGAATTTCCAAGTCAAAAAGAACCTCCAAAAGTGATTAGGGCTTTTTTATGGTGAAAATCTACTATTTCGTATTTTGCTATTTTAGTATTGACAAGCTCTGAATCTCAAATTTTCATCTTCATCGAACTTGGATAACTCTCTGTTAAGCATGGAATTTGAACTAAACACCTCAATTAGAGGTTTTTAGCTCAAGATACAAGAAAAATACATATTTTCTCTCAGTATCATATTGATATGCACCACTATCTCTCTGTATTTTGCATTTTTTAGTGACTTAGGTCTCTAAATTTTGATATGCATTTTTTTATAAATTTGTAGATCCTTTCCTGACTACTATGCATAACCAATTGAATCACTTGATTTTGAATTGTCTAAAACAAGTTATTGCAAAACACTGACTTGCTCTCAAAGTGATCACAGATTACTCTGCAGTTTTCAAACTTTCAACAAAGTAGAACTCTAAAGAAGTTTCTTTCCCCTATATGAAATTAGAAATATCTTTATAAGCTACAAACGTAACTTAGAAACACCTCAATATGAGCTTCCTAGCATCATGGTCAAATACCAACCTACTATCAAGAAGATATCGATTTGTGAATTCACCTCTTGTGCCCTAATCTTCCATTAAAGCTCCTTGTACCGAGCCATCAACAAGATTTGATACTAAAAAAGGCCTTCTGTGGGATGACCAAGAGGGGCAAAGAGGAGATAGAGGGAGAGAGAGAGAGAGAGAGAGAGAGAGAGAGAGAGAGAGAGAGAGAGAGAGAGAGAGAGAGAGAGAGAGAGACAGACAGAGAGAGAGAGAGAGAGAGATAGAGAGAGAGAGCAGTGCATAAAAGATATATGTATAACAATGTAGAAATTAGGTCACATGAGCCTTACATCCCCAACACACAAGATGTAAAAGGCCAACTTTGCTAAAGATTATTTTAATATTAAGGATAATGGCTTTTTACACATAAAAAATTTTGAGAAACATTGGGCTTGCATGAAGGAAAATCCATCTAAACACAATCCAAAGTACCCTAAAGAGCCATGTTCTCTTATTTTAACATTTTATCTTTGAAAGTTGATCTCTGGGTGAGAGTGTGTTGGAACATCAAGCTTGCATTATGCTTGAGGTGGATATGCTCTACATCAAATCTATCATTTGGATGGTGCCATATGAATAGCACTTATGTGGGCATTATTTCTTTGTATTAATTGGTTGATTACTTATGATCATTTCTTGCAAGGTTTGCGATATTTACCTTTGTAAAAGGAAAGATTAAAAGGCCTAAAAGCCATAATTTAGAAGTGGTTCAGATTGATTCTTTATCAATCAATCAAGAGGTAGAAATGAATTCAACTTTCTCTTTTCCTAGATTATAGGAAAAGATTCCAATCAATCTAAACTACCAAACCTGCCTAGTTTTAAATTCAAATTAATGAAGAAAAGGCGTGGTCATATCCTCAAGAGTCTATATAAAGACTCCAAAACATTTTTACATTAATTAGAGTGTTGATTTGAAGCAATGCATATTCTCTTTGATCATGCTTGGTGCCACTTCTATTCTGTGCTCCTTCCCTAGACTCAATCAACTTGTAGAGATTGTTGCTCTCTCTACAAAGACAAAAATCAAGTGTTTAAGCATTCATTAGAAATATATAATTGTCTAAACTATGCATAAAAATTATCAAGGCATTTGGTTTAGTATTTTAAGAGAAATCTAAGTTTTACGGTCTCAGGATCATTGTTTGCACATCCCTAAAAAATCAGGATGACATCCAATCAGTGTTAAGGTGATTTCTCCTTCATTGGTTGTTATAAATTAGGGCTTTTATGCATTTTCATAAGCCAATCCTATGTATGAATATCCCTTAAGATTATTTTTTCCAATCGTAACTTTGTTGGCTACTCTTAGTGTTTGAAGTCATAACTTCCATCCATTTTTAGAAGGTTTCTGTGAGCTAAGCAAGGTGCAAGTTGTTTTTCTTGCATCAACTTGTTCTTGTTCATGTTCCAAAGTACCTGTTAGGTTTTGTTGCACTAACTAGAATCCTAGAAGGTCTACTTTACATATCCAAAGCATTATAGTTGGTCCTGTTGGAGTTAGACGTCTGCGGAAGCACACGAACAGCACAAGGAAGAGGAAGAAGCTTGGAGCACAACACACAAGACTGAATGTATTACTAGAGAATGTACAAAGATAAGTAGCCCATTAGGGCAATAGGCGTATATACAAGCCGGGGGAAAAAAACCTCCTAAAGAGGGAAAAAAGTGCCCCGGCGATCCTAGAGTGTTCACACACATCACTACCTAAATATATCAACAAATCCCCCCTGGGAGTGATGCGGTGAACAAGGAGCTGGCACTCATGTATAAGGAAGTGCCGAGCTATGTGGAAATCACTCCACAAAAGGAAGTAAGCCCAAAGCTTTGCGGAAAGCTTCAAACTTCTCCCTAGGCAGAGCCTTCGTGAAAAGGTCTGCAATGTTCTCCTGCGTGGGCACATATGCCAAGCTGATCTCCCCAGCAGAGAACCTCTCCGTGACATAGTGATAATGCACCTCAATGTGCTTAGTGTGAGCATGGAACACAAGGTTCCTCGCAACTGCCAATGCGCTCTGACTGTCAGTGAAGATGGTGGTGGCAGAAGACTGGCCAACACCCAAATCAGCCATAAGGCGTCTGAGCCACACACACTCAACAGTCGCTGTGAAAGCTGCCCTATACTCAGCCTCACAACTGGAAGTGGCCACAGTAGGCTGCTTCTTGCTCAACCAAGATATACATGAGCTACCAAGCATGAAGCAAAAACCACTGGTGGACACACGAGTGTCATAGCAACCAGCCCAATCTGAGTCAGAAAAAGCATGCAAATCTGGCGGTAGTGATCCCCCCTTGGGATAAAACAACCCAAGTAGCCGAGTACCACTCAAGTAGCGAAAGATGCGCTTAACTACTTTCCAATGCGTGACTCCTGGGCAAGGCATAAACCTGCTCATCTGTGAGACAGCAAACTGAATATGTGGCCGAGTAATGCATAAGTAAATCAAGCATCCAACAGCCTGCCGATAGAGAATAGCATCAAATGCATCTCCAGCATCATGAAGACTCAATCGTAAACCTGTCTCCATAGGAGTGGCAATAGGCTTACAGTCTTCAAGGCCAAAACGCTGCAATAATGTGTCAATATATTTCGTTTGACACAAAGCCATTCCACCATCAACTTGCATAAACTGAATGCCCAAATAGTGATGCAAATGCCCCAAATCAGACATCTCAAATGAGGCATGCAAATCAGCCTTGAAATCAGCAATATGCTTCTCAAGAGGACCAGTGAGCAGCATGTCGTCTACATAGACAACAATGATCAAAAGCACATCATTAGCACGCTTAACATATAAGGTGCTTTCAGTTGGACTGTTCTCAAAACCATGTGCAATCAGATAGGCATGTATTTTCTCATACCAAGCACGTGGTGCTTGCTTTAAACCATATAACGCCTTCTTTAACCTGCACACCTGGTTTTCATGCCCTTTCTGCACAAAGCCACGGGGCTGAAAAACATACACTTCTTCATGCAAGTCACCATTCAGAAATGTTGTTTTAATGTCCAACTGATGTACATTCCAACCATGATGGGCTGCAAGTGCACAAATGCTCCGAACAGTAGTCATACGGCATGTAGGTGCAAAGGTCTCATCAAAATCAATGCCTCTTTCCTGCGCATAACCCTTTGCAACAAGCCTAGCCTTATACCTATCAACTGTACCATCAGGTTTACGCTTCAGCTTGTATACCCACTTAGTGCCAATGGCCTTCTTGCCAGGAGGCAAGTCACATAAAGACCATGTACCATTCTTCATTATAGCATCATATTCAGATTGCATAGCAGCCATCCAATTTTCTGAATTTTGTGCTTCATCAAAAGAAACAGGCTCATTCTCATCACAGAGACTAGATGCAGCCATAGCATAGCAATCTGATGCAAAGGAGGTACTATGAGAGCCTGAACGAGTACGATATGACAAAGGTGCATCTAATTTGCTGTCACGCAAAGTCTGCATGAGCCATTTTGGCATAGTTTTTGCCTGTTCAATATCAGCTCTCTCATCAACAAGTGCATCATGTAAATCTGCATCAAAAATGGCATGATCTGCATCATCATATGAAACCTGCAAAGGCTGAGAAGTTGCCTCATTAGGACCAGCGCTAGCCTGTCCACCTGTAAAAAGAGGCATCAAAGTATCATACATGTCTTTGGAGCTAACAGATGTCTCCTTAGTACATGAAAGCAATGGCTGAATAGCATCTTCCACAAAGACAACATCACGGCTAACCAGAATGCGTTTAGTCTGTGGATGATACAGACGATAGCCTTTACTTTCAGAACTGTACCCAACAAAAATACATTTTACTGCCTTATCATCCAATTTTCTGCGATGTTGTTCAGGCACTAATCCATATGCCAAACAACCAAAAACACGCAGATGAGCAACAGATGGCTTGCGGTCATGCCAAGCCTCATATGGAGTGATAGACTGCAATGCTTTCGTGGGACACCTGTTCAGTACATATGCTGCACACATGACAGCCTCAAGCCAGAAACTATGTGGTAAAGCCTGACTTTTGACCATGCATCTTGCCATCTCCATGAGTGACATGTTTTTTCGTTCAGCAACTCCATTCTGTTGAGGTGTATACGGCACTGTACACTGGTGTTTTATCCCACGTTCAGCCAGAAATGCATTAAAATCTGAAGACATATATTCCCCCCCTCGATCAGAACGGAGGGTGCCCATTTTACTGTAAGACAATAGTTACGCAATATAACACAGGAGCAATAGCAGAGAAGATAACAGATATAGGAGAATCTCAACAATTTTCTACTAGCAGCAAGTACAAAGATGATGGCGTTGTCCACCCGTGCGCTCTCAAGGTAGAGCTTAAATGGTGATCTAGACAACTCTAGATAGGGAGATACAAGGTAGAGGTATGCTGGCTCAACTCAATGTCTTAGGTAGTGCAGAAGTCATGTATATATAGGATCATGGGTGGCCTGCCATGGACGGCTATACATGGGCGGTAGAGCGTGGGCGGCCACCGCCCGCGTAATTGCCATACACGACTTAGACTGGTTGAACCGACCTAACAAATATAAATGATTTCTGACTCCGATAGGGAATATTCCATGGAATATTCCCTTTACCGTCGCGCCGGGGGCGCTGCCCCCGGACCCCCACCAGGGGGCCCGCTGGCCCCCTGGGACCCCCCAGCCAGGGGGCCCGCTGGCCCCCTTGGACCCCCCAGCCGGGGCTGCTCACCGCTGCCCCGGACCCCACAATTGGGGACCCTGGTAACTCCCTTTCCTTATAATATCTTACATGGTCCAATATGACCTTCATCCAACATTCAAGTTGGGATTCCCATCAATTGGGTAATGCACGCTTGGCTTCTCCTCATAAAGGGGGCCTTACAAAATGTGCATACAATCATGAGGGGTAGACATTGATCATACTCTAACATTTACATGCTGATAGATTTTCAGCCAAAACCAAAAACTGTTTGAAGCACGTGAACACTTCGGACTTTGCTTTGAGTGGATATACCCATGCATGCCTGGAAAAATCATCAATGAAAGTCACGAAGTAAAGGTAATTTCCAAAAGAGGGTGTCTGCATAGGACCACAGACATCACTATGTACAAGCTGCAATTTATGCATAGCCCGAACTGAACCATCTTTTGGAAAGGAAGAACGCTGCATTTTGCCCAAAATACAGCCTTCACAAACATGTTTTCCAGGTGCCTCAAGTTTGGGCAAAGAGGACACCATTTCAGATTTCTGCAGGCGTAACAAACTAGCAAAATTCAGATGACCAAAGCGTGCATGCCAAAGCTTTGCATCTGACATAGCCTGAGAATCATGAACTGCACATGCCGAATCATTCACAGATTTTTCATAGTCTATGAGCTTATACAGCCCACGACATAAAATGCCAGAAGCAATAATCACATCGCCATTTGAGAGATCATGGACTGTACACCTGTCATCAACGAATTTCACAACCAAGCCAATCTTGGCTAATGCAGAAACTGATAACAGGTTCTTTTTGATCCCTGGCACAAATAAAGCATCTGACAAAGTGAAAGAACTACCATCAGCAGTAGTCAGAATGATCTTACCAACTCCCATAACAGGATAAGAGGAGTTATTGGCGCATGTGACAGTATTCCCTGTAGGGGCAGGCTCGAGTGAAGAGAAGAAACTGCGCTGCGAGGTAATATGTTTGGTTGCCCCACTGTCAAAGTACCAAACATCTGAGTCTACTGCAGACATGCACTGATCATGAGAAGATGGGTCAAAACTGCAGACAGTAGTAAACGCCCATTCTTCTTCCTGCACAAGATTTGCAGACTCTGTTTTTGGTGTAGAGGCCTCTGCAACAACCATTCCAGCCTCTTTCTTCTTTGCCTCTTTAGCAGCCAGTTTTGGACAGTTCTTTATAATATGATCATTTCCTTTACAGTACTTGCAGAACAATTTCTGCTTTTCTGATTTCTTCTCATCTTTATCCTGGTTCTTCGATTGTGCAACATTTGCAGATTTCTGCTTACTAGTAGAAGAGGTCCATTTTCCTTTGCCCTTCTGACTAGCCAGGAAAGCTTGATCTGCAACACGCATAATGGACCTGTTCTGCCTGGACTGATCTTCCTGCAACAGAACAGAGACTAATTCCTCAAATGACAAGGCATTCGGATTGGCTTTCATCATCAATCGAAGAGGAGAGGCAAAACTCTGATATGAATCAGGAAGGCCATTCAGAACGGTCTGCACAAGTGAGCTATCTGGTATAACCTCATCAGCAGAAATCAATTGTTCCTTCATGTCTTTGATCTTTGTAAGAAAACTATCCATTGAATCACCTTCATTCATGTGCTCACTCTCCAACTGTTTTCGGAGGTAACCAACACGAGCCTCATTCCTAGCCTGGTACAAAGTGGTTAGTGTATCCCAAGCATCCTTTGCTGTTCTGCAAGAGCGAATGTGAGGAATAATGGCACGTTTGACAAACAAAGCTATCAATGCATGTGCCTGGGCATCTCTGCCATCCCAACGAATCTGCTCTGCAGTAGGTGCAATAGAAACAGCAGCACGAACAGGAATCTGCGGAATATCATCTTCGACACCATCTTCATCAGCTCAAACACCTGTATTTGCAGTACCTGTCGTTACAGGTGTAACAAGACGTCTTTCAACACCCTGCACAATGTTCCACAATCCTTTTGCAACCAGTACATGTCGCATCATATAAGCCCATAATGGGTAGTTGGTACCATCCAACTTATCCTCAACAGCCAACATACGGAATACATCACTGCTTTCAGCCATGGCCGGTGACTAAAATACCTTGATGCAGAAAATTGAATGTATCTCAAAAAGTTGAACAGAACTGCCCAGACGAGTTCTGCTAGACCTGTAGCAGACTTTGAGACGCTTAAACTGGCGAACAGAAACTGGTATATACCTTTGGCACAAAAGGACGAAATAGCCTGCACAAGCACTACGATAGTGCGTTCGGAGGCCGAAACGAGCTCAGATCGCGATTTCGGCACCACAGAACAAAGCTGTTTTGATCTCGGAAACACCCTGAGTATGCTCACCAAATTTTGTGCGAATCTGAGACTGCAAACGGAGGAGTGTCGACGGCGCCCTAGAAGAAGCAACGACCTGCTCTGATACCAATTGTTGGAGTTAGACGTCTGCGGAAGCACGCGAACAGCACAAGGAAGAGGAAGAAGCTTGGAGCACAACACACAAGACTGAATGTATTACTAGAGAATGTACAAAGATAAGTAGCCCATTAGGGCAATAGGCGTATATACAAGCCGGGGGAAAAAAACCTCCTAAAGAGGGAAAAAAGTGCCCCGGCGGTCCTAGAGTGTTCACACACATCACTACCTAAATATATCAATAGGTCCTATGCTGGTTTGCTGGACCAACTTCAGCACTTGACAACTCAACTTTCCAAGCCTCTTCAAGCTTCTTCAACTTCTTTCAGTGTATTAGAGAAACTTCAAAATGGGAGATGAATTTCCATCAATGATTGAGAATCTTGATAGACACAATTATGTTGCTTGGCAAATCAAAATGGAGGCTTATTTGCAAGGAAGAAATCTATATGCGATTGTATCAGGTGATGACTCAATGCCTATTCCAAGATCCAAAGGAGAACCTACTAAAGAGGAAATAGATAAGCTCACACTTTGGTGTGCAAGGGATGCTCAAGAAAGGCCATACATACTCAACTCTATTGCTGATTTTCTATTACCACATATTAGAGGATGCAAGACATCTCAAGATAATTGGGATGCCCTAGAGACTTTCTTTTCTGCTAGTGCAAAAGCAAGGAAGAACCATCTTTGGAACAAGTTTAACTAGATGAAGAAGATAATTAAAAAAACAATCATAGAGTTAGTTACAAAGATTAAGGAGGTTGCTAATCAATTGGCATCCATTGGAGAGCTGATTGAAGAAAAAGCCATCATGAGACAAATTCTCAATGGATGTGCAAACTCTAGACTATGATCTCATCATGGATGTGCAAACTCTAGACTTCGACATCTTTCTTGGACAATTCTTCAATCAAGAAGCCAAGAATAGCATAAAGGAAGGTAACTACTATCATGGTAATTCAACTAGTGCTCTATATGCAGATAAGAAAGACAAGAAGTTGAAAGGCAAGAAGAAGGAAGAAGATGCAGAGGAGACTTCCCAATCCAACTTTGCAGGCAAGAGCAAGTGGAAAGGGAAGAAGAAAAGACCAAAGCATGACAAGACCAAAGAACATAATGTTCAACCTTGTGCCATCTGTGATAAGACCAACCATATCACTTAGAATTGCTGGTTCAATGGGAAGACCGACAAAGGAAGTGGAAGAGGTGGATATGGCAGCAAAAGAGGAAGAGGTGGACAAAACTTCAACAATAACAATAGAGGCCATAACAAAAGGGACTACAAAAATTATTCTGAAGATCAACAACATGAAGTCTCCTTGCTTTTCAAAATATAAGCCACAAGGAAGGTAAAGAAGATGATCATTAAATATTCTACATAGATTCAGGATGTTCAAATCATGTTGCAGACAACATAGATCTCTTATCTGATTCGGAAAGTCCAAAGCATAGACACGAAGTTGAAACAAGGGATGACACAAAGCATAGTGTGGAGAAGATTGGTAATGTCAAAGTTTCCAATGGTAGGACAAATATTCTGAGCAAGGTACTCTATGTTCCCACTATTACAGAAAACCTAATAAGTGTAGGCCAAATAGTTGAAAAAGGCTTGCAAGTTAGGTTCACCCAATGTGGAGCTTTTGGAAGATCCATGTCAAGGCTTCAAGAAGATAGCCAAAGGTGAGAAGCATGGTGGGATCTTTACTTTTGAAGTAGGAGAAGCCAAAAACATATCTCTATTCAACTTTGGGTCTCAAACCCTAAGTGAACTGGAAGTGTGGCGTAAGAGACTAGCTCATGTGAATGAAAGAACCTTGAAATATATATGCAAGGATCAAAGTTCTTGGATTTCCAAACATATCAAAGCAACACATGGTTAATAGATGTGATGCATTTCAAATTGGGAAGGCACAAAGACAACCATTCAACCACAAAGGCTACATCCATAACAACTTATTGAAATAAGTACATACAGATGTATGGGGGCCAAGCCAAGAACCTTCATTGATAGGATGACCATATTAGATGGATTGT
Source organism: Ceratopteris richardii (assembly GCA_020310875.1). Lineage (NCBI taxonomy): Eukaryota > Viridiplantae > Streptophyta > Polypodiopsida > Polypodiales > Pteridaceae > Ceratopteris > Ceratopteris richardii. The sequence continues at coordinate 28,274,972 of CM035437.1, read as the reverse complement.
TTTATACTTTATCAAGAGTAAGAATGAAGCGTTTGATTGCTTCAAAAACTATCTAGTACATGTGGAGAATCATATAGGTAGATCACTCAAGAATCTCGTATTTGATGGAGGGGGAGAATACTTCACCAAAGAGTTTGATGAGTTCTTGCAGGATAAAGGTATCAAAAGGGAAGTGACTAACAGGTATTCTCCTCAATTGAATGGAATTGTAGAGAGAAGGACCAAGACATTGGTTGGATCACCTAGAACAGTTCTTGAAGAGAAGAGGTTGCCACATTATCTATGGGCAGAGGCTATTTTAACTGTTGTGTACCTTGTCAAAAGACTACCATCCAAATCACTTCAAGGTATGACTCCTTATGAAGCATAGTATGGAAGAAAACCTATTCTTGGACATTGCAAGGTGTTTGGTTGTTTAGCTTATGTTCATGTATCGTCACACATAAGAGGTAAGCTAGATGAAAGGGCAATAAAGGTGGTGTTTATTGGGTATGGTTCAACTCAGATGGGTTACAGGTTCTATAATCCTTCAACCAAACAATTCACTACAAGTAGAGATGTTGTGTTTGAAGAACACAGGTCTTGGTATGATGAAAAAAAACAAAAGGTAACTCTACCATATGATCTTGATTTTGATTCTCATCACACAAGAAGCAAGCATGATACATAGGTCCAAAATCCAAGAAGTGATACAAATGATGAACAAGATGAAAATAAAACAGATTACAAGCTATGGAAGTCAAGATGCAAAGCAAAGATCCAAGAATGTGGAGAATGCTCCAAGTAAACACCTAGAAGGTCAACAAGGGAGAAAAGACAACTAGGAAGGTATGGCTATGATTCCACATTTGTTACAAAGCATTCAATTTACTTGACAAAAGACTCAATAAGAGTAACCCTCAACCTATGAAGAGGCAAAGGAAGACCCTTATTGGAAAAAGGCCATGAAAGAAGAAATAGATGCATCGAAGGAGATGGAAACTTGTGATTTGGTTCCAATGTCATCCAATCAAAAGGTAATTGGTTGCAGATGGGTACATAAGTTAAAAGAAACTCAGATGGATCAACTTGCAGGTATAAGGCAAGATTAGTTGCCAAAGGGATGCTCACAAACTCATGGTATAGACTATGCAGAAATATTGTCACTAGTTGCAAAGATGACTAGAATCAGAACATTGATAAGTATTGTTGCTGCAAGAAATTAGAGACTCTTACAACTTGATGTAAAAAATGCATTCTTAAATGGTTGGATAAGTGGAGATATACATGTCACAACCACCAAGTTTTGAAAAACCTAATCATTCATCTAATGTTTGAAGACTTAAGAAAGCATTGTAAGGATTGAAACAAGCTCCTAGAGCTTGGAATTATAGGTTGGTTACATACCTTCAAGATCAAGGGTTCAAACTTAGCAACTCAAATCTTGTTGATATATTTAGGTAGTGATGTGTGTGAACACACTAGGACTATCGGGGCACTTTTTTCCCTCTTTAGGAGTTTTTTTGCCCAGGCTTGTATATACGCCTATTGCCCTAATGGGCTACTTATCTTTGTACATTCTCTAGTAATACATTTAGTATTGTGTGTTGTGCTCCAAGATTCTTCTTCTTCCTTATGCTGCTTGCGTGCTTCCGCAGACGTCTAACTCCAACAATTGGTATCAAAGCAGGTCGTCGCTTCATCTAGGGCGTCATCGACACCCCTCAGGTTGCAGTCTCAAAATCGTGATCTGAGCTCGTTTCGACCTCTGAATGCACTATCGCAGTGCTTGTGTAGGCTATTTCGTCTTTTTGTGCCAAAGGTATATACCAATTTTGGTTTGCTAGTATAAGTGTTTCGAAGTCTGCTAGTTGTCTAGGCAATTCTGTTCAACTTTTTGAGATATAGTCTATTTTTTACATCAAGGTATTTTAGTCATCAGCCATGGCTGAAAGTAGCAATGTATTTTGTATGTTGGCTGTTGAGGATAAGTTGGATGGTACCAACTGCCCGTTGTGGGCTTATATGATGCGACATGTATTGGTTGCAAAAGGACTGTGGAACATTGTGCAGGGTGTTGAAAAACGTCCTATCACACTTGCAACTCTTACAACCGCAGGTACTAAAGCTGATGCAGAAGGTGACGAAGATGATGATATTCTGCATATTCCTGTTCATGCTACGGTTTCTGTTGCACCTACTAAAGATCAAATTTGTTGGGATGGCAGAGATGCCCAGGCACATGCATTGATAGCTTTGTCTATCAAACGTGCCATTATTCCTCACATACACTCTTGCAAAACAGCTAAGGATGATTGGGATACACTGACCACATTGTACCAAGCTAGGAATGAGGCTCGTGTTGCTTACCTGCGAAAACAGTTGGAGAGTGAGCACATGAATGAAGGTGATTGTATGGACAATTTTCTAACAACGATCAAATACTTGAAGGAACAATTGATTTCTATTGATGAGGTTATACCACATAGCTCACTTGTGCAGACCATTCTGAATGGTCTTCTTGATTCATATCAGAGTTTTGCTTCTAGTGTTTTGTTGATGATGAATGGCAATCCAAATTCCTTGTCATTTGAGGAGTTAGTCTTTGTTCTGTTGCAGGAAGATCAGTCCAGGCAAAACAGGTCCATTATGCGAGTTGCAGATCAAGCATTCTTGGCTAGTCAGAAGGGCAAAGGAAAATGCAGCTCTTCAACTAGTAAGCAAAAATATGCTAATTCTGCACAATCGAAGAGAGAAGACAAAGATGAAAAGAAATCAGAAAAGAAAAAATTGTTCTGCAAGTACTGTAAAGGAAACCATAAAGAACTGTCCAAAACTGGCTACTAAAGAGGCAAAAAAGAAAGAGGTTGGAATGGTTGTTGCACAGGCCTCTACACCAAAAACAGAGTCTGCTAATCTTATTTAGGAAGAAGAATGGGTGTTTACTACTATTTACAGTTTTGACCCATCTTCTCATGAGCAGTGTATGTCTACAGTAGACTCAATTGTTTGGTACTTTGATAGTGGGGCGACCAAACATATTACCTCGCAGCACAGCTTCTCCTCTTCATTCGAGCCTGCCCCTATAGGGAATACTGTTACATGCGCCAAAAAATCCTCTTATCCTATTATGGGAGTTGGTAAGATCATTTTGACTACTATTGATGGTAGTTCTTTCACCTTTTCAGATGCTTTATTTGTGCCACGGATCAAGAAGAACATGTTGTCAGTTTTTGCATTAGCCAAGATTGGCTTGGTTGTGAAATTCGTTGATGACAGGTGTATAGTTCATGATTTGTCAGATGGTGATGTGATTATTGCTTTTGGCATTTTATGTTGTGGGCTATATACGCTCATAGACTATGAAAGATCTATGAATGATTCGGCATGTGCAATACATGATTCTCAAGCTATGTCAGATGCAAAGCTTTGGCATGAACACTTTGGTCATCTGAATTTCGCTAGTTTGCTATGCCTGTAGAAATCTAAAATGGTATCCTCTTTGCCCAAACTTGAGCCACCTAGAAAACACGTTTGTAAAGGCTGTATTTTGGGCAAAATGCAACGTTCCTCATTTCCAAAAGATGGTTCAGTTCGGGCTACTCAGAAATTGCAGCTTGTATATAGTGTTGTCTGTGGTCCTATGCAGACACCTTCTTTTGGAAATTATCTTTGCTTTGTGACTTTCATTGATGATTTTTCCAGGCATACATGGGTATATCCATTGAAGGCAAAGTCTGAAGTGTTCATGTGCTTCAAACAACTTTTGGTTTTGGCTGAAAATCTGTCAGCATGTAATGGGCACCCTCCATTTTGATCGAGGGGGGGAATATATGTCCTCTGATTTTAATGCATTTTTGGATAAACATGGGATAAAACACCAGTGTATAGTGCCATATACACCTCAACAAAATGGAGTTGCTAAAGGAAAGAATAGGTCACTCATGGAGATGGCGAGGTGTATGGCCAAGAGTCAGGCTTTACCACATAGTTTTTGGCTTGAGGCTCTCATGTGTGCTGCATATGTACTTAACAGGTGTCCCACTAAAGCACTGCAATCTATCACTCCATACGAGGCTCGGCATGATTGCAAGCCATCTGTTTCTCATCTGCATGTTTTTGGTTGTTTGGCATATGCATTAGTGCCTGAACAACATCGGATAAAATTGGATGATAAAGCAGTAAAATGTATTTTTGTTGGGTACACTTCTGAAAGTAAAGGCTATCATCTATATCATCCACAGACTAAACGCATTTTGGTTAGTCATGATGTTGTTTTTGTGGAAGATGTTATTCAGCCATTGCTTTCATGTACTAAGGAGACATCTGTTAGCTCCAAAGACATGTATGATACTTTGCTGCCTCTTTTTATAGGTGGGCAGTCTAGTGCTGGTCCTAATGAGGCAACTTCTCAGCCTTTGCACGTTTCAAGTGATGATGCAAATCATTCCACTTCTGATGCAGATTTACATGATGCACTTGTTGATGGGAGAGCTGATATTGAGCAGGCAAAAACTATGCTAAAATGGCTAGTGCAGGCAAAAATTAGATTCACCTCTATCATATCGTACTCATTCAGGATCTCATAATGCCTCATTTGCATCAGATTGCTATGCTATGGCTCCATCTAGTCTCTGTGATGAGAATGAGCCTGTTTCATTTGATGAAGCACAAAATTCAAAAAATTGGATGGCTGCTATGCAATCTGAATATGATGCTATAATGAAGAATGGTACTTGGTCTTTGTGTGACTTGCCTCTTGGCAAGAAGGCCATTGGTGCTAAGTGGGTTTACAAGCTGAAGCATAAGCCTGATGGAACAGTTGATAGGTATAAGGCTAGGCTTGTTGCAAAGGGTTATGTGTAGGAAAGAGGCATTGATTTTGATGAGACCTTTGCTCCTACATGTCGTATGACTACTGTTCGGAGCATCTGTGCACTTGCAGCCCATCGTGGTTGGAATGTACATCAGCTGGACATTAAAACAACATTTCTGAATGGTGACTTGCATGAAGAAGTGTATGTTTTTCAGCCCTGTGGCTTTGTGCAGAAAGGGCATGAAAACCATATGTGTAGGTTAAAGAAGGCATTATATGGTTTAAAGCAAGCACCACGTGCTTGGTATGAGAAGATACATGCCTATCTGATTGCATCTCGTTTTGAGAATAGTCCAACTAAAAGCACCTTATATGTTAAGTGTGCTAATGATGTGCTTCTGATCATTGTTGTCTATGTTCATGACATGCTGCTCACTGGTCCTATTGAGAAGCATATTGCTGATTTTAAGGCTGATCTGCATGCCTCATTTGAGATGGCTGATTTGGGGCATTTGCATCATTATTTGGACATTCAGTTTATGCACGTTGGTGGTGGAATGGCTTTGTGTCAAAGAAAATATATTGACACATTATTGTAGCATTTTGGCCTTGAAGACTGTAAACCTATTGCCACTCTTATGGAAACAGGTTTACGACTGAGTCTTCATGATGCTAGAGATGCATTTGATATTGTTCTCTATCAGCAGGCTATTGGATGCTTGATTTAGTTATGCATTACTCAGCCAGATATTCAGTTTGCTGTCTCACACATGAGCAGGTTTATGCATTGCCTAGGAGTCAAGCATTGGCAGGCGGTTAAGCACATCTTTCATTACTTGAGTGGTACTCTCAACTACTTGGGTTGTTTTATCCCAAGGGGGGATCACTACCGCCAGATTTGCATGCTTTTTCTCACTCTGATTGGGTTGGTTGCTATGACACTCATGTGTCCACTAGTGGCTTTTGCTTCATGCTTCGTAGCTCATGTATATCTTGGTTGAGCAAGAAGTAGCCTATTGTGGACACTTCCAGTTGTGAGGCTGAGTATAGGGCATCTTTCATAGGGACTGTTGAGTGTGTGTGGCTCAGATGCCTTATGGCTGATTTGGGTGTTGGCCAGTCTTCTGCCACCACCATCTTCACTAACACTTAGAGCACATTGGCAGTTGCGAGGAACCCTATGTTCCATGCTCGCACTAAGCACATTGAGGTGCATTATCATTATGTCAGGGGAGAGGTTCTCTATTGGGGTATCAGCTTGGCATATGTGCCTACGCAAGAGAACAGTGTAGACCTTTTCAGGAAGGTTCTACCTTAGGAGAAGTTTGAAGCTTTCCGCAAAGCTTTGGGCTTACTTCCTTTTGTGGAGTGATTTCCACATAGCTTGACACTTCCTTATACATGAGTGCCAGCTCTTTGTTCACTACATCACTCCCAGGGGGGATTTGTTGATATATTTTGCAAGTGATGTGTGTGAACACACTAGGACCGTCTAGGCAACTTTTTCCCTCTTTAGGAGGTTTTTTCCTCGGCTTGTATATATGCCTATTGCCCTAATCGGCTACTTATCTTTGTACATTCTCTAGTAATACATTCAGTATTGTGCGTTGTGCTCTAAGCTTCTTCTTCTTCCTTGTGTTGTTCGCGTGCTCCCGCAGACGTCTAACTCCAACAGATCCTTCTTTATTCATCAAAGGGATCACAATGAGGTTATCTATCTATGTGTATATGTAGATGATATTATTGTGATAGGTGATGATTTGAATGGCATTCAAAGGACCAAGAGACACATGCAAGAGGAGTTCAAAATCAGTGACTTAGGTGAGCTCACATATTTCCTAGTTATGCAACTGATTTATACAGATGACGGGGTGTATCTAACTTAGAGAAGATACATTCAAAGACCTACTTCTCAAATTCACGAAGGAGAACACAAAGCTTGCATGTATACCTTTGGAATTGAACCATAAACTAAGTCTTTATGAAGGTGAGCAAATTGATTATCCTAAAGAGTATCAAAGCTTAGTTGGTAGCTTGATATATGCTACTAACACAAGAACAAAAATATCATATAGTGTGGGAGTACTTAGTCAGTTCATGCACTCACCTAGAAGGCCACACATGGATGCTACAAAGAGAGTACTCAAGTACCTCAAAGGGAAACCTAATGAAGGTATCTATTATCCTTACTATTCAGATTTGGATATCAAAATCTATTTAGATATAGATTGGTCAGGAGCAAAGGATTATAGAAGAAGTATATAGATACTTAGCATTTGCAGGTTCAAAATTGGTGTCATGGAGTTCCAAGAAGCAACCAATAGTTTCTTTATCTTCAATTGAAGCAGAATATAGAGATCTAACTATTTCAACTCAAGAAGAAATATGGCTCAAGGAGTTGTACTCCGATTTGGACTTGTAAGTTCCAAACGTCACTTACTTAGAGATAATGTAAGTTCCATGCATCTAGCTACAAATCCAATTTCTCATGCAAGGACAAAGCACATAGAAGTCCATTACCACTTTGTAAGAGAGAAGTGCATGGAAAAGGAAATTGACATTTCATTTGTTCCTACTGAGAAGCAAATAGCAGACATGATGACAAAGGCACTTGATTGGATAAAGCTTTGTAGATTCAAAGCTATGGTAGGTATTCAATCTATCAGAGAATGAAGACTCAAGCATACTTTAGCTTGAGGGAGAGCTTTTGGAATATTAAGCTTGCATTATGCTTGAGGTGGATATGCTCTACATCAAATCCATCATTTGGATGGTTCCATGTATGTACCTTGAAGAATAGCACTTATGTGCACATTATTTCTTTGTAATAATTGTTTGATCACTTATGATCATTTCTTGTAAGGTTCAAAGGTGTTTACCTTTGTAAAAGGAAAGATTAGAATGCCTAAAAGCCACAATTTAGAAGTGGTTGAGATTGATTCTCAATCAATCAATCAAGAGGTAGATATGACTTCAACTTTCTCTTTTCCTAGATTGTAGGAAAAGATTCCAATCAATCTAAACTATCAAACTTGCCTAATTTTGAATTCAAATTCATGAAGAAAAGGCATTTTCATATACTCAAGAGTCTATATAAGGACTCCAAAACATTTTTACATTAGTTAGAGTGTTAATTTGAAGCAATACATATAGGCTTTTATCATTGCTTGGTGCCAGTTCTATTCTCTACTCCTTCCTCACACTGAGTCAACTTTTAGAGATCACTACTCTCTCTACAAAGCTCCAAATCAATTTGAAAGTTATAACTATCTAGTTTATGTGTACAAATGTTCAAGCAATTTGGTTCAATAATTTCAGAGAAGTCTAAGTTTTACAGTCTTGGGGTCATTGTCTACACATCCCAGAAAAATTGGGATGACATCCAATCAATATTTAAGGTGATTGATCCTTCATTGGTTGTTATAAATTAAAGATTTTATGCATTTTAGCAAGCCAAACCTATTTATGACAATCCCTTAAGATTTTTTTTTTCCAATTGTAATTGTGCTGGCTACTCTCAGTGTTTGAAGTCATAACTTCTATCCATTTTTAGAAGGTTTTTGTGAGCTAGTCAAGGTGTAAGTTATCTATTTTGCATCAACTTCTTGTTGTTGTTGTTCCGAAGTACCTATTGGGTTTTTTTGCACTAACCACAAGTATATAAGGTCTGATTTACATATCCAAAGAGATAGGGCTGGTCTTATGTTGGTTTGTTGGACCAACTTCACCACTTGACAACTCAAGGTTCCAAGCCTCTTCAAGCTTCTCCATTTTTGAGAGTGGAGAGTCAAGGGAAAATTTAGTAAACTTTTTCTAGTATAAGGTGGTTGTATAGACCATAAAGAAATATTGTTTTGTAGATGTCTCTCTTTTGAGGTCTCATATGATCCTAGGTGAGCTCTAACATGTCAAAAACTTAGCCAAGCCATTTATCTACCATCCTCTAGAATTCTACCTTTATCCCATCAGAGAAACTAATGAAAGTGCTCAAGGTTTTTAGAACATAACAAGTTATTCCTAATGATTATCATGGATCAATCCATAAAAGAAATAAACATGCAAAACTTTGAAGATGACATTAGATACATGAACCATGTAGAGGGATATTATTTCATTAATCTGATCGACTCACACACTGATAATTTGATGCCCACCTCTCCATGGATAAGGAAGGATTCCATGCACAGAATCTAGATTTACCTATCAACTAATCTCCTTCCTCTTTTGTAGTTTTCAATAAAGAAAATGAGCACTATAAGGACAACCTTGGACACTTCTATCAAGTGCTCCATATAAACACTCAAAATCACCCCTCAAAGAATCAAAATAAAAAACGAAATTCAAGGAGGGAATGATGAAGACCAATACTAAAAACTCAAGAGGAGTTGTCATGTCCGACTAGAGCTTTACAAACAATTAAGCTTCCACATGAAGGTCAATTGACATAGCTCTACTATGTGATACAAAGGAACAATACCCATAATGGTTTTGTGATAGAGCTCTACTATGTTATTGATACAAAAGAAGCCTTCTAGGTATCTTTAGAGGTGAGCATTACATGTTTTGAGAAATTAGAGATTAAATTCCATAGAGACATATGTGTATGATAATGGACGAGATTACATTCCTCTAGAGATCCATCCCAATAGATACATCCACCAAGGGAGACTGATATTTGAAGATGATGTGCCATACATTTCAACAATGCCAACATAGAATGCTAGGGATCCATTAAATCAATCTATTCACACATTCCAAACGCTTAATCGAGGAATACCTCTTTGAGCATCAAGAGTTTTAAGACACATATGTAACATCTATGATGGATAAGATGATCCCAAATCTCATGAAGCAGAGTTTCCCTATATGATTAGAGTTAAACAAGTGGATGATGTGTTCACAAGTTACCATGCCTTTGTTTTGAATTTTTAAAGTTCTACATTGTTCCATGTGTCGAACATAAATAAATTTTGAAGTATTGATGATCTCATATGAGCATTTTTATTGGATTTTCACAAAAATCAATTTGTCACTCTAGGTGATATTACAAAATTTGAGAAAAACCCTAGTGAATCATTAAGGGAAACTAGCAAAAGTTTTCAATGGTACATAGTGAATTGCGAACAACTTCTTGTTAAGAACCTAGTCTACATACGAGAGAGAATTACATGTGAATATCCACCCAACCGGCCATTATATAGTTCCATGGAATCAATTGTGATCTTTGGAGTAACTAGGTTTTGCATAAGCATGTAAAATCTCCACCACTACTTTTATACCTTTCCACTAGAGTCAACAATGGTAGTTGTACTCACTACTTGAGTTAAGTCTCTTTGAACTCAAGTTAACTCATGGTAACTTGAGTGGGTCATTCTAGAAGGCTCTAGAGATCTTTAGGAAAAACTCTCTCCCACTTGCATTAAGCCACTTTGAACTCAAGTTAACTCACATTAACTTGATTCTATGCCTCTATAAGGCTATATAACTCTTTGGGCAAAACTCTCTCCCCATGGTCCCCAGGGGTTGAACCAAAGACCTCCTCCTTATCCTTGAGATTTAACCAATAGGATACATGAATTAGTTTTCTAATATTCCAAAAGCACCCAATGTTATCATTAACTTAGAACCTTTCCTAAGATACTTTATAACATACCCCGTTCCCCTCCTTGAAGAACATTTTCATCCTCGCAAATATGCTTCAAGGTCTAACTATATAACAACTTTCCCCGAAGCCCACTAGCCAAACTAAGGATTATGGTTTTCATCTCTCTTATTGGCCTCTTTTGTCAGAAGGGGTCTTATTTAGAAATCGATCTTAAAAGAGGAGAATCTATGTGTGTTTTGATATCTTTCCAAATCATTCAGAAAAATATCTAGCTATGTACTTAATACGATGAATGTATTGCAAAGTATGGAAATAATGATAAGGATGTATTGAACATACCTCCCTGATTCATAGTCTTGCTATGTGCGAACTAGTCATCCATAACACAAAAATGTGAAAATAGGTGGATTCCAAGTATTGTTATCCCAATTGCTTTGGCAAACTTAGGATAATCAAAGACTTGAACTTAAACTTGGGCTTTAATCACCTTTAAGTATGGAGTCCCATAACACTATACCCACTTTGATATGGATGAAAAAATTAATGTTCTGGACCATCAAGCACACATCCACAACATTGTGCACTAAGTTTCACTTAAACGCATCTTCTTTAAATTCAAAATCCTGTACTAGAAATTGAACATTATGTCAATTTCTAATAAATTTGAGCTATGTGCAACTCAACACATTGCTCCAAGATTTGAATATCTCTTGTTATGCTAAAAAGTAAAGCATATAAAACTACTTTTGGATCTTCAAACTTAAGATCCTTTAAGTAGCAAACTAGTCGGAACTTAAAATTTGAGTTCCTTGGATATCTCTTGATCCCTTTTAAGCATCTTGGGTATCTCTAGACCCTTTTATCTCTTTGTATCTCATCTTGGAAAACTCTTCCAAAGGCCCAGTCCAATCCCACTTAGGAACCTTTACTTAAGAGGCAAAAAATCTTTCCTTCCCATGAACTATTCATGATTTTAGTGCCAAGACTTGGATACTTTTACCAAACCTTACAACTCTAGTAAAATAGTAGTTTCAATCATAACCACTTGGATACCCTTGATCCAAGTGTGATCAACTCCTATTGATTTAGGTGATAGTATAAAGCATTAATCTGCATCTTAAGATGCCTTTCTCACTCCAATAAGCATAATAAATTATCCCTAGGATTTTCTAGAGATCTCCTCCGCTACTTAAGTCTAAGCATCAACCAATGGTTTTGAATTTTCACATAGAAGAAATCTCTTCAAGATTGACATACCTTTGTGTATATCAGCCATAATACTTAAGTACCATTCTATTTTGTTTGGGGCCTCCTTAGGAACTACATATCTTATCTTTCATATTTTATTCGTATATGTTCTTAAGGAATTTTACTTTCTCTTAAACTATCTTAAACTTTTAGCAACTCCTAAAAAGCTTGAATGATTACTACTAATATGGCAGTTGCTAACTTGGATGATTACTTATCGATACCAAGTTTTACTTATGTTTTTTTAAACCATCTTGGAATTTTAATTAATGTTGACCTTAAAACTTCTTAGAATGAATCAAAGACTAAACATATACTTATCTTTATGATTGCATTAAAAAGATACTTATCTTCATAGTTTCTTGCACTTTTATTCTCTTTTCCTAACCCTTTTAGCTAGGCTAGATATGTTCTTAACATGTGTAGCATACTTTCAACACATAAGTATTCTATGCATATGTGGTCAATAATGAAAAGAATGATGAAATTGTGCATGTGCATGTGCATCCACCTATGTTCATCGCCTTTGATGCACTCATTCCCTCGCCCAAATATCATGATCAAGGCAAGCACAATGTGACTCCTTATATCAAAATACGAATAAATGTTTGAGGTTGGCGTCTCTTGTCCCATTGTATACATATACATTCACGTGGTTTCTCTAACGGGGAACCCAAAAAAATCTACATGCTCTTAGAATTTGCACTTTTACACTGGTTTTACACAATAAAAACTAGTCTAAAAACAACTCAAGGCACTTCCTAAGCCTTTATAGTAGATTCTAGCTAAAATATGGGAATACACCTTTACTCCTTATTTGGAAGTGTTAAAAATGCCAAATAATTGTCGAGAATGCCACGAAAACTTTCAAAATTCAATATCTGAATACTATTTTGCTATGCAACAAAATCCAAATGAAATCTGATTCTACTGAGATTTATGTGATTGGAAGGCCTACAAAAACAAGCTCTCCAACAAGCTAAAAATTTTCAAAATGGAGCACTCGAGAAAGAGCAACACACATCCAGATTACTCTCGGAATAGTTTCCTCAAAATTATGCCCTACCTATTGTACAAAATACAAAGAGTACATACCACATATGCTCTTGTGCAATCACAACAACATCAAAAACTTGATGAGAAGGAAAAGAAATGTATATTTGTTGGTTATAGTGCTGAAAGTAAGGGATATTGTTTGTACCATCCATTGAAAAACACACTTATGGTGATTCCAGATGTGATATTTGCTGAAAAATTAGTTTTTCCTCAACTTGAATGCAAAAAACAACCAATAGTTTAGCTCACAAGATGTGTTTGATACACTCATGCCTTTGTTCCAAAGTGGTGCACTTGACTATGGACATGTAAATCAGCCAACGAAGGTTCAACAAAATAGAGCTGAAAATGCAAATAATTTCAAGCCAAACATGGCTGAAATTTTTTAGCCAGAAATGGTCGAAACTACAAGAAATTTCTAGTCACATATGGCTGAACATTTGCATTAAAATATATCTAAAAGTGAGCATGAAAATTCAGCCCACACATGATATACGTGTTGAAAATGCATTACATAAACAAAACATGTCTATCAAGGGTGCACAAACTATGCCAAAGTGGTTGAAACAAACTTTGTAGGACAACAAATTGAGTGCAACTTTACTTGGTAGAACAAGATCAAGATCTTTCCATGCATCGAGTAGTTTTGTGGAATATTCTCTTATTGCAACAACATGTAATGAAGAGACACTTACTTTTGAAGATGCATTTGGCAATTCACATTGGATGAGTGCTACACAATCAGAAATGGATTCAATACATAGGAATGGTATTTGGGAGTTATTAATTGCGAAAAGAAAAAAGTTCCATTGGTACAAAAAGGCTTTACAAGATTAAGAGAAATTCATATGGTAGCATTGATTGCTACAATGCTATATTGGTTGCCAAAGGATATGTGCAATTATATGGAATTGAATATGAGGAAATGTTTGCACCTAATTCATGTATGACTACCATTTGTACCATGGTTGCATTGGCTTCTCAACAAGATTGGAAAGAACATTAATTGAACATTAAAATGTCTTTCTTAAATTGGGATTTTCAAGAAGAGTTTTATGTGAAGCAACCTCCTAGATTTGTCATGAAAGGGAAAGAGCTTATGGTTTGTCACTTGCATAAAGCCTTATATGGTCTTAAGCAAACTCCACATGCAGGGTATGAAAAAATCCATAAGCACTTGATTGTTCTTGGTTTCACATGTAGTCCAACTGAAAGCACACTCTATGTACGCAAAGATGGGGCTGATCTTAGAGTGCTTGTTCTTTATGTTGATGACATACTCTTGATTGGGTCATTTGATGCAAAACTTGACATTATTATAGCTTATTTGAAGCATATTTTTTATGTCACGTATCTTGGTCTTTTGAGCTACTATCTTGGAATCCAATGTGTATCCATTGATGGAGGAATTGTTATGCACCAAGCAAAGTATGTTGAAAAACTACTTCAATGTTTTGACTTTGAGGATTGCAAGTTAGTTTAGTTTCCACACTAGATGAGACCAGATTTAGGTTACTTGAGGATTCCGGTGATGCATTTGACACCTATTTATCAACAAGCTATGGGATGTCTTATATATGCATGCAACACAAGGCTGGATCTATAACATGCAATTTTAGATTTGAGTCGATTCATGCATAGCCCTGACATTAAGCATTGAGAAGTGGTGAAACATGTGTTTAGATATCTAAAAGGCACTTTGTGTTTAGGTTTGTTTTATGGTAGAGATATTAAGCCATGCTTGCATGATTTTACAGATGGTGATTGGGATGGTTGCTATGATACTCATGTGTCCACTAGTGGTAATTGATTTTTCCTTGGAGACATGCATATGTTGGTTGAGTAAGAAGCAATCTACAATGGTGACATCGAGTTGTGAAGATGAGTACAGGGCAATTTTCATAGCTACAATGGAGTTTATATGGTTGAGACACCTATTGATGAATCTTTGCATGGAGATTGATGTTGCTATGCAGATTCTCATTGATAGTAAGAGTGCATTGGTTGTTGCACGAAATCGAGTGTTTCATGCATGGACCAAACATATAAAGGTGTATTATCACTTTGTGAGAGAGCACCTTCATGCAGGAGATATTGATTTGGTATATGTCCCTACACAAGATAATGTGGAAGACATATTCACCAAAGCTCTTCCATAGGAAAATTTTGAAGCTTTTCGTAGCTTTGGGCTTATTGCCTTGTGTGGGTTGATCTCTCACTCCTCGTATGTGTTCACATCATTTGCTACAGGGGGTTTGTTACACTTTTGTGTTCCTCAAGTAGCTTTGATGTGAACCTTTTCCCTATACATGGGCACTTTTTACTCTAGTGATAACTAGAGGATTTTTGCCCATGTATCACATACATGATACTCTCATATGTGGTGGTACTTTGTACTTAAGGATATTATTCAACTCTTTCAATTCTATTCATTGTCAATAAAGTGAGTTATTCCAGCCATCCGTCTTTTTTGTGTGTCTTGTTGTGTTTGTGCTCCTTGTGTGTGCTTCTTCTATGTCTCTCACTCTCTTCTACACACACTCCTAACATTCCTCAAGCTCAAGTACTCCTTGGATTGAATAAAATGGAGTCGAAAATACCAAAACCAATATTTACAATGAGATGTAGTGATGAAAATGACTACTGATCAAAGAATCGTTTTGGAATAAAATTATGGTTGGGCCTTCTCATTGTCTGATCTATGTTGAGTACCTTGTTTGTTCAATCCACCTTGGCCTTCTCTCTGATTTGCTCCTCCTCGGGTGCTGAGATGTATGGGGCTTTTACCTTGTGGAAGGTCTTGAACACTACCTTCATGAGGTCAAAGATCTTCATTGAAATTTATGTATCTACATGGGGCATGTTCTTGAGTCACGTTGTCTAATGATGGATAGTTGAGATCATGTATATCACTATTGGTGGTCCTTGCGGTGGAGCAAAATAGGGGTAGTTCAACTAGTAAACACACTTAGCATTATACCTTGGTGGTGAAGACTAGCCATGAAGGTCATCTTGGTACGAAGCCATAACATGGGTTCTATATAATGTGATGGGGGGAATTAAAAAAAATGCACATCATCTCTGAATATGTCTCCAATAGACGTTGGTGCTAGTTAGGTTGAAATATGGTACCTTTGCGGGCTCACTCTGGTACATGTCTTGGTTGAAATTGAATTACAAAGGTTGGCTCCTTGCCAATAACACGATTGAATTTGGCATTGTAATTGTCTAATAGCACAAAACATGGCTTGTAACAAACACTTTTTAGGACTATTTACCACTTTTATGTGAATCATGATTTAGCTATTTCAAAAGCTATTTGGAGAAAACTAAATTTAAAATATCCTTTATTCGACATGCACTCATTCATGCAGATATTCAAAAATCATGAAAATGTTTTTTGAATACACACATTACTCATGTGAAAGGCGAGGTATCATCACATGAATGTCGAAAGTAATGTCATTACTCATCATGTCTTGTAGAACTTAGCTATCCGTGGAGTCTACAATAGTGAAACATAGAAGCTCTAAGAAATTTTGCTAGTTGCGAGAGAAAGCTACCACACATGAAGTTGTTCCATTAGACAAATGTGAAGCAAAAATACTAGGGATGAGTGAGAAGGCATGAAAAAATTGAAAAGAATGGGTTTCTATTGTGTCTAGCATTGCATCCATGCATGCATCACTTAGGAGCTCACATGGCCATGATCAGGAGTAGTCTCCCTAGTTCTAATCTAAGAGCTTTTGTTTTTGGTAGAGGAGAGGCATCATTAGTTAGGAGTCTAATGTTGAAATGCAAGCAATGGATGGGGCAAACCCCTCATTGAAAGGATTTATTTGGCTCATTAATCAACATGCACCTTCTTAGTTGCATTTATGACCAATAATTTACATTATGCTCGAAGGTCGATTTACCATATGATCTTGAAGAAGATTTTCCAAAGCTTGGTAGAGAACAACCAAAGATTGAAGAACAAGACACCTCCAAGGATGATGAAGAATCTCAGATGGAAAAGATCAAAGCATGGAAGTCTAAAGGTAAAGCAAAATTGCAAGAACTTGGAGATGAGGCAGAATCATCACATCATGGCCTAAGAAGATCTATGAGGGAAAAGAAAAAACCAGAAAGGTATGGGTTTGACACCTCATTAGTAAGTAAACATTCTATCTACATAGCACAGGATATAAACCAAGAGGAGCCATCATCATTTGAAGAGGCCAAAGCAAAAACAGAATGGAAGCATGGAATGAAGGAAGAGATTGAAGCACTTGAGGAAAACAACACTTGGGATTTGGTGCCCAAGACTTCATCCATGAAGGTAATAGGCTCAAGATGGGTCTATAAACTCAAGAAGAATTCTAATGGTTCCATTAACAGGTATAAGGCAAGGCTTGTAGCAAAAGGCTTTCCACAAACTCAGGGAATTGATTATGAGGAGACCTTCTCTCCTGTGGCAAAGATGCCTACTATTAGGGTTTTGCTTAGTATTGCCTCTTCCAAGAATTGGAAGATACTTCAACTAGATGTAAAGAATGCATTCTTGAATGGTTGGATAACATAAGAGGTATATATGGCACAAACAACCACCTGGTTTTGAGAATCAAGTTTATCCTGATTATGTGTGTAAACTTAACAAAGCATTGTATGGTCTCAAGCAAGCTCCAAGAGCTTGGAATTTCAGGCTTGTTTCATTCTTGCAGGATAAAGGCTTTCAACCAAGCAAGGCAGATCCTTCTTTCTTTATTAAAAAGAGTAATTTTGAGGTCATCTACTTATGTGTATGTATAGATGATATTATATTGACAGGAAATGATGCAGGTGGTATGAAGAAGATCAAAGATTAGATGAGAGAAGAGTTCAAGATAAGTGATTTGGGTTCACTTACCTACTTCCTAGGTTTGGAAGTTGTCTACAAAGATCCTGGTTTGTTTCTCACTCAAAGAAAGTACATTAAGGACATGCAGTTGGCAAAATTCAAGATGCAAGATTGTAAGATTGCAGGTACTCCAATGGAAGTCAATCACAAATTGAGCTCACATGAAGGTGAACTCATAGAGGACATCACATCATATCAAAGTCTAGTGGGTAGTCTCAACTATGCCACATTGACAAGAGTAGATATATGTTACAGTGTGAGTGTGCTAAGCCAATTTATGCACACACCAAGGAAACCACATATGGATGCTGCCAAAAGGATTCTCAAGTATCTCAAAGGAACCATAAATGAAGGACTTTATTATCCTTATGTATCTGATTTAGATTTGAAGCTATTTTCTGATGCAGATTGGGCTGGCTCCAAGGAAGATAGAAGGAGCACTTCAAGTTATCTTACCTTTGCAGGTTCAAAGCTTATTTCATGGTCATCCAAGAAGCAACCCACAGTTGCTCTCTCTTCTACTGAAGTTGAATACAGAGGTCTTGCCATAGCTACTCAGGAAGCTATGTGGATGAAGACATTATTCAAAGAACTTGGATTGGAGTTTGGAACTCCAACTATTTATGGTGACAATATGAGTTCTATTCATTTGGCTGCTAATCCTATTTTTCATGCAAGGACTAAACATATTGAAGTTCATTATCACTATGTACAAGAGAAGGTTCTAAGCAAAGAGATTCAAATATCATATGTGTCCACTCATCAACAATAAACTATAAATAGATGGCAGTTTTAGTCGTGGTTAGAGAGACCTATGTGAAGACCTCCAAGAACTGAGCTTTATGCCATATCAAGGTGTGATTACAAGGCACACATATGTATCAGTAAGTACATTGTATTGTACAAGCAATATACTTTCATTTTCATGATCAGTTGAGTTCATATTTCCATGTTCTGGCACACATATGTATCAGTAAGTACATTGTATTGTACAAGCAATATACTTTCATTTTCATGATCAGTTGAGTTCATATTTCCATGTTCTTGTGAAGTGTACTACTCACTGCCATATCTCTCAGTTTTCTCAATCAGATTGTAGAGATGGTCTCTCTGAGCTTGGTGCATCATTTTCAGTGATTTAACTTGGTAAACTTAGCTCTATAAGTCTACTATATGCTCATCAAGTTTCATTTCATTTGAGTGTTTGAATCTTCAGTTATGTTTAGTTGAAGTCAACACTGTCTGTGCATTTTCACTTCTCTGTCAGGTACCCGACTTTTTTACTCATCTTGTCAGAGTTGTTTCTCAGTGGGTACTTACTCAAATTCAATGATTTAAAGCTTGTTGGACTGAGAATACTATCTAGTATAAGCATACATATTTTCATAATCATTGGATTCTTAAATCTGGAGTTATGTTCATTTTTCTGCTCACTGATCTCAAACTATAGCAGCCCGTGAAAATCGGGATGATGTCATCTGTTGTTAAACATCATTCTCAGTGTGTGGTTCATTATTATTTATGAGATTACTCTTGAAAGTTATCTCTTTAAGTTATCTAGACTTCTCCAAGAGGAATTAAGCTAATTGCTGCTGTGCTCAGAGAATTATGCAAAACACTGGACAGGTGTATGAACCAAAATAGCAAGTTCTTCACCTTTGAGCTAACTTCAACTTATCTATTTTGATCTATCTTTTTGAGAGTGATCTTCCAAGGTACATAGGGTGTCTAATACATCCATTGGCAAGCTAAAAGGGCCCACCATATACTCCTGGAGTTCATTAGGCTGGTGTAGATCAAGGATTTTGCAACACCTCTTCATCTTCAAGCACATACCTATCCATCTCTTCACAGCCCCTGCAAATTTATGCAGGTTTCTTGAGCCAAAAACATCAGAGTTAACAGACACTTGCAGGTGTTATTGGTTAGTTTTTGGGCTATGCATTCAGACTTTTAGTATCATTTTATTGCATATATTAAGCACATACACATTATGTATGCTTCTGTGGATATCCCTTATGTATGTCCATGTGGTCATTGAAATAGAAGTAATGTTCTTTGCATAAAGCCTTTTACGTTTGACAAAGAGGGTCATGGTGATATTTTCTTAACTGGGAGACACCCAAATGTTGGGGTCTCTTCGGTGATGCAAGTGGAAGACTTACCCAGCCTCGCCATAGGAGATGTATGATAGTTGTTCATAGGTGCTCGATATACCTAGTTGGCTTCTATTGGGTAACTGATTATATGCAGTGGAGTCAGTGATTCACTATGCAAGAAAACACGTTAGTACTTGCAATTTTATGATATTTTGACACTGGTCATATGATCATTTTGTAGAGGATACTCTGGCAAAATTTTTCTAGATTTTTGGTTTTGTCAACTATATAGTGGTAGATTTACTCATTGATACACTTATTCATTGGTGTTCGGACTTTTCTAGCTCCATTATCATTCCATTCAATTCTCTACCATCATGGCTTTAGAGGTCTCAGGCACATCTAGTGGATCAGGGTCTAGTGCTAGTTTTTCGAGGAGGAGCTATAACTTGCAAGGCAAAGACCATTTTGAGATCCGAGAATTTGATGGCAGAAACTTTGCTCTATGGAAGAGTCAGATTAAAGATGTGCTGATTCAAAGGAGGCAATGGAAGCCAGTAAATGGAATTTCAAAGAAGCCTGCTGACATTGATGAAGATGATTGGGATGAGTTAGATGAAATGGCCAGGTCTACCATTTGCTTGCACCTGGCAGATAATGTTTACTTTATAGTATTAGACTGTGAAAGTGCACAAGAGCTTTGGAAGAAGTTACGCAATACATATGAAAAAGAGACGACATCAAATAAAGTCTATCTGATGAGAAAAATATATGACCTTCATATGAAGGACATAGATAGTGTTGCTGCTCATCTAAATGATTTTGATGCTATATTCTCTTAGTTATAGGGTGAGAAAATGGATATGGATAATGAAATGAAAGCAGTATTGCAATTATGCACCTTGCCTTCATCATGGGATACATTTTGCACAGCTATTAGCAATAATGCACCTGATGGTAAACCCATCTATGATGACATATGTGGAGCACTCTTGAGTGAGGAGATTCATGGAAAATCTATGGTTGGCACTCAGAGTGGAGATGCATATAATGTTCATGACTCTTACCAAGAAAAGAATCAACAACGTGGCAGGAGCAAGAACAAGGAAAAGAATGGTCAATGGAATAAGAGTAGAAGTAAATCAAGGAAGAGGGATATCGAATGCCATTATTGTCATAAGAAAGGACACATGAAGAAAGACTGTTATGCATTAAAGAATGCTAAAGGTAAAGGACAAAATGTTGATGGGCATGTTAAACGGTTACCTACACCATCTACTTTGACTGTGAAGATTGAAAAAATTAATGTTATTTTTGATGATGCTGATGTGTTGACACTTGATAGTATTGTGACAACTAAGGCTCTTATGGCTGATTCTCTTTCCCACACCTAGCTGCTAGATTCCGGTGCTTCTTTCCATGTGACACCACATAGAGAATGGTTCTCTAATTATGCAACAAAGTCTCTTGGTACAGTGAGACTTGGTGATTCTTACCAGTGATGTTGTGGGGATTGGAGATGTGATTGTGCAGTTCATTGATGGTTCAAAATTTACTATGCATAATGTACACCATGTACCTCAGTTATCACATAGTTTGATGTCAGTTGGTCAGCTTGATGACCTTGGTTACAAGGTGGTCTTCTATGCTCAGTCCTTTCGCATATCAAAGGGCAATATGGTTATTGCAAAAGGAAGCAAAGTTGGCTCACTTTATCCTTTATTTGTATCACAGAAAGAACAATTGTTAGCTGTTATTGAACACCCTATGGCTTGTATTTGGCATGGTCATTTGGGCCATATATCTCGTAGTGGAATGGAAAATCTTTCTCGCTCTGGCTACTTACCTATGTTATTCTCTGATTTTTCATTTTTTGAGCATTGTCAATATGGAAAGCAAACTAGAAATGTGCATAGAACACACATTGGCTCTTCAATTCAGCCTTTAGATCTCGTTCATATAGATGTGTGTGGTCCTATGCTGACTAGGTCCTTAGGTGGTTCTCTTTACTTTGTCACTTTCATAGATGATGCTACTAGAAACGTTTGGGTATATCCTATCAAATCAAAGGATGAGGCATTCCCTACTTTTGAAAAATGGCTTGCTTCAATTGAGACTAAAAAAGGAACTAAGCTTAAGGCTTTACGTTCAAATAATGGGGTTGAGTATAACTCACATGAATTCATCCTTTTTTGTCAGTCTAGAGGGATCTGTAGAGAGTTTACAGATCCTTATACCCTAGTACAGAATGGTGTAGCTGAGAGGATGAATAGAACTATTCAAGATAGAGTTGTCTCTATGTTGCATCTTGCAAACCTCTCACAAGATTTTTGGACAGAAGCAGTATTGACTGCAGTTCATGTGATTAACCTTTCCCCTAGTACTTCAAAGGTTTGAAAGTGGCACAAGAGTTATGGACAAAGAAGCCACCGTATTATGAACATCTTTGAGTTTTTGGGTGTGAAGCATATGTTCATATACCAAAGAATCTTAGACAAAAGTTGGATCATTAGTCAAAGAAATGCATTTTCTTGGATATTGTCGAGAAGGATAATTTGGATATCGCTTATGGGATCTTGAAACACAGTCAGTGATCAGAAGTAGTGATGCCATTTTCAATGAGTCTAAGATGAATAAACAACCCATTAAGGAGGTTGAAGTGTGAAGAGTGGTGTTTGAGGATACTAGTCCTCTAGTTAGCATGCATAAAAATGCTGCACATAGGGATGTTCAAGAGAATGTCCATTCAGATCAGTCTACACATATTCGTGTTCAGCAACCTCTTGCTACAAAGAGGCTATGCAGACAGAGGATCATGTCAAGTGGGAGCATGCCATGAAGAGTGAGTTAGATTCTATTCACAAGAATGATACTTAGGATTTAGTACCTTTGCCAAAGGGCAAGAAAGCTTTACCATGTAAATGGGTATATAAGCTGAAATTCACATAGTGCTTCTCCAAAGTACAAAGCATGACTTGTTGCAAAGGGTTTTAAGCAACAACATGGTGTTGATTTCAAGGAAATCTTCTCTCCAATGGTCAAGATGACTACCTTGTGCATGTTGCTTGGATTTGTTGCAATGGAGGACTTAGAGCTAGTCCAAATGGATGTGAAAACTGCTTTCTTGCATGGAGATCTTATAGATGAGATCTATATGGAACAACTAGAGGGTTATGTAGTTCTTGGCAAGGAAACTCTAGTCTATAAGCTTAAGAAGAGCTTATGTGGACTTAAACAGTCCCCTAGACAATGGTACCACAAGTTTGATGCTTTTATGAAGTCTCAAGGCTATTCTCGAAGCAGTGAGGATCATTGTCTCTACACAAAGAGATGCTCAGATGGCAACTTGATATGCTTGATACTTTATGTCAATGATATGCTGATTGTCGGGAAGTCCTCTTACGATTTGTCAACTCTCAAAAGAAGTTGAGTCAGACATTTGATATGAAGGATTTGGGGGATGCCAAACATTTTCTTGGCATGTGCATTACTCGTGATAGGAGCAAAAGCTGCATATACTTGTCTCAAAGTGAGTACATATCCAAAGTACTTCAGAGGTTCAATATACAAGGTGGAAAGGCAATGAGTACACCTTTACCCACATATGTGAAATTGAGCAAGGATGATTGCCCCAAATCAGATGAGAAAAGGAATTCATGACCGAAATTCCCTATCAGTCTGCTATTGGTAGTCTCATGTATGCTATGGTAGCTACGAGACCAGACATTGCATTTGCAGTGGGAGTTGTGAGCAGATATATGTCTAATCCTGGCAAGAAACATTGGGAAGTGGTCAAGATGATTTTAAGATATCTGAGTGGCACTAAGGACAAGTGTCTATGCTTAGGTAGATGGAAAGCATCCATTATTGGTTACACAGATTCTGACTATGCTGGTTATGTAGACAATCGTAAGTCTACATCAAGGTACATTTTTCATTTTGCTCGAGGTGCTATCTCTTGGAAATCGCATCTTCAAGAATGTACAGTTGTTTACACCATAGAAGTAGAGCATGTTGCAGCAAGTGAGGCATGTAAGGAAGCATTGTGGCTTTCTCATCTTGCTTGTGATATGGTTTTACCTCAGCATGTACCTCGTTTGCTCAGTGATAGTCAGAGTGCCATTGCTTTGGCTAAGAATCTGGTCTATCATGCAAAGACCAAGCACATTGAGGTGAGATATCACTTCATTCGAGATTGCTTAGCCACTGAGCACATTATTCTTGAGAAATTTCACACTCGAGATAATGTTGCAGATGCTTTGACTAAAGCTCTACCATAGGATAGCTTTCGACACTATTGTCACTTGATGGGGGTTACTTGATTCATGATCTTACACAATCACTTGTATACTGTGTAACATGCCCATCAGGTGGGAGGTATAGTTTGTATACTTACACTCAGGTATTCTTTATCATTCTTTATTTTTCTCCCATAGTTACTTTGGCCATATTGGCCTTTAGTGGGAGGTTGTTACTGTTAGTGTCCATGTGAAAGGCCAAATGGCCACTGGACACTTCTTTGTATATGTTCTTTAATAAAACATATAGTGGCCTGGTCAGTCATAGACTATAAGTTCGACCGCATTTGTAAGACCTAAGAAGTCTGTCTTTGTGCTCCCTGTGGAGTTCGCAAGAAGGAGAGTGCACTCTGGCGCATCACCAATAAAATACTTCAAACCACATACACTATTGCGATCCAAAGGTTGTACAAGAATATGAAAGTAGTATGGACGAGGAGTCAAATAACAGAACAACAAAGTAAGGAGATTTTGCAAGAAGAGATGGCAAATAGTGGATTCACAACTTCTTTTGTCAATGCATTTAATGAACTAGTCCAAGCAGTGAGCACAGTTGAAGCACTGCATTTCCTCACGTAGAAGCCCCTACCACAATCCGACCCTCAAAGAGTCATATTAATATCCAAGCTCGAGGAATACATTTGCATACTAGTTGATGCACAATCCTCTCATAACCAAGTATCAAGGATATTGTAGATATGCCAATGAAGGGTGGCACCATCATCATTGAAACACGACGCCATCCAATGACATCCCTACCCACTACCCCTGTAGACATGGCATCTATGCCCGAACCCACCATACAATCACCTATACACCCAATTTCACTTGTATACCCTAGCTCATCTTCTTTCGACCACCCCATTTCTAGTGTAGTATCACAAGAAGTAGTTCACCTCTTTCCTACCCCATCCACAACACCACCCACATCCTTCACCACCTCAACTGTCCAACCAATTCCGATTAACCCCTTCTTAGCTCCCTTTGTTTCATCTATCCGTTTTCCTCAAAAAACTTTATTCACCCCATAGAGTCCACTTAACCTTTCATCAGTGTTACATCCCAAGCCCACCACACTACAACAGCCATATCCTATTCATCAATTAGCGTTTGAACCCTTTCATGTAACATCTTCATCTACCTTTGTAAATCTAGTGTTTATGCCTACACAATCACCCATGGTCGTGCCACTATTCATGATTAGTTCACTAGAACAAACCTCTAGTGACATGGATATTTCACCGCCCACCGCACCTCCACTCGCATCTACCACCACGCAACACACACTTCTTTATTATTACAAGAGCATCCACACTCCCTTACCCTTCCTCCATTCCCCCTGCATTACCCACTGCACAAATCACATTTTTTAGCACACCATTATTATTTTCATCTTCCATTGTAGACACATCATGTCAACAAATGTTTTCATGTATGCATCAAGTTCGCGAAGAACTTGCATTGTAAGGACAACATTATCAGGCCTTGCAATAGATAACCATGCAATTATAGGCCAATCTCAATTCATTGATGATTGAAAATGCATCACTTAATGCATGCCACCAAGAACTTCATGATGCTTATCACTCAATAGAGTTAGATTTAGAACAAAAGACCAAGGAAGCCATTGCACACACTGCAGATCACTTGTGCCAACAAGTTGTCAGAAAATCTCAACTCACACACAACATGGGGCTCCTAAAACCGCCACCTAGTAGTAGCCAAAGAGGAAAATCAGTGTTTACAAGAACAAAATAGAGAAAATTCCAAAGCTGCATTGGGCAAACCCAATGAAACGATCAGCCCAAGTCATTTCAAGGTGGTTCCCTCAGAAACCATGTAGATGTTGCTAGATGATCACACACATCTCTTAGAAGATTACGAAAAACTAATAGAGGAGTGTCAAGCACTCAAAAATGACAATGCCAATCTACGACTCAAAGAACCGGTGAACCCACCTATCATATAAGTAGTCACACTGTTGGAAATGAATTGAACACATTAAGGGTGCATGTACTAGAATTTCAAGCTCAAATATTGGATCCTTTGGAGATCCCTTGACTGCACTCACAACATACCTATGGCAGAAAAAATAGCCACCATCCCCGTGGAGGCCACCTTTGAAGAAGAATATGAACCTCAGCCTACCATTGGTGGACAAGTTATAGAGGAAGGATAGGATACATTCGAACTACCCACACCCCCATGGATGAAGCCAGTAGAAGAATTGGGTAAGACTCACTCAACTTGTGTAGAAGCTCAGTTACAGGCTATGGCAGTTATCAAGGAGACAATCCTTTGATCTCCCTATTTTGGAGAACTAGCACCATGCAAGTATATATCCATTAATGAGTTCGAATATAAATCATATTTCATATACATGGCAATTATAATTTTGCTATTGAAAAAGTCATGGGCAAGAAGCCAACACACACAACCCAGTTTGAACCTACTAACCTACCACTTGACGCCCAATGAGGCAATATTTTCCAACCCACCTAGAGGAATGAATTACTACAGGAATATCCAAAAATGATGTATACTTGGACAAAGGCCCCTTTGCACTTAAAGTACAATCTATGCTACCATCATGTATCTCAACATCATTCTTGGATCACATTCGCCATCAAAGTACAAAATAATAAGCAATGCTAGGATTGGCTCAACTATCCATATTTCGCACCACCAGGGGGCCCTCCTACGGTTGGGTATATGATGGCTACCATCTGACACTGGCTCCCCCATCTTCACCGAGTGATTGATGTGGCCACTCAAATGGCCATAAAAATTTTTTATCTCATGCAGAAAACATTTAAAATCTTTTGACATGGCTACCATCTGACACTGGCTCCCCCGTCTTCACCGAGTGATTGATGTGGCCACTCAAATGACCACCAGGGGGTCCTCCTACGGTTGGCTATGCGATGGCTACCATCTGACACTGGCTCCCCCGTCTTCACTGAGTGATTGATGTGGCCACTCAAATGGCCATAAAAATTTTTGATCTCATGCAGAAAACATTTAAAATCTTTTGACATGTTTGCCCCCCACACGTGTCCACCCCAGGTTTTCAGCACGATAATGGTGATCTAGTTTATGATATGAGTATGATGCCATCGCTCAAGGTGTGTTATGCTTGGCACTGCTGCATTAAATATTTTACCACATGCTATAAATTGACATTTGAAGAAATGTTCATTACGGGATTTTGGGAATATCACTAAGAAGTCTTCATCAGCAAGCCTACACATTTGCTGCAACTTTTCACCTACGAAGAGATGATGTACTCAATGCACTATTGACTCCTACTGCATGAGGAGCCTCGGGAACCTGACTAGGAGAAGCTGGAATCAGATTTAGCATGAGGCCTCAGAGTCATAGAACAAACTCTCACCCATGATCTCTTGCAAAATTACATCACACATGCCCTACAACAAGGATCTATCGGGGTGCGAGGTGCAGTGGGTTGTTAGCAGTGCAACTGATAGTAGCTACAAACGTTGGTGCAGAGGAAGCATGTAAGAGGGAATGCATGAAGATCAAAGGGGGGGCTAGATTCATTCATTTTCCAAAACAAGTTGTCTCATTATAAGCAACCAAACTTTCAACAGTGATTATTTTGTAACATATGTAATATAGAGAATCTTGATTTTGTCATGAGTCGGTCTATTTTGTGCAAGTCGAGGAGTTCTCAAGATTGAAGAGCCTAAATAGAATACTCATGCCAAATTTCATAATTTTTGGACTTCAGTTAGACCTCCAAATGAGCCTTAGAACCTATTTTTTAATTGGCCAGACACTAGGGTCGAAATCAGTCAAAACTAGTAAAAAAACTATAAAAAGAGCTAGAGCACTCATTTTTGGGGTTAGCTTGAGCTTATAGCTTGTAGATTGTTAGTAGAGAGAGTAAAGAGCATTGTAAGACCTATTTATGAGTAGCGCGAGTGTGATTCTTGCCTTCCATTGTGTCTCCTCTTATCTCTACCTTTTGTGTGTGTGTATGTGTATGTGTGTGTGCAGTGGTGTGCTTCTCACCACCTTTGTGCACATCACTCATTCACGGTCTTCATATCATCCTACCTCTTCCATGGATTGACAATTAAGGAGGTGGAGCTTCTTGATGTAGTACTTGCCATTGTCTAGAACAACATTGACCAACTATTGGAAGCCTTCATCATTAATTTTCTAAGAGTGGCATCAGGCACAATAAGTGAAATGTATTTTTGTTGGGTACATTTCTGAAAGTAAAGGCTATCATCTGTATCATCTACAGACTAAATGCATTTTGGTTAGCCGTGATGTTGTTTTTGTGGAAGATGCTATTCAACCACTAGTTTCATGTACTAAGGAGACATCTATTAGCTCCAAAGACATGTATGATACTTTGCTACCTCTTTTTATAGGTGGATAGTCTAGTGCTATTCCTAATGAGGCAACTTCTCAGCCTTTACAGGTTTTATGTGATGATGCAGATCATTCCATTTTTTATGCAGATTTGCATGATGCACCTTTTGATGAGAGGGTTAATATTGAGGAGGAAAAAACTATGCCAAAATATCATAATCGTAATATTGTGATAGCAGATTAGATGCACCTTCATCATATCATAATCGTTCAAGCTCTCATAGTGCCTCTTTTGCATCAGATTGCTATGCTATGGCTCCTCTAGTATCTATGATGAGAATGAACTTGTTTTGTTTGATGAAGCACAAAATTCAAAAATTTGGATGGCTGCTATGCAATCTTAGTATGATGCTATAATGAAGAATGGTACCTGGTCTTTGTGTGACTTGCCTCCCAACAAGAAGGCCATTGGCACTAAGTGGGTATACAAGCTTAAGCATAAGCCTGATGGAACCTTTGACAAGTATAAGGCTAGGCTTATTGCAAAGGGTTATGCTCACGAACGAGGAATTGATTTTGATGAGACCTTTGCTCCTACTTGCCGAATGACTACTATTCATAGCATCTCCACACTTGCAACTCATCAAGGTTAGAATGTATATCAGTTGGACATTGAAACTGCATTTTTGAATGGTGATTTGGTGGAATAACTTTGTGTCAAACAAAATATATTGACACATTATTGCAGTATTTTGGCCTTGAATACTGCAAAGCTATTGCCACTCCTATGGAGACATGTTTTACAATTGAGTCTTCATGATGTTGGAGATGCCTTTGATGTTATTCTCTATCAGCAGGCTATTGGATTCTTGATTCACTTATGCATTAATCGGCCACATATTCAGTCTGCTGTGTCACAGATGAAATAGGTGCATGAAAAGTGAGGTGGATATTGTCATGGTTATGTCAGTGACAACTACTTCTTTGGTTCTAGGGGATAAGAAAGGTAGGGTATGGAAGATGGGTTCTTTATGTTGGGTGATGACTTCTACAGTGGTTGTGGGTTGAGGTACAGGGGCTCAAAGGGGTGAGGTGGTTGGGGTTTGTACAAGAGTCTCTATCGTTATGTTGGTGGTTACTACATTGGTTAGGGATGTGGTAGAGATGGCTGCTTCTTGGGCCCATGTGATTGCTTTAGATAGTGTGATCGGTATTTGGAAAGTCTTTCTATTCATTATCTCAGATGCATCTCTCATTGTATTGGACTTCGGGCCTCTATAACATGTGATTAATGGCATTGAGGATCCCACAAGTCTCTATTAATACCCATAATGATTCAATGAATTATGGGTATATGAATTCATCTTTTAGGATATGTTCCATAAGCAAGAAACTACTTCTTACAAAAAGTTTACCTCTTGTATGAACATCTTCCACTGATGATCTATGTCGAATTTTGTGTTTGATCCTAGGTCTACATCATGGAAGAGTTGCTCAAAGTCAATAATTTCCCAAATTGTGGGTAGAGGTAGGACCAATTTTTGTGCAGAGGATGTGTCATTAGTTTCACATCATGGTAATCGGATTGTGAATGGTCGCACTAGATGTTCCCTAGTTGGTGAAAAATATGGAGTTAGAGTTGCACCATGTGGTTGTGCACATGGTATGGTTCCTCTCATCCTCTTTGGCTGGGGTGTTGAGGCTTTCTGACTCTTCAATTGTTGAATCATGGTCCAAGTGAGGACTCTCTAAATTAGTACATCATATGAAAAGCACTTTTAGATGATACATGTAATAGCGCAATGCCCATTCAATATGGGCTTGCAAAACCATCAGTGACTTGTTATATAGAGTTGCTCCATTATCCATATGGGAAGGTGATGGTTAAACTTGAGGTTTTTTCCATTTAAAGATTGAACCAAATTTGCTAATGTGGTTGAGTAAAGCAATCTTGTCTAGGGAAGGTGAAATGCTTCGTACATAATCAAAACAATACTCAAATATTTGGTTGTCATAGCTACCATGTCCTTGAGTTTCATTATGCTCTGGTTCTTCATGTTGTCACGTACAAGAGCCTCTTTCTCCAATGCTACATGCATGCCTTGCATGTTAAGTGCATCCCATACTAAGTTCAAGGTGATCTTTAATTTCCTCATTTCATTGTGCATCAAGCAGGGGATAACAAAAGTGCCAAATACATCCTTCACATAAACTGGTTGTAAGGTAAAGATCAAATAGTAACACTTCATGAAATTTGGTTTTGGTAGTGGTTCACTGAAATACTTTTCTAGTCCAGCTCTCTATGAGATATTTTGGAGCTCTAGTGTGTTTTGGAGCTACTCAATCTCACGCGTAAAAAATTGGTACTTATCCTAGACATTTTTAAATTCACACTATGATTCCCAAATGTAAACTACATCTCCAAGATGTCGCACTAATTCATTGAACCAATGTAAGTGGGGATTACCTTTTGTCATTTGACCTATAGGGGGGTCTTGAAGTGGAATGGCTCTCAATTGCTTGAATTATATCGGCCTTTCCATCAGAGGTTATGAGATGGGTAAGTTTTGGAAAGAAACTTTTTGTAAATGCAAAATGGAAAACCTTGTAATATAGTAGTTTAGAATACTCCAATTATTATAAAAATGAGGAAGAGTGTTCCTCATGATGAGATGTGAATTATATATTTTGTGTAGACTTTTTATAGTTATCAAGTGAGTAGAAATTTTTAATAGAAGTTTAGAGGACCTATTTTGAGTGTAAAAGGGGAAACTTGAAAAAGTGTATAAGTCAATTATGAATCATTTTTAAGGGATCTTGTATTTTTTATAATCAATGAGAAGTTGAGAGCTCTATCTTTTTCCAAATCTTATCATCAAGCTATCATGGTGATTTCAAGCTTACTTTTTTGAGTGTTTTTCATACGTTTGTCTTTGTGATCAATACTTCTTTGAGTGTTTCATGCTTCCATAAGTGTATCTTTATCTTTTAACCTTTCTTAATCCTCCATATTACTATTTCATCTTGACTCTATGAATCCATCAGAATCTTGATTCTCTCATCATTGGGGTACATGTACTTAAATTTGAATTTGATGTTGTCAACGCCTTTATTAAAAATATAACATGCTTTAGGAACAAGAATCATTGAAAAAACTTATTCCTAACTCAATCTACATGAAATAGTAGAATTATCCATATCTTTTAAGAAAACTTTGATGAAACTAATCTTCTGATAAATAATCTTGGATTCCATTGATGAAGAAGGGGTTAGGGTCTTAGCATTTCCTGGATTGACAAATTCATGTGTTTGAGGTTGTTTTTTCTTTATACTATGATGATTGGAGAGGAGAAATCCAAATTATAACAACCATATTTTGGTGTCATTATCAAGGAACATTGAAGAAAAACTTTGGACCTTGCTGGATCTTCCAAGTTAATGGTAACAAACACTTGTTCAAAATGGATTTGAATCATCAAGTGCAGCAAAGATGAAAAGGTGAGTGTGTTTAATCTCTGAGAGAGAGAGATTTATTTTCATTCATCTTCTTGTCTTTTACAAAGCACACAAACGTGTGAAAATGCTTTTTCTCTATCTTCAATCACCTAAACAAGCATCTAATCATCTCAAAACACATAAAAAAGATGCAATCAAGATACGTGATGCTTCCAAAACTCTAAAACTAGTGTCACACACTCCCAATCAAGCAATAGACTCAATCAAAATGCATGGAAAGCACAAATAGGAGTTTTGCAAGAAGAGATCTCACACTAGATTGAACCAAAAAGTCTCCGTAGAAGTGAGGTCTCAGCCTTTAGTACTTTCAAACTTGAGGGGCATATCCAAATGGGGCCAACTAGATCTAAAGGAAGGAAAATTAGTGTGAAGAACAATCTTAATATTTTTATTATCAAAGAGAAGAAAAGAGTGGTCCAAATCATAAGGCACATTCCACATATTCAAAAGACAAGAAACATTCATGTCACACCTATCAAGTCTAGTGTCATGAAAGTTACACCAAATTTATTATTAAAAAATGAACTAGTATTAGAAGAGATATTCATAAATTTTTTTGCAAGAGACAAGATTGTAATACTAATGGTTCAAAATCATTTAACGAATGAATCTTTCTTATTAAATCTATCCAAAAAGAAAACCCAAGAGAAACACTTGGGCATGGCCTATGTACATACTAAGGATGAAATCTAGATGGTGGATCACTCATTTGAGGCACAAGATGATATTTTGGATGAGAGTATTGTAGTGGAGTCTAATGAAAGTTCGAGTGTATGTACTTCTTGAACAATTAAAAATCTCTTGCCCACTTGATCCTATTGGAAATTTCCTCTATCGATTCCTCCATAGAGGAATTCTTTGACATTTGACTCTAGAATTTCTTTACTTGAGAGTCTTGAAAACTATTCTTGAGACCTAGGTCTTCCTTGCTATTGAGATATTATTTTATGTGATATGCTAGTGAGGTGAATTGCATACAAAAAACGATCCTCTGTACTTTCTTGTTTCTCATACCATCCATGAACTAAGCCACTAACTTTTCATCAGAAGGAAGTTTTATAAAGTAGCATGGACAAGGTTCTATGATAATGATAACATTATGTGCTTTTGGATTATTATACATCTAACTCCCTTATCTTAATGGTTAAGTCTCAAGGGTGGGAAGGACGAGGTTTTGTGCTAACCCCCATCGGGAGCACGGGAAGAGAGTTTTGAAAATTCACTTGGAGGAAAAGTAAGGAGAAGACTAATAAGAAACAAGAGATGAAATTGGGAAGCTTGGAAAAGGAGTTCCAATATGCACTTATTAAGCCTTCTCAAGAAAATGAGTTGATTTAAGAAGGAGACATCTTCTAGGAAAATGACAACGGGATCTCTACTCATGGTTCCATTGCTTGAGGACCTAGAAATGATGTCCAAAGCATCTGAAGCTCACGTAAAAAGTGGTCCTAATGTGGAGACACATCATCAATGTTAACCAGATGCCCAATTAGAGAAATAAAAGTTGTGCATGTGCAAATGGCTCATTCAGTTGTCACAAAAGATTCTCGAAGAAGCGAGACTACTTAGGGAGAAAGTACACATTGTGGTAGTTCAAAATCCCATCCTCACTTTTGTAATGGACTAAGAGCTACACTTATCTCATTCAAAACCTAACACATGAATGAAGGAGATTCCATGGATAGTTTTTTGACAAAGATCAAAGATTTGAAGGATCAATTGATTTCTGCGAATGAAGTATTGCATGATAGTTCACTTGTGCAGATTGTTTTGAATGGTCTTCTAGATTCATGTCAGAGTTTTGCTTCTACTTTTCATTTGATGATGAAAGGCAATCCAAATGCCATAACATTGAGAAGTTAGTCTATGTTCTGTTGTAGGAAGATTAGTCTAGGCAGAACATATCCATTATGCATGTTGCCGCTAAAGATTTTTTTTAGTAGTCAAAAGGGCAAAGGTAAATAGAGCTCTTCTACTAGTAAGCAAAAATCTGCTAATTCTACACAATCAAAGAAGAATGACAGACATGAGAAAAAAATAGAACAACATAAACTATTTTTCAAATACTCTAAAGGAAATGATCATGTCATAAAGAGCTATCCAAAAGTGGCTACTAAAGAGGCAAGGAAGAAAGAGGCTGGAATGGTTGTTGTAAAGGCCTCTACACCCAAGACATAATTTGCTAATCTTGTGCAGAATGAAGAATGGGCATTTACCATCATTTGCAATTATGGTCCATCTTCTCATGAACAATGTATCTTTGCACTAGACTTAGATGTTTGGTACTTTTATAGTGGGGCAACCAAACATATTACCATGCAGTACAGTTTCTTCCCTTCACTCAAGCCTGCCCCTACAGGGAATACTATCACATGAGCCAACAACTCCTCTTATACTATCATAGGACTTGGTAAGATCATTCTGACTATTGTTGATGGTAGTTCTTTTACATTGTCAGATGCTTTATTTGTGCCAGCAATCAAGAAGAATATGTTATTAGCTTCAACGTTAGCCAAGATTGGTTTGGTTGTGAAATTTGTTGATGACACATGTACAATTCACAATGTGTCAAATGGAAACATCATTATTGCTTCTAGCATTTTATGTTGTGGGTTGTATAAGCTCATGGACTATGAAAAATCTGTGAATGATTCATCATGTGCAATACATTATTCTTAGGCTATGTCACATGCAAAGCTTTGGCATGCACGCTTTGGTCATCTGTATTTTCTTAGTCTTCTATGCATGTAGAAATCTAAAATGGTTTCCTCTTTGCCCAAACTTGAGGGACCTGGTAAACATGTCTATGAAGGCTGTATTTTGGGCAAAATGCAGTGTACCTCCTTCTTAAAAGATGTTTTAGTTTGAGCTACTAAAAAATTGTAGCTTGTTCATAGTGATGTGTGTGGTCCTATGGATACACCTTCTTTTGGAAGCTATTGTTGACATATTTAGGTAGTGATGTGTGTAAACACGCTAGGACCGCTGGGGCACATTTTTCCCTCTTTAGGAGGTTTTCTCCCTAGCTTGTATATACACCTATTTCCCTAACGAGTTACTTACCTTTGTACATTCTATTGGTGATACATTCAGTATTGTGTATTGTGCTCCAAGCTTCTTCTTCTTCTTCCTTGTGTTGTTCGTGTGCTTTCGTAGACCTTGATCTCCAACGATTGGTATTAGAGCAAGTTGTCGCTTCATCTAGGGCATCATCAATACCTTTCCGGTCAGAGTCTCAGAATCACACAAAATTTGGTGAGCATACTTAGGGTGATTAGGAGATCAAAACAGCTTTTTTGTGTGGTGCAAAAATCATGATATGAGCTTGTTTTGGCCTCAAATGCACTATCATAATTCTTGTGTAGGCTATTTTGTCTTTTTGTGCCAAAGATATATACAAGTTTTGGTTTGCCAATATAAGCATCTTCAAATCTGCTACATGTTTTACAAAACTCAATAGGGTAGTTCTATTCAACTTTTTGAGATATAGTCAATTTTTTGCATCATGGTATTTTAGTCACTAGCCATGGTTGAAAGCGGTGATGTATTACGTATGTTGGCAATTGAGGATAAGGTGGACGGTACCAATTACCCATTGTGGGCTCATATGATGCATCATGTAAAGACAACATTGAAGATGATGATATTCTTCATGTTCCTATTCATGCTACAGTTCCTGCTGCACCTATTATGAAGCAAATTCGTTGGGATGGTAGAGATGCTTAGGCACATGCATTGATAGCCTTTTCTATCAAACATGCCATTATTCCTCACATTCGGTCTTGCAAAATAGTTAAGGATGCTGGGGATACACTTACCACTTTATAATAGGCAAGGAATGAGGCTCTTGTTGCTTACCTCTGAAAACAATTGGAGAGTTAGCACATGAATGAAGGTGATTCCATGGACAATTTTTTGATAAAGATCAAAGATTTGAAGGAACAATTGATTTCTACTGATGAAGTCTTACCTAGTAGTTCACTTATGCAGACTGAATGGTCTTCCCAATTCATATTAGAGTTTTGCTTCCACTCTTCATTTGATGATGAACGGCAATCAAAATGCCTTAACATTTGAGGAATTAGTCTCTGTTTTGTTGCAAGAAGATCGGTCTAGGCAGAATAGGTCCATTATGCATGTCATCAAGCTTTCCTGGCTAATCAGAAGGGCAAAAGTAAATGGAGCTCTTCTACTACTAAGCAAAAATCTACTAATTCTGCACAATCAAAGAAGGATGACAAAGATGATAAGAAAACAAAAAAGCAGAAAATGTTGTGCAAGTACTATAAAGCAAATGATTATGTCATAAAGAATTGTCCAAAAGAGGCAAAGAAAAAAGAGGCTAAAATGGTTGTTGCAGAGGCCTCTACACCAAAAACATAGTCTGCTAATCTAGTGCAAAATGAAGAATGGGCATTTACTACTGTCTGTACTTTTGATCCATCATCTCCAGAAGATTGTATGTATGTAGTAGACTCAGATGTTTGGTACTTTGATAGTGGTGCAACCAAACATATTAGCTCGCAGTGTAGTTTCTCCACTTCACTCATGTGTGTCCCTACAAGGAATACTCTCACATGCGACAACAACTCCTCTTATCCTGTAACGGGAGTTGGTAAGATCATTTTGACTAGCATTGATGGTAGTTCTTTTACATTGTCGGATGCTTTATTTGTGTAGGGATCAAGAACAATTTGTTACGAGTTTCAGCTTTAGCCAAGATTGTTTTGGTTGTGAAATTTGTTGATGAGAGATGTATAGTTCATGATCTGTCAAATGGTGATGTGATTATTTCTTCTGGCATTTTATTTCATGGGATGTATAATCTCATAGATTATGAAAAATCTGTGAATGATTCAACATGTGCAGTACATGAGTCTCACGCTATGTCAGATGGAAAGGTTTGGCATGCACGCTGTTGGGTTGTAGGGTATGCACATACCCACAATTGTGCATAGAAACCCTCCCTAGACCAAAATAACATCTCTTTTTGTATCTATTTAGGATTTCACATAAGAACCCTCCCCTAGATACTTTTTAATATTTCTCATAAACTAAAGCTATGGAGCCTTGTTGTAAATGCTCACCTTTTTCAAGAAAGCAAGCAAAATCTCCACGCGCACGTATCCTCCTCCTTTGAGAGATTTGGTTGTTAGAAAAGATCTTTTTGAACTATGGAAGTTAGGCATGTGCTCCTTTTTGACTAGTCAAAAGGAGCACATGGGAAATTGTACTGAGCCTATAAATAAGAGGCTCATTTCTTGTAAAGGGGCCTTTTGGCCTCCATGCTAATGGATTGAAGGATCATTTGGCTTCCACATTTCTCCTTGTGTGCTAGGCGATGATCCATGTGTGTGGGTTTGGCATTTGGGGTTGGCTTGTGTGTGAGCATTGCCCTCCCTTGCTCCTTTTGATGTTGGCCATGGTGCCATTGTTCATGGACGTGGGTGTGTGTGCGTTGCTTGCACTTCTTGCAACTCCTCTTGGAAGAGCCCCTCACTTCCATGTGAGGCGGTTTGGGTTGGTTACTCCCCATACTTCAACAACAAATTTGGCGCCGTTGCCGGGGATGATCGACCTTCAACCGTTGGGTTTTTTCAAGCTTGCCGTGCCTACACTTGGTGGATGCACCTCATGCTTGGATTGAGTTGTGGATCCGTGTGGCCTTCGGTTGGCCTTGGGTACCACTTTTCTTTAATTTTTGAGTAGTGTTAGTTCATTTCTTTGTTTGTTGCATAAAAAACACTCCCTACCCCCTTCTCTCCCTCAATCTCACATATACACACCTCTTCACACACATCATAAGCATCACTTTCCATCTCTCTCACCCCTGTCCTAGTGTTTGCTTGGAAAGCAGGGGGGGTAGTCTTCTTCTTGTCCCTCCCTCATTTTCCTTCCCTCTTCTTTCCCTCCCTGCGTTTGTGTTGAGTCCAATCTTGGATTTCGTACAAATCCTCCTCTCACTATGTTACAGGTAATATTGAAGTCACGAATGAGCTGGAGGGTAACGTCTCCCTCCGTGTTGTCAGTCCGGTCAGGATGATTTGGTGGAGCATTAACTCCCACTTTCAAGTGTAGGCACAATAAAAATGGTGGAACGATTAGTCTCTGTTCTCTTCTTTTGTATCGCGAGTTTGAGCTATGGCGGGGTGGAGTCCTGTGTACGCTCCTCCGCATGCCCACCTTCTGCAAGTCGAGGAGCTGTTGGGCTTCTCTTGAGCACACCATGGCCCTCGAAGGATGAAGCCATGCTCTCTCAAACCTTCTTTTCTTCGTTGGGTGAAGCCACCTCTTGTCATCTCTGTTCGGCGGAATCTTTCGATAACTCCTCCTGTGAACTCAGCCTTTGAGCTCGTCCTGGCGGCATTTTGTTTACTACCCGACTAGGGTTGAGGCTCTGTGGATCCGTCAGACGCGGGCTCTATAGGAGTATCCTCTTCTTGCTTTTCTTGATGGCCTGAGGAGGGGGAGCAGGCCGAGTGGCGCTCTTCTCCAAGTCATTCTCTATGTTACAGTCAGATCACCTCTGGTGCTCCCATACTTGTTCCGCCTATGTGTATTAGGGAAGCTCTGCAACTATTCGAGTCAACCAGCTTTCTGGAGATTTCATGACTGCTGCACCTATTGATAAATCTAATCCTTCTAAGCCTCGACTGGTCCATTGCTCCTCTTTTGATGAACAATTGAGGGATGGTCGCCCGGAAGGCCTCTGCGCGGGTCATGCTTATCTACATGCTTCCGCCCATTTGGCATACCTTCAGGCCTTTCTCTCTTTGCCATTATCAGAGTTGGGAAAATAGTAGGCTTGTTCACTCGTACTGTTGAGAATTCATGACATTGGTTGTGGCATTCATGTGGTTCCTCTTTGTAATGTAGGTAACTTCGAATCAGGCTTCTGCCCCATTCACGCACTCTGCGTACGTCTTCTCTTCCACAATATGCTGGTTTGGCTGCTTGAGGCTATGGGGGGTTGAGCTTTGTGCTCCTTGACTGCTTGAAGGGTGCAAAACACATAGCCGTCAGTTTAGACTTGATGCATGACTTTTTTCATCACTTATAGATTAAGCTTCGGTTGTCTCTTGCTGTTCCTTCTCTAGCGTACTTGATACTAAAAAGAGTTGGCTCTATACTTCTTTTTGTATCCATCATTACCTGTGAAATGGCTGCAACATCTTTCGCTCTAATCCGAAAACTCAATGGGATCTATAGGATTTTCTCTTACTCTATTGCTAAAAGATCTTTGTGCAGGGTTTGATTTTCACTTAGCAATGATGTTCAGTACTCCAGTCACAATGCAAAGTCATCTCTCTTTGTGAATCAATAACGGTACTGAGTTCTTTGTCCATACAAGCATCGCAATGTTCTTACATTAGTTGTGTGTATTCTCTATTAATATCATTCGTGACTAAATGTCCTTGTCAAATCTTTCTATGTGTTATGCTTCAAATGCTTAAATCATGCTGACTTCATGCATAGTGGTCATGACTCGCGGATTGTGGGCATTGATCGTGGTTTCTTATTCTTGTGATGAGCTTGGGGCGTGGTGTCAAGCCCCTTCTGTCTCCTCATTTAGCTCTACACGATGGTCTTGAGGCGTTGACAGAGCATGCACGGGGGGAAGGGGGGCTGCTCGATTTTCTTCCATATGCCTACTCCTCTAGCTGCCTACGCTATGTCTGTGGTATTGTGGGAGCATATATGTGTTTCTGTTTTAATTAGGGGAAGATTCTACATGTTCGGTTTTTTGACACCATGAGTTGTTACGAGAAAAGGGTCACGCCTTCGCACTTACTGTTGAAACATATGTTATAAATCTCCCTTTGCCTGTATCCGCACTGTTTAATCTACTCTCCCCTGGTTTTGAATGACTGCCATTGGATGGGTCTATGGAAGTTTTTGTTTTAAGAGCTGTATTTTTCTTCTTTAAGATTGCTTCTGGAGAGTATTATCTCAAACGGTACTTAAAACAGCTATCAAACATGGGTTCTTGAAAACGATGATAGACAATTGATCGTGTCTTTAATATCGTAACAATTTGTTGTATATCTTACTTCAGGACATGAGCCTTGTAAGTGTCTATTTGAACAACCTTAGGCTTCCTAAATCGTGTAATTAAAGTTTCTTGCAGGACTTACCCCTCGATTGGAATTGGAAGAATTACCAAGGGAATCACTTCTAATTAGAACCATTCATGGACTCTCACATGTACTAATCGACTGTAGGTGGTTGCTGCCTGCCACTCTCCAAGGACCTGTACTCGATCTCTTGCCTGATCTACTCTGTCTCCTATCTGGTGTCACACCTTACGAGGACTGCTTTGGTCTTTATTTGAAGCTAAAGTGCTAGCCTTCCCTTTTCTCTCTGGGCCAAAGTGTTGCTCTGTGAAGTTCTGCTATGATCGGATGAAGACCATGATAGAGCTTCTTTTATATTTGGCCTTGTTCAGTTTTTTAAACTTGATAAAAGTTAAGATCTGACTATGCTGAAAGTGTCATCAGGTACTTATTCTTGAGTACTAGGTGAAGAAAAATAGATCCTGCGGCCAACTCTGGTAATGTAATAACTCATGCAGGAGCTCTCTCTGAGGAAGCATCTGAAGCATCCTTGCACTTCTGCTGCATTATCTGACATGTATGCAAATATGAAGTAGGATAATACACGAGTTGATGGGTCCTTTGGGGCTTTTTAATCTTGCAAAGAAAAGAATACATTGGTGATTACCTTTCTAGGGAACTATTCAAAAATTTTCAACCTTAACTAGGATATCGAATGCTTGAATGTTTATTGTAAGCCTGGTCATTATCATTTCACTGTCATTAATGACATTATGAAAGGCTCATTCGGTTTCTCCTCTCTCTCGTACTTGTCTGATCACATGAAAATACATGGGCCAATGCATTCTCATTAGAGGCACTAAAGGGCAACATTTATCTGATGTTTTTCAATGAAATATGTCCCACTTCCACTCGTTCGACAAACACAACGACATTGGTTATGGCATAGTTAAGGATGGTAAGATTTGGAAAACGATAAGGCCACTGTTCGTGATGGGCTCCTTGGAGCGATCTCTTTTCTCTTGCTATGCAGGGATATGAAGATCTTAAAGCCAAACCAAGAGTTAATTTTGCAATTGAACTAACAAACTTATTAACTCCACGAGAGAAGATCTTCATGAAGATCTCTCTAGAATAGAAAGTCCTATAGGACTTGATGCCCCTGAAGTGGAAACTAAACTTGAAATAAATGTTTACCCCATTATGAGATGCAGTTTACTTGCTCTTTTGTTTGTCATTTCAGGTTTTGGAGCTTTTGGAGAAGGCATTCCTAGCATTCGGATATCAATATTGGGAGCCCTTGCTAATCGAGTGCATTCTATCACAAATGCATATGTTTTGAGTACTCAGCTAGGGAAGCATGCATCTGAACGCGAGTCATGCTACATATTGTGAATGTTTCGAAGATCTAAAGGCTACAGATACCTGATGGGTTTTGTTTCTTACTCTGTTTGAAGCATTTGAATGCCCATCTATCTGGAGAAGTATGATGAAAGGGGAATTACCTCTTACTACATAGACTAAGGGGCATGCCTAGAGATAACTCTATGTGACCTACCATATGTCGACTAGCCTAATATTTGCGTCAGACGATGATGTTGTTGGGGTGGCTTAGTGTCCTATTCCCAATGGTTTTATCTTGCTGGAGTTGGATGTTATCACCACTTGCTGATCTGCATTAATGTTAAAGCTATGTTCTTGATCATGATTCCTTTTTGCACAACTGAGAGAGTTGTAAGGGCAATGTATGCCATGACAAGCGAACTGTCCATAATAACATATGGAGAAGGCTTCCCTTATGAGTTTTCGGCTCTGTTTAGGTTGTTGAGACACTCAAATGAACCTCTTCGATTCCATATTTATTGATATGTGGCTTCATCATAGGACTCCATGATTATTGTTCCGTGTCAATCAAGTTTATGGGTACAACCACGAAGTTGGGAGAAATTTCCATGCTTGAAGGTTTGGAAGACATTGTGACTGTTCTCCTTAAAGATGGGTCAAACATGGTGATCCTGATCATGAAAAGGGCGATTGTGAATATTGGTTTCTCCTAGAACTCAATTATTGCTGAAAACTTGCAGGAAAGCAGTCGGTGGCCCCCTAGGTCTTGGTTTACATCATTGCTACAAGAATTCCTACTAATGCCTGTGTTGTAGGTTCTTGGAGGGCGACATACATACACTAGTTGGTTGAGATTTGAGAGCAAGTGTGGTTACCATGATGAGTTGGAAGTACTGGTAGACTAATCATAGGACAGATCTCTGTCAGGGACAGGGAACTTATTCATACATGTTGAAGAAGTTGCTATGTATTTTGAAGTTACTGACATGTTTGATAACAGCTTTGAGTATAGGATTGGCATGAAGGAAGATTGTCAGTAGCTCCTGGTCTTTTGGGATGTTCTGCTAAACTCTATGAGGGAAGGGACTACTCGCTCGTTTTCATCATAGGTTTGGTTGGATGTGTTCACTTGTGTTAATGGACAAAAAGTTAGTGATATGATATGGTTGCTGTGTGAGATTGCTCTAGCCAGGGTTTCATGTCCTCTTCTCCAAACTGCCTGTTCTTCAGGAGCAAGAAGATTTTCATGCAGAAGAGCAAGTCTTGTGGCAATGGATGCTCCCTGAAATGGAAACTTAAAATTGGAATTAATATTTTATGGCTGCTTCTTTTCAAATTCAGTCTACTTGTTGTGTATGTTTAAATTTCAGGTATTGGAGCTTTGAGTGAAGGCACATTGGCAGGAGGCTGGGCTGACTGCCCCCCAAGGGGATTGTGTCGCTCAGCTCTAAAGATTGAAGATTTGCAGCTTGAAGTAAAGACTGAAGACTTGCAGCTTGAAGCTTGGCAGATTGAAGTATTGCAGATTTGGAAGATTGAAGATTGAGATGTTGAAGATCAATAAAGAGTATGAAGACTTGAAGACTGCAAACTGCAGAATGGAAGATTTGCAGACCTGGAGCTTCTCAGAATTGAAGAACCCAAGATTGAACCAGTTCTGTTATGTATGATCCTTTCCTCTTAGCTTTGTCGAGGACGACAAAGTCTAGGGGGGGGAGAGTGTTGGGTTGTAGGGTATGGACATACCCACAATTGTGCATAGAAACCCTCCCTAGACCAAAATAACATCTCTTTTTGTATCTATTTAGGATTTCACATAAGAACCCTCCCCTAGATACTTTTTAATATTTCTCATAAACTAAAGCTATGGAGCCTTGTTGTAAATGCTCACCTTTTTCAAGAAAGCAAGCAAAATCTCCACGCGCACGTATCCTCCTCCTTTGAGAGATTTGGTTGTTAGAAAAGATCTTTTTGAACTATGGAAGTTAGGCATGTGCTCCTTTTTGACTAGTCAAAAGGAGCACATGGGAAATTGTACTGAGCCTATAAATAAGAGGCTCATTTCTTGTAAAGGGGCCTTTTGGCCTCCATGCTAATGGATTGAAGGATCATTTGGCTTCCACATTTCTCCTTGTGTGCTAGGCGATGATCCATGTGTGTGGGTTTGGCATTTGGGGTTGGCTTGTGTGTGAGCATTGCCCTCCCTTGCTCCTTTTGACGTTGGCCATGGTGCCATTGTTCATGGACGTGGGTGTGTGTGCATTGCTTGCACTTCTTGCAACTCCTCTTGGAAGAGCCCCTCACTTCCATGTGAGGCGGTTTGGGTTGGTTACTCCCC
Organism: Ceratopteris richardii; assembly: GCA_020310875.1. Taxonomy (NCBI): domain Eukaryota; kingdom Viridiplantae; phylum Streptophyta; class Polypodiopsida; order Polypodiales; family Pteridaceae; genus Ceratopteris; species Ceratopteris richardii. The sequence continues at coordinate 28,231,396 of CM035437.1, read as the reverse complement.
ATACTTCAACACACGCTTTGGTCATCTGAATTTTGGTAATTTGTTACACCTACAGAAATCTGAAATGGTGTCCTCTTTGTCCAAACTTGAGGCACCCAGTAAACATGTTTGTGAAGGTTGTATTTTGGGCAAAATGCAGCGTTCATCCTTCACAAAAGATGATTCAATTTGAGCTACTAAAAAATTGCAGCTTGTACATAGTGATGTATGTGGTCCTATGTAGACACCTTCTTTTGGAAACTATGTTTACTTCGTGACTTTCATTGATGATTTTTCTAGGCATGCATGGGTATATCCATTGAAAACAAATTTTGAAGTGTGTATGTGCTTCAAAGAGTTTTTGGTTTTGGTTGAAAATATATCATCATGTAAAATGGGCATCCTCCATTCTGATTGGGGGGGAATATATGTCTTTTGACTTTACTGCATTTCGGGCTAAACGTGGGATAAAACATCAATGTACAGTGTTGTATACACCTCAATAGTTGAACGGAATAACATGTCACTCATGGAGATGGTGAGGTGTATCGTCAAGCATCAATTTTTACCACATAGTTTCTCACTTGAGGCTATTATGTGTGCAACATATGTACTTAACAGGTGTCCCACTAAAGCATTGCAATCTATCACTCCATATAAGGCTTGGAATGGTTGTAACCCATCTGTTGCTCACCTACATGTTTTTGGGTTTCTCGCATATGCATTAGTGCTTGAACAACATAGGAAATTGGATGATAAAGCGGTGAAATGTATTTTTCTTGGATACAGTTTTGAAAGCAAAGGCTATCATCTGTATCATCCATAGAGTAAATGAATTCTAGTTAGCTGTGATGTTGTTTTTGTGGAAGATGCTATTCAGGCATTACTTTCATGTACTAAGGAGACATCTGTTAGCTCCAAAGACATGTATGATACTTTGCTGCCTCTTTTTATAGGTGGATAATCTAGTGTTGGTCCTAATAAGGCAACTTCCCAACCTTTACAAGTTTCATGTGATGATGCAGATCATTCCATTTTTGATGCAGATTTACATGATGCACTTGTTGATGAGAGAGTTGATATTGAGGAGGCAAAAACTATGCCAAAATGGATGGTGCACACTTTGCATGACAGCAAATTAGATGCACCTATGTCATATCATACTCGTTTAGGCTCTCATAGTGTCTCTTTTGCATCATATTGCTATGTTATGGCTGCCTCTAGTGTCTCTGATGAGAATGAGCCTATTTCATTTGATGAAGCACAAAATTTAGAAAATTGGATGGCTACTATGCAATCTGAATATGATGCTATAATGAATAATGGTAGTTGGTCTTTGTGTGACTTGCCTCCTGGCAAGAAGGCCATCGCACTAAGTGGGTGTACAAGCCAAAGCGTAAGCCTGATGGAATAGTTGACAGGTCTAAGCATAGGCTTGTTGTAAAGGGTATTGCTCAAGAAAGAGGAATTGATTTTGACGAGACCTTTGCTCCTACTTGCCGAATGACTACTATTCTTAGCATCTGTGCACTTGTAGCTCATCATGGTTGGAATGAATATTAGTTGGACATTAAAACTCCATTTCTGAATGGTGACTTGCATGAAGAAGTGTATGGTTTTCAGCCCCATGGCTTTGTGCAAAAAGGGCATGAAAACTAGGTATGTAGGTTAAAGAAGGCATTATATGGTTTAAAGCAAGCACTACATGCTTGGTATGAAAAGATACATGCCTATCTGATTGCACATGGTTTTGAGAATAGTCCAACTGAGAGCACTTTATATGTTAAGCATACAAATGATGTGCTTCTTTCGTTGTTTGATGATGTGCTGCTTACTAGTCCTCATGAGAAGCATGTTGCTGATTTTAAGGCTGATTTGCATGCCTCATTTGAGATGCCTGATTTGGGGCATTTGCATCATTATTTGGGCATTCACTTTATGCAAGTTGATGACAGAATAGATTTGTGTCAAAAAAAATATATTGACACATTATTACAACATTTTGGCCTTGAAGACTGTAAACCTATTTCCACTCCTATGGATGCATGTTTACGATTGAGTCTTCATGATGCTCGAGATGCATTTGATGTTGTTCTCTATCATCAGGCTATTGGATGCTTGATTTACTTATGCATTACTCGATTGAATATTGAGTTTGTTGTCTCATAGATGAGAAGGTTCATGAATTGCCCAGGATTCAAGCATTGGTAGGTGGTTAAGCACATCTTTTGCTACTTGAGTGGTACCCTGCTACTTGGATTGTTTTATCCCAAGGGGGGGTCACTACCACTAGATTTACATGCTTTTTTTGACTCTGACTGGGTTAGTTGCTATGACAATCGCTAGTGGCTTTTGCTTCATGCTTGATAGCTCATGTATATCTTGGTTGAGCAAGAAGCAGCCTACTATGGACACTTCCTGTTGTGAGGCTAAATATAGGGAAACCTTCACATCGACTATTGAGTGTGTGTGGCTCAGACACCTTATTGCTAATTTGGGTGTTGGTGAGTCTTCTGCCACCACCTGCTTCACTGAGAGTCAGAGCGAATTAGTAGTTGCGAGGAACCCTGTGTTCCATGCTCACACTAAGCACATTAGGTGTATTATCATTATGTGAGGGAGAGGTTCCTTCCAAAGAGATTAGCTTGGCATATATGCCCATGTAGGAGAACATTGGAGACCTTTTCACAAAGGCTCTACCTAGGGAGAAGTTTGAAGCTTTTTGCAAAGCTTTCAGCTTACTTTTTTTGTGGATTGATTCCACATAGCTTGACACTAAGTCTTCCTTATACATGAGTGTTAGCTCCTTGTTCACTGCATCATTCCCAGGGGGGATTTGTTGATATATTTAGGTAGTGATGTGTGTGAACACACTAGGACCACCGGGGCACTTTTTTCCCTCTTTAGGAGGTTTTTTCCCTTGGCTTGTATACACACATATTGCCCTAGCGGGTTACTTATCTTTGTACATTCTAGTGGTAATACATTCAATATTGTGAGTTGTGCTCCAAGCTTCTTCTTCTTCCTTATTCTGTCTGTGTGCTTCCATAGACCTCAATCACTGAAAATATGTCAGCATGTAAAATGGGCACCCTTCGTTTTGATCGGGAGGGGGGGGGGGGAGGATATATGTCTTCTAATTTTAATGCATTTTTGGTTGAACGTGGGATAAAACATTAGTGAAGAGTGTTGTATACACCTCAACATAATGGAGTTGCTAAAAGGAAGAAGAGGTCACTCATGGAGATGGCGAGGTGTATGGTCAAGACTCTCAAGCTTTACCACATAGTTTCTGGCTTGAGGCTATTATGTGTGCAGCATATGTACTTAACAAGTATCCCACTAAAGCATTGCAAGTCTATCACTCCATATGAGGATTGGCATGGCCATAAGCAATCTTTTTTTCACTTGCATCTTTTTGGTTGTCTCGCATATGCATTAGTGCCTGAACAACAACATAGGAAACTAGATGATAAAGTAGTGAAATGTATTTTTGTTGGGTACAATTATGAAAGCAAAGGCTATCATCTGTATCATCCATAAACAAAACACATTTTGCTTAGCTGTGATGTTGTTTTTGTGGAAGATGCTATTCAGCCATTACTTTCATGTACTAAGGAGACATCAATTAGCTCTAGAGACATGCTGCCTCTTTTCATAGGTGGATAGTCTAGTGTTGGTCCTAATGAGGCAACTTCCCAACCCTTACAAGTTTCATGTGATGATGCAAATCATTCCATTTGTGACGAGATTTACATGATGCACTTGTTGATGAGAGAGCTGAAATTGAGGAGGCAAAAACTATGCCAAAATGTCTGATGCAAACTTTGTGTGATAGCAAATTAGATGCACTCTATCATATCATCCTTGTTCTTGCCCTCATAGTGCTTCTTTTGCATCTGATTGCTATGCTATGGCTGCCTCTAGTCTATGTGATGAGAATGAGCCTCTTTTGTTTGATGAAGCACAAAATTCTGAAAGTTGGATGGTTGCTATGCAAATCAGAATATGATTCTATTATGAAAAATGGTACCTAGTCTTTATGTGACTTGCCTCATGAAAAATAGTACCTGGTCTTTATGTGACTCTCATCCTGGCAAGAAGGTCATTGACACTAAGTGGGTATACAAGCTAAAGCATAAGCCTTATGGAAGAGTTGACAGGTATAAGTCTAGGCTTGTTGCAAAGGGTTACGCTCAGGAAGGAGGCATTGAGTTTGATGAGACCTTTGCTCCTATGTGCCGAATGACTACTATTCATAGCATCTGTGCACTTGTAGCTCATCATGATTGGAATGAACATTAGCTGGACATCAAAACGGCATTTTTGAATGGTGACTTGCATGATGAAGTGTATGTTTTCAGCCTCGTGGCTTTGTGCATAAAGGGCATGAAAACAAAGTGTGCAGGTTGAAAAATGCATTAAATGGTTTGAAACAAGCACCACGTGCTTGGTATAAAAAGATACATGCCTATCTCATTGCACATGGTTTTGAGAACAATCCAACTCAGCGCATCTTATATGTTAAGCATGCAAATGATGTGCTTTTGTTCATTGTTGTCTATCTTGATGACATGCTGCTCATTGCTCCTCATGAGAAGCATATTGCTGATTTTAAGGCTGATTTACATGCCTCAGATTTGGGCATTCAATTTATGCAAATTGATGGCAAAATAGCTTTGTGTCAAACCAATTTATATTGACATATTTTTGTAGTGTTTTGGTCTTGATGACTACAAACCTGTTGTCACTCCTATGGAGAGAGGTTTACGATTGACTCTTCATGATTCCAGAAGATCATTTACAAGACCTAGGAATATATTAAAAAAATGTCAAGTTTTTAGAGTTTGTCCTAAAAAGTGTGTCTTTTTTGTAACACAAGGAAGAATGTTAGGACACATTGTCTCCAAAATCGTATCTCAAGTAATTAGGAAAAGGTTAGAGCCATAGTCCAATTGCCTAAACCAACAAATGTGAAAGACTTGCAAACATTCATGGGACACTGTGGATATTATAGAAATATTTTTTTAACATTTGTACATATTGCAAAACCTTTGTATGCACTGATCACTAAGTTTCAGTGGATTGATGAATGTGATAAAGCTTTTAAAACCCTAAAAACTTGTCTAGTCACATCACCAATATTGAAAACACTTCAATGGGATGTAATATTCCATGTACATGTAGATGCCTCAAATTTTTCCTTAGGATGTGTTTTGGTGCAACCTATAGAAGAAAGTAAATTGGAATTTCCCATAGCCTATGCAAGTAGACAATTAAATCATGCTGAGAAAAGCTACACCACAACTGAAAGAGAAGGGTTCGAAATGGTGTTTGCAGTGAAGAAATACAAGCACTATCTATTGGCTAACAAGTTTAAGGTTTTTATGAATAATCAAGCCTTGTTATACTTGGATAAATGAACATTGTCAGATCGAAAGAATAGTGAGATAGTTTTTACTTCTTATGGAGTTTGTCTTTGAAGTTGTATCGAGACAAGGGAAAACACATGTGAGAGATGACCATTTATCTAGAATCTTGACTAGAGAAAAATCACGTCTCATAGATGATGAGCTACCTGATGCACATCTATTCAATATACAAGGCATACTAAGATGGGAAATTTTTTTTGGTATCGATATTATCAAGTAGACCTTAGGATCTAATTTGACTTTGATTTGAGATGGTATGTGTGCATATGCAATACACCCAAATATCTTGTAGTGATCCAAGCTTGTTCTTCTTCCATTCCAAGCTTCATAAGGGGTTATACAATCCAAGGCTTTTGAGGGTAACTGTTTATAAAATATGTGATAGTGGATACTGCCTTTGCCCATATATGATTTGGTAGCTTCTTTTCATTCAACATGTACCTTGTGTCAAAAATTATATTCCTCCTCTTTGCTACTTCAGTGTATTCATGTGTGAACTTGGTAGTAATTTCTCTTTTGATTCCTCTATCTTTCAAGTACAATCAAATTCATGGGAGAAGTATTCTCCCCCTCCATTAGACCTTAATCTTTCTAGGGTTTTACTTTTTTGATTCTCCACAAGAGCTAAATACTTCTTAAAACATGACAACACTTCATCCTTATGCTTTATAAAGTACAAAATAGTCCATAGTGTATAATCATATATAAATGAAACATAATACCTTGATCTTGAGATTGACGGTTCTTCGCTTTGTTCCCAAACATTTTTGTGGACAAGTTCCAAAGGGTTTCCATGTATATATCCTTTTTGTGTGAATGGTTGCCTATGAGATTTTCCATATTGACATGCACTACACTTGTATTTCATGTGTTGCTTTGAGATATTGGGTAGTCCAAGCACACTTTGATCTCTACTAATTTTTTCGAGGGGTCTCTCCCCAATGTGAGCCAACCACTTATGACATATCTCTAGCTCTGATAGGGTTTGGGTACCGTAAGTGAACAAAGCAATGCTCTTGATGACTTGGAGTTCAAATGTGAACAATCCACTTGTTTTCTCTTCCTTTTCTATCCTCTTAAAACCTTGATATGGATCCTCTACATAGGCTCCATGTTTACTGAACCTCACCTACAAAACTTTCACCACAATCTGACCTACAATTATTAGGTTTTTTGTAATACTTTCTTTAGATCTTTGAAGTATGAGAGCAATGCTACACTTCTTGCTACATGATTTGAGCATCCATCAATGAAGAACACATGATCATTAGAATTACCATTTTCATTGTCATATTCATAATTATAATTGAATCCTCTTGAACTTTATCATCTATGTAATTGTTGTGGTGTCTCCTTCCTTTATATCTTCCTTGATAGTTGTTTTAGTAGGTGTTGTTGTATGCATATGAATTGTTGTATCTACCTCGATGTGCTCCATACCTATCGTATCCTCTTCCTCTCGTATGTGAATTGATAGGCCACATATGCAAAATTTTGAGCTCTCCCCCTACCTTTTCTACCTCCTCTACATCTTCCTCTTGAGCTTCTACCTCTAACTACAAAGTTAGCTTGGGAGGTGCTTTCTTCATCATCAAGCTTTTTACCTTTTTCTTTGTTATCTTTTCCTTTCCTTTTATCAGTGTAAAGGTAGAGGATTGGTTACCATTCTTGTTCTCACTGTTATTCATAATTTTGGCCTCATGAGTAAAGAGTTGCCCCATGAGCGCTCTAAAATCTAGCACTTGCATATCCATGTATAGATTGATGGCAGTTGTGAAGACTTCCCACTTGTCATCAGCCTTGATTACATTGATACTTGTCTCACAAGATGCTCTTCATCAATGATTTCTCTAATTCTTTCAAGCTGGTTTGAAATATCCTTCATCTTTTTGACAAAATTAGTCACACTTTGCTTGGTCATATTCTTGAGTGTTGTGAACACCATCCACAATTGGCTCTTCTTGGCTTTGGTACTTGAGGACAATAATAATTTCAAAGTATTCCATGTATCTTGAGAGGTCTTACAATTACTAACATGAGGAAGTAAGGAGTTGGAGATAGAGTTTAGAATATGAACTTGTCTAAGCATCCTTTGCACACCATGTATTTAAGCTTTCATACTCGTCTTGAGTTGGTTGACCTTTGTTTCTGAGTATAGACATCAACTCATCTCCTAAGATATCTCCATATAGATTTCTCCATTGCAAGTAAGCCTCCATCCTTATAGACCATGATGAGTAGTTGCTTCAATCCAATTTGTCAATTGATGAGAAGAATCCATCACCCATGATGTCCAATCTATGACTATGCTCTAATACCACTGTGAGGAGTGATCCTAATGCACAAAGATGAGAGGGTTTTGGCAAACAACTACTCTAGACCAGTCTAAGTGACTCCATAGACCTTTAATAGACACCCTAAGATTTCATATGTTCATTTAGATCACCATAGTACCTTGGAGCATCATTCTCAAACTTCAATGTCAAAACGGATAACTTTTGTGTACAAATCACTTGAGAAAACTTTCTATTTATGGAAAAAAGCACTCAATATTTTACTTAGAGCTCATAGCGTGGTAGAAATTGACCCAAGGAATTTTGCACACTTTCAAATACATTTTGAGTGAGCTATAACAAGTTATTTCATGAATTTAGGAGGACTATACTAAGAGCAATGTGCATAAGAAGTTAGGGGGGTGATCTTGACTTTTGATGAAGATTAAGATACACATACACAATCATATTGATTTGTTCATGACTCAAGGTCTACAACTCCAATGACTATGAAACTTTGTAAGCATGCTTGTAATGATCTTAAATGCATACTCCAATCAATGGACTAGATAATAAGGCCATACAAGAAGAGAAATAAATAAGAGAACTTGGCAAATTTCACTCAATGTACTGTAACAATAGACAAAGATTAATGTAACTATGAGAAACGTGGTGTAATTGTATTGATACCTTCGATATGATATAGTGAGAGAGTTGGGGAATTATCTAGCTTCAAGGAAATAATTGAATCACTCAAAATGATTGTGATGATCAGCTATATCTACCGTGACTAAAGTGACTACTATATACATAACACTTTTGCTCATAATTATTGATTGATTCCACCTAAAAGTACTCCACATTTTTTGAATTAAAATGAATTCGCGTTATTTGGCTCTCAATGTGTTCACAAGATTTTGTGGAGCCCTAAGTTTGGGATTGAACTAGAAGGGATTTTGAAACCTCTATGCTTTTGTGCATGAAGAGGGAAAGATAAAACAAAAAAGCACATATTGGTTGGTAAAGAGACAATGAAAAAGATGCTCAAGTGTTCTTACAAGTGGCTCCCATGAATATGAGATTCTTTATACATCCTTTCATGATCATTGTATTTCTATAATTGGCTCTTTTTTTTTTAACTTTCGTACTAGTGTAACCAAACATATTACTTAACAACACAATTTCATCACTTCACTTGTGCATATTGCAAATGGTGAGACTATGATGAGTGCAAAAAGATCTTATCATACCATGAGAGTTGAAAAAATTGTAATACTCTTCTATCATCATATTATTTATAGATTCATGGCCATCAGCAAGATATTTCTATTTTAATGTCAATATGTTCAAGGATGCCCTATTAGTTGAAATTATGGATGACATGTGTAGAGGACATGATCTCTATTTGATGGTAATAGCATTATTGCTTCTAGTATGCTATGTCATGGGATGTAAGGGTATCTAGAATTCGACAAAACTTTGGATATATGTTGGGTCCTTTGGTTGTAAAAACTTCTATAAAATTTAAGTAATGAGATTACAAATTTTGGTAGATTATTCTGTAATAAATGAGAAGCATCAAGTTAGAACATCATCTAAACATTCATGCAAGAACCAAACACATGAGGTGCATTAGTATTACATCCAACAAGAGTTTCTTGCATGAAAGGTTCAATTTATGCATTTTAGCACTCATGAGGTAATTCATGATATTTCCATCAATTTCTTAGGCTTAGAGAAGCTAAATGTTAGGGACAAAAGCTATGGAGTTAAGCTTGAGAGAATGCATTTAACTTTCAATATCCATATGCAACTCACCCAGGTGATGTGTTACCTTCATGGACTGACATCGGTGCGATGTATGGATATGTCGATGATTCCTTTTCTTGCCACCTCTATTTTCTTTATGTCCACAATTGACATACATACTTGCAAAATATGGCAATCTATTTATCTTTGGTATATATATATATATATATATATATATATATATATATATATATATATAGAGAGAGAGAGAGAGAGAGAGAGAGAGAGACACACACACACACACACACACACACACACACATATATATATATATATATATATATATATATATATATATATATATATATATATATATATATATATATATATATATATATATATATATATATATATATATATATGTATGTATGTGTGTGTGTGTGTGCATATGTGTATGTGTATGTGTAAGTAAGTGTTCACTATAGAATTGTAAGGCTTCGAAGGTTCACCTACTGACATCAAGTGGGTGGCTGAAAAGAAACAAATTATTGATCAAGCATCTATCCAATCAAGGGCATGGAAATCAAGAAGAAGATCCTACTTTTGGAGAGAAAAGGGAGAGAAGAAGAGTGATTTTTGGAATTGATAGGCTATAGACTTTATGGAAGTGATATCTCAATGTGCATTAGAGATACCCTCCTTGTCGCACATCAAAACGTGTGGAGTGGAAAACTCTATATTTCAAATGTTCAGATCTATAAAAATTAGAACCTAGTAAGAGAAAATATACTTTGAAGTTCAGTTGAGAGTTAGCCTACCTTATATTGGAGCTCCTTACACATGCATGGAGCCACCAAAGAAAGTAGAAGACACTTCAACACCTATATACCTCCTAAGGCACACTCTCTCCTCACAATAACCACCCCAAATGAGAAAGAATGAAGGAGAAGAGACAATTACGAGATTTTCAAGAATTCACTTCTTATGAATGTGAAAACTTCTAAAAAATTGAACTCTCTGTAAGATTTATACAAATTTGGGTGGCCTTCTCCATACCAAAGTGTTCAGCCTAGTTAAAAATAATTCCACACTACTGGTAGAACTATTCTAACCATGTTATTGACCTATCTAGGTTTTGTTTAGTGAAGTGTATACATATGGTAGTCTTCCCATGCTCTTGGGAATCACAAAATTATTTATATCCATAAAATTTAAGGTCTATCCTATTGGGGAGATTTACAAGAAATGATGGTGGTTTCAAAATTTTTTGGGGAAGGATCTATGCCTCCTCTTGTTTGTCCTTGCCTCTTTGTCTCCCTTTAATTGCCTCTATCTTGCATGCAAAACACTCCCACATTTCTAGATGTTACCGTCCTTGACAACACATCTAGTGGTTTTTCAAGCCATACTCATCCATGAACTTAAGATGTCTTTCATGCTTTGATTGCCAAATTTTGTAGCAAGCCTTGAAAACGTTCTTTTTTATATGATATGAGGTGGTATTTTTTGTCCTTGCATCTTGGAAAATCGATTTTGCATTGCTTTTGAAGTTAGGATCCTTGTTACGAATACAAAATTGATCTCGCAAAATATTTCTCAATGTCTCTTGAAGAAATCTATTTTGGAAGGATTCCTCAAAATCTTGCATCATGTGACTGGGTAGCTTCTTCAATATTGCATAAAATACCATGGTTTTCTCTTAGATCATATACCATTGGGCGATTCCCATGCCCAGATACCTACCTATTTAAGTATGGCATTGGTGTTCTTGCATCATGATGAAAATCTTCTTGAGCATTATGCAGGTGGGATTCAGAATATTGTGTGTCTTTTAAATCAATGCTCAATGGTAATCAACATATATTGTTCATTTGGAGTTGCATCTTTTGGTGGGTTTGTAATTTAAGGATAGTTTAACCACTAATCTTCTTGTGATTGACCCACATGAAGTGGTTGTGAGCAGTTGTACTTCTTCTGGCAAATTGATAGTATATTAGATTGTAAAATTGCAAGTTTTTTGGGGTTTGTTTGAATACTCTATGAAGATGAGGATAGTATTTCATGAATTCTCTTCTCCTTTGAGGATGCATTGACTCTTGATAGAGTCCGAATGATTGAGCATTTTTGGGGTCTAACCATAGTGTAAGCTCATGTAGTAGTAATGGCGTAAATTCTTTAAAGTTACTATGCTTGATTGTTACCCATGGTGCAAAATATGGCAACTCAGTTATATTGAGGTGAGAACCTTTGATGTCTTTGAGAAGGTGAAAATAATCATTGAATTTTCAAGCTCCATGCATAGATCTTCTATGAGTTGGTACCTTATTTCTTGACGCATGTCTATCATTGTGATATCATTAATTTAATCATGGCCTTCCACAATGTGTAGGGTTGCTAGTATTCTTTCTAGGGGTTCTGTCTCATGCTTTGTTGTAGGTGGTGAATATGGAGTGATATCTACCTTATTTGAACATATGGTCAGGTTGTACATTGCTTGATGCTCTTTCTTGTAGGTTTTGGACTTGATCTTGTAATGTTGCGATTATAGAGCCTTTTTTTGCTACTTCTTGGAATAACTATTTGAGTTCTTGATGGACATTTGTCAACTCTACTTGTGAACCCACTAATTGAGGCTCTCATGGGATGAGCATATATGTGGTTAAACAAATCAAGAGATTATTATTATCGCTTCTTAACTTGTTGTTATCCTCCATCAGCCTATGCACTATTTTCTTTAATTGCTCCATTATTTGTTCATATGCTATTCTATTATTGGAGTTTATTTTATTGAGAATTTAATGTGCTTTGTGTTTTGATTTACTAGATGAAGGTTTGTGAAGGCACGAATGGACGTGGACTTATTCGGATGCATCTAGACATAAATAGAGAAGTTTTATTTTCATATATTTTGTAAATAAAAGACCCACATAGAGGGTTGTTTCTATAAAGTCATAAAAATAGTGGTTCAAATAAGGATTTCCATAGAACCTAAATTTTATAAATAAAAGAGAAGGCTCACAATAAAAGTGAGAAACTTTTTACTCACATCCGTGCTTTTCAAAATGCTTGTCTTCATTGTAACTTCTATATTTGGATGCAGTAAAAATTTATAGATACATGCACTCTTAGAATCATCCAATAGAGTGCATGGGGGGAGATTGTACCCAATATTGCGTATTGCTTCATCTACTCTGCATCTCTATTTCTATGTGTATTATTGATCTATTTTGGTAGTGATGTGTGTAAACACACTTAGGACTAGTTGAGCACTTTTTCCCTCTGGCTTGTATATATGCCTGTAACCCTAATGGGCACTTATCTTGTACATTCACTTGGTAATACATTCTGTGCTATGATGTTCTTCAAGCTTCTTCTTCTTCCTCATGACATTCGTGTGCTTTTGTAGACCTCAACCCCCAACAATTATTATCAATGGAGGTCATTGCATCATCTAAGGCATCATCGACACTCCTCCGATCACAGTCTCAAAATCGCATGAAAATTGGTGATCATATTCGAGGCAATTAGGACTATCATTTCGGCCACTGAACACACTATCACAGTGACTGTGTTGGCAATTTCATCCTTTTGTGCCAAACATATATACATGTTTTGATTCATTAGTACAAGCACCTCAAAGTCTGCTACATGTTTAATAGAGCTTGATAGGATGCTTGTGTTCAAATTTTTGAGATATAGTCATTTTTTCACATGAGAGTAATTAGTCATTATCCATCATTGAAAGCAATGATGTATCATGTATGTGGCCTTGAGGATAAGTTGGATGGTACTAATTACCCATCATGGGAATATATGATGTATCATGCATTGGTAGCAAAAGGGTTGTAGAATATTATGCACGGTATTGAAAAACGTCCTACTACACCTAGAAATACAACTATTGAAGGTGATGAAGATGGTTTTGAAGATGATGATCTTCAAATTCATGTTCCTACTACATTTCTTGTTGCACCTACAACATGTTGAAGACAATGATCTTCAAATTCCTATTCCTACTACAATTCTTATTGCACCTACAACAGAGCAACTCTATTGGGATGGAAAAGATGCTCATGTATATGGATTGATAGCTTTGTCTATCAAACGTGTCATTGTCCCTCACATTTGCTCTTGGAAAATAGCAAAGGATTCTTGGGAAACACTTATAATTTTATTAGGCAAGAAATGAGGCTCATGTTGCTTACCTTCGAAAATACTTGGAGAGTGAGCATACAAATGAAGGAGATTCTATGGACAATTTTTGACAAAGATCAAAGATTTGAAGGAGTAGTGTATTTTTGCTAATGAAGTCTTACCAGATAGTTCACTTGTGTAGACTTCTCTTAATGGTCTTCTCGATCATATTAGATTTTTGCTTCTACTCTTTGATTGATCATGAAATGCAATCCAAATGCCGTAATATTTGAGGAGTTAGTCTCAATTTTGTTGCAAGAAGATTAGTCTATGTAGAAAAAGTCAATTATGCATGTAGATCAAGACTTCTTAGTTAGTCATAAGGACAAAGTAACATGGAGCTCATCTACTAGTAAGTAGAAATCTACTAATGTTGCAAAGGCCTCTACACCTAAAACAAAGTCTACTAATCTTCTACAGAATGAAGAATGAGTGTTTACTATTGTTTACAGCTATGACCCTTCTTCTCATGAGCAGTGTATGTCTGTAGTAGACTCTGATGTTTGGTACTTTGATGGTGGGGCAACCAAACATATTACCTCGCAACAAAGTTTTTTTAGTTCACTTGAGCCTTTCCCTATAGGGAATAGTGTAACATGTGATAACAACTCCTCTTATCATGTAGTGGAAGTTGGTAAGATCATTTTGACTAGTATCGATGGTAGTTCTTTCACATTGTCAGATGCTTTGTATGTGCTAGGGATCAAGAAACATTTGTTGTCAGTTTCAACATTAGCCAAGATTGGCTTGGTTGTCGGGTTTTTTTATGACATATGTACAATTCATGATCTCTGAAATGGCGATCTTATTATTGCTTCTTGCATTTTATGTCGTGGGTTGATTCAACATGTACAATTCAAGATTCTCAGGCTATCTCAGATGCAAAGCTTTGGCATGCATGCTTTGGTCATATGAATTTTGCTAATTTGCTACACCTACAAAAATCTGAAATGGTGTCCTCTGTGTGCAAACTTGAGGCACCTTGTAAAAATGTTTGTGGATGAGGCCACAGAGTTGCGAGATTCTTACAATGTCTTTTATAAGAAGTTCTTCTCAGTTTGAATTTGAATTCAAACTTGGCTCCAACTAAAAATGACTCCAATAATTTAGGAGTTATTCTCTCACTTGAAACTTGTAACTAAGATTCTTCCTACCTCCATAGAGATACAAGCCTTTACAAGATTCTTCCAAGATTTAATATTTTACAATGATAAATGATCAAGTGATTACAAGCTAAGGTTCACATGCAACATCAATTGATAGTTGCACACATTGTCTTCTAAACCAAATGTGTAGGCTTGATCATTTGCACCAACAATGTTTGTGGTCCTATGCAAAACATTCTTTTGGGAAATACCTTTACTTCATGACTTTTATTGATGATCTCTCTAGGCATGCATGGGTGTATCCATTGAAAGAAAAGTCCAAAGTATGTATGCGCTTCAAAGAGTTTTTGGTTATGGTTGAAAAATTGTCAGCATGTAAATTGTGGACCCTCCATTCTGATGGAGGGTGGTAATACATGTCTTCTAATTTTAATGCATTTTTTGTTGAATGTGGGATATAACATCAGTGTACAGTGTTGTGTACACCTCAATAAAATGGAGTTTTTGAAAGAAAGAATAGGTCTCTCATGGAGATGGTGAGGTGTATGGTCAAAAGTAAATCTTTACCACATAACTTCTAGCTTGAGGCTATGATGTGTGCATCATATCTACTTAATAGGTGTCACATGGAGTATCATATATGAATAGGGATTAGAGGTGAGACCCTCCCCTTATTCATAATGAGTATGATACTCACATGAGTGCCAAGTGGCACTCATGTGAGGAGCTTTGATCATTGACCCATATTAGGTATGTATGAGAGAGAGAGTAGTTATAGAGCCCCATGCGGCTGGGTGATGATTTCATGACTTCGATCTCTGTGTAGAGGGAATTCGCGCATGTTCTCTAAGAGATGACCTCGTTTTCTATGCTTAGCTTTCCCCAAAAGTGAGGGGGCTCCTCAGGACAACACAGGTGACTGACATTGGTTTTAGAGCCCAGGTGACGGGCGGACAGAGGACAGCCGACGCGGACGGTCAGGCGGTCAACAAGACAGACGACCGGAGCGCACAACAGAGCGAAGTTGCTGAGAGGCCCAAGTCCCTCCTTCCCTCCTCTTGCATGTGGGAATGAAGACTACACTCTTCTATATATGTTTAGGCTCTGTGCTCAACACTTTATATATGGGATAAGCTGCTCCATCGAAGACAGTTCAGAGCTTTTTCAAAGTCATTCAAATTCAAGCTGAAGATAGGAAAATTTGTGATTTTCCTTGAAGCTTGAAGGACAAATTTCATGCTATGGATCAAGATGTTGGCACAATGAGGATGTATACATGTTTTATGGGCTGTAGATATGGGGTATGGGTCATGGTTTTTTCTTGAAAAGCTTCAGTTCCTCAATTTTAAGCTTCTCAAAGTTACCCTTCCATGAAAATTAGCTTTTTCACTTCCTATATGTGACATACCCAGCTTCTCCGCACCATAGCTTCCTCATACGATATCGGTCATGTTACGAAGCTATCTCCTAAGCTTTACTCAGAGACCATCAGTGTTGGATTTGGACGAGATTTGCCCCACCAAAATCTCTCTGTAGCGCTTCAATAGGAACTAGACGACCACTCCTAGGCCTAGTTTTTCATCATCCGGCATCCAAATTCACTTTTTTCACTTGAGATAGTCTCAAATTTTTGAAGTATAGGTGCTGAGCTACATTTCTTGACTGGTGAGGACTATCAAATCTCAAAAATTACTCAGTTTTACTCAATTTGCACGGTTGGGGCGATTCCCATGTGGTTTTGGCATTTTTTTGGATGGTTTTTGGTGTTTAGAACCTCCGCGGACCAATCGAACATTTCCATTTTTTGTTTGACCCTAGCGAGGATTCAAAATCAGCAACCTAAAGCTTCAAGGATCATGTGGATTTCACTTTAGCAGCTTTACTTTGTAACAGGAAAGTGTTCTTGTGATATATTTCTCTTCTTCTTGCATACTTAAGCTTTACTTCCATTCATTTTCATATACTCTAGTTAGCAGACGGGGGAAGGGAACTAAAACATGGAATCTAAAGGTAAACAAGTAATTGAACATACTTCTCCATCTAAAGAGCAACTAGAGGATCCTGATTCTAGAATGGAAGAAGTAGAATTAAGGGAAGAAGTAGAAGAAAACTTAGAAGAGAAAGAGCCTTCATAGGAAGAGTATACATATGAGGAACTTTTAGATGAATTTTTCACTCGTGACCAATTCATAGACTTGAAAGAGCAAACCCTTAAATTAGAGAGAGATCTTGGTAGCATCACATCTCTCATACAGCAGCTTAATTCTCAAATGATCTCACTTGAGACTAGTGTCACCTCTTTCCTAGCTAGGAAGGAAAGAGAGACCCCTCCTATTCCTTTGGAGCTCACTAGGAAAGATATTTCTCTTCCTAGTAAGCACAAAGGAGAGAGCTCTAGGGAAGCTCCCCTCTTGAAAGACTTGAAACCACCTACCTTTACGAGGGATGACCGAGACAGGAACAAGGATGCAATCTACACTTTTTTACAAAGGTGGCATGATTTGCATCAATTGAAGGGCACCCCATGAGAGTACCGTGTGCTAGAGGCGAGTCTCTCCCTTGGCCTGCATGCTTATAGGTGGTGGATGAGTCTTAAGGAGGCAAACTCTATCCCCACTGACTGGACTCAGTTTGAGACTCTTTTTCTAAAAGAGTTTCTTCCTGAGAATGAGGAGGAGAGGAATTGGGATGAGTGGGATAGGATTACACAGAGAGGTAGGCCTCTTTCTGTCTAGCTATCCCACTATAGAGAGATCATTTTGAAACTTAAGGGCTTAGATGATTTCCAGAAGACCAAAGGGTTTGTTAGGGGCTTAGATAAAACCATAAAGAGGGAAGTCAGAAGGAATGAGCCTAAGACGTTTCAGGAGGCGATCAAGTATGCACATATCTATGAGGACCATAACCATCCTCAGTATACTCCTATGGAGATGGATCAACCCCTCAAGCCTCTTAGTATGACTAAATTCAAAAAGAAGTTACCTTTTGGGAAAAACAAAGTTTTTTATTAAAAAGCAAAGATCACAAGGGCCTAGATTATCCACAGACCAGTTTGAGAGGGCCAAAAGAGAGAACCTGTGTTTTAGGTGCCTGTCTCCTAGCCATTCACAGTGGAACTGTCCACTCAAGAAAGGGGAAGAAAAAAAGAAGGGACGAGAGTCTAGTACAACCCTTGAAAAGGGAAAAAAGGCGGTCCACCTAGTGTAGACCCTTCCTATTCATGGCAGCTCTAGCTGCAAGGGAATGGAGGTGATGCACGAGGATATAGAGCACACCTGTTGTTTGACTTAGTCATTGTGGTCACCGCAGTTTGGACCACATGACCTAGTCAAACTGCATGGTAGTGTATACGGGACCAGGGTGCGGGTCATGATAGATGACTCTGCCACTCATAATTTTATAAACTATGATTTGGTCAAGAAATTAAAGATTCCCCAGCAGCCTAGTGCACATAAATAAATTGTATCTATGATGCAAGGGAAAGATAAGAGGATATGGGATACTATGGTATCCAATTTGGAAGTCAAGATGCAGCACTATACAAATTATATGGACTTCCAAATTATGAATATGTGGAGGACAGACCTTATGTTAGGAAGAGAGTGGCTATGGGGGTTGGGAGATACACTTAAACACAGCTATCAAAACAATACACTTGAATTTGAAAATAATGGAAGTAAAGCTTGTATTCAGGGAGGGAGAGATGTACCTAGTGCACCTCTCATTTCATCACTAGAGTTGTATAGTCTTTGTTATTCTCAGCATGTACATGAGATGTTTTTATTGTATAGTCATGATATGGAGGATTGTACAGACAACTCATCTGTTGTATATTTTCATGCTAGGAATGTAAATATGAACAGGACTTTCTACTATTATTTTTTGCAAGAGTGTGTGGTTAAAAGTTTTAAGGATCTTATGTTTGAATATAGAGATGTTTTTCCCACTGACTTACCTAGAGGGCTACCACCTGAGAGAGGGAACATTGACCATGCCATTGAGGTTGTTACTAACACTAACCCTATTTGTAGGCCACCTTATAGGCTTAGTGTTTCTCAACATGAGGAGGTTGAGAAGCAATTGCAGGATTATTTAGATAAGGGCTTCATTAAACTTAATAACTCACCTTGGGCATCGCCAATGCTCCTAGTTAAAAAGAAAGATGGCTCTATGAGATTATGTATAGACTATAGAGCACTTAATAAGGTAACTATCAAAAATAGGTTTCCAATGCCTAGATTGGAAGACCTATTTGATCAGTTACATCAAGCTAGGTATTTTACCAAGCTTGACCTTAGATCAGGATATTATCAGATCAGGATTAGGGCAGAGGATGTCCCTAAGACTGCATTTAGGACTAGATATGGGCACTATGAGTTTTTGGTGATGCCTTTTGGTCTCACCAATGCTCCTGCCACTTTCATAAAACTCATGAATAGTGTTTTACAGCCTTATCTAGGACATTTTGTAGTAGACTTTCTAGATGACATTCTGATCTATAGTGCATCAGAAGAGGAGCACTTGGAACACTTGAGAAAGGTATTTCAAGTGCTAAGGGAAAATTCACTCTTTGCTAAGGAATCAAAGTGTGAATTTTTCAAGACATGTACACTAACGTATTCAACTAACCTTGCTCTCTACCAGATGGGTTGAACCACTGGGTTTTCTACAACTAGTCAAACTCATGGGTGAAGAATTGATACTTGCCCCATACGTTTTTAAACTCACATTGTGCTTCCAAAATATAATATGCATCACCTAAGGGTCCTGCCATTTCACTGAGCCAGTGGGAATGAGAGTTGACCTTAGTCATGTATCTTGCAGAAGCATCCTAGATGGGGATGATTTGCAACTATAAGAGTGCTCTAGGTCTTTCTTTGGGACATTGAGAGAGAAGCAAGGCGCTAATATCTATCGGTTGGGAGCTAGTGCCTCTTTTAGCCATGGATTACTAGGGTGACTGATGAGTAATGTAGATATGGTGGAAGAAGAAGAACAACCACATTAGTATTGTATTAGAAACCTATTGATGCTTTGTTCCCTTTAGAATATGAATATGATGCCCTAGAACCCTATGTGGGTGTGTAGTTAACGGGTTTGTGAGTGATGTGTGAAGTTGGTGTGGGTGAGAGTTAGCATTGTTAGTGTAACCTAGATGCATACCTAGGAAATGCAATGAGCTCAACATGCATCTAGTAGTGTACAAATATATTGCAAGGTTGATTTAGGTGGTTTGCTACAAGCTTTGAATTTCTAGACTTCCCTTCTGGGATTACAAATTTTGCATTTTTGTACATACATGGGTTTCATTGATGACTTGACCTACTCATGGGACTTTTTAGGTACCCATGTCCAAGATACTCTAGGGTTGAAATTACATGAAGGTGTGTTTACAACAACTTTCAACATGGGTTTCCAGGGGGTTGGGATTGATGAGTACTTATTAAACCCTAAGAGCTCTAGTGTAGAGATCTGAGCTTGTATGCAAGTCTTTGACACCCAAATGTTTCTATGATTGTGGTCAGGCTTCATCGATTGCTTTGATACCCAAATGTAAAGTACTTTTTGCGAATGAGATCTTTGATGTGCTGCAACTAATCACCTTCTCTTCTTTGGATGCTTCTTTGATAATGGTTGTGCTAGCAAGGGAGTAATTGGATGCTCACTCTTTTGTACCCAGATTTGCTTTGTTCTATTTGTCATGATGAACTGCCTATCTGATCACATGTTCTATTTGCTTGGTCCTTCTTGTTCTTCTCTCTTGCTATCTTGCCTTGAATTCCCTATCCCATACTTCCTTGGTGGCTTAGTCCACCTTGGCCACTAATACCTTTGCTTCCACATGCCAAATGACCATTGTTTGTAGCATCTCTCTAGTTGCATCTCATCATGGTTGGAATGTACATTTTCAGTTGGACATTAAAATGCATTTTTGAATGGTAACTTATATGAAGAAGCATATGTATTTCATCCCCGTGGATTTGTTAAAAAAGAACATGACAACAAAGTGTGCAGGTTGAAAAGGGCATTATATGGTTCAAAACAAGCATCATGTGCTTGGTATGAAAAGATACATGCCTACTTGATTGCACATGGTTTTGAAACCAGTCCAATTGATATCACCTTATATGTTAAGCATGTAGACAATGTACATCTCATCATCATTGTATATGTTGATGACATGCTACTCACTAGTCCTAATGAGAAGCATACTGTTTAATTTAAGTCTGATTTGCATGCCTCTTTTGAGATTTCAGGTTGGGGGCATTTGCATCATTATTTGTGCATTGAGTTTACGCAAGTTGATGGGGAAATAAATTTGCATCAAACATAATATATTGACACATTATTGTAGTATTTTAATGCAAACCCATTGCCACTCCTATGGAAACACATGGAGATGCATTTGATGTTGTTCTCTATCAGCACACTAGTGGATGCTTGATTTACTTATGCATAACTTGTCCTGATATTCAATTTGTTATCTCTTAGATGAGTAGGTTTATGCATTGCCCAAGTGTCAAACATTGGTAGGTAGTTAAGCGCATCTTTTGCTACTTGGATGGTACCCATTTACTTGGATTGTTCTATCCCAAGGGGCATCATTATTGCTAGATTTAGATGTTTTTTTGGACCTAGATTGGGTTGGTTGCTATGACACTCGTGTGTCCATTAGTGTTTTTTGCTTCATCCATGGTAATTCATGCATATCTTGGTTGAGCAAGAAGAAGCCTTGTGTGGCCACTTTTATTTGTGAGGCTAAGTAATGGGCATCTTTCATAGAGATTGTTGACTACATGTGGCTCAGATGCCTTTTTGCTAATTTGGGTGTTTACTAGTCTTTGGCAACACCTTCTTCATTCATAGTCAGAGTGCACTAGTAGTTGCAAGGAACCCAATGTTTCATGCTCGCACAAAGCACATTGAGGTGCACTATCATTATGTCAGGGAAAGGTTCTCTAGTGGAGAGATCAATTTGGCATATGTGCCCACACAGGATAATGTTGTAGACCTTTTCACAAAGGCTCTCGTTAGGGAGGTGTTTGAAGCTTTTCGAAAAGCTCCTTATGTGGATTGATCTCTTTCCACATAGCGTGGCACTTCCTTATACATGAGTGCTAGCTCCTTGTTCACCACATCGCTTTGAGGGTGGATTTGTTGATACATATTGATAGTGATGTGTGTGAGCACACTTAGGACCATCAATACACTTTTTTCCCACTTTAGGATTCCATCATCTTGTATATACACCCATAACCATAATAGATCACTTATGTTTGTACATTCACATGGTAATACATTTTGTGTTGTATTGTTCTCCAAGATTCTACTTCTTCCTTTTATTGTTTGTGTGCTTCCGTAGACCTCAAAATCCAACATGTTTTTCAAATTTGGTATTGTCTTTTGCATGCATGATTGAAAGATCCTCCAACATTCTCAAATCTTTGAATTTGTTTCAGGATTAGCATAATCAATATGGAATATGGCTTTGTCTCCATGCTTAAGGATATTGACAAGTGACCGCAACTCACACAAGGCAACCATTGCCTAATTGAAATCAACATGCATAGAGAAGGATACATACTATTCTTCAAGGTTGCCAAGAACAACAAGCTCACCTACCAAAGTGCTAATCTTAGAGATACTCATCTTCACTTGGCATTACTCAGCCTGATTAATTCCTTGCTCATGTATATTCCTCAACACTCCAATGAACATTGTCAATTTGTGACTCTTTGTAAAAACTTTTGCCATTGTGAGAATAGGGAGCACAGAAATTCGAATATGTGTCTTCTTCATTCTGTATCTTCTTCTTTGTGAGCTTGTATGCATGTGTATTGCTTGGAAAGAGTGTGAGGGAGTGTTTTCTATCCATGAAAGTGTTTATTTGCTGTAGTTACGGTGTGTGCGAAGTATAAGAAGTGCTGAAGTGTAGGAAAGATTTCCCGTGACTCAGTATTTTTCTCATAACTTGAAGTAGGAGTGTCAGAATTGAGTGAAGATACTGCCATTGGATGCGTCTTCTTGAGAGCTTCGAAACGCATATGCTATTCGCTATATTTGGAGCTTAGAGCTGGGAGAAAAGTCCAAAATACTGACAGCTGCTGCACCAAGTATCGTGACACCATGACCGACAGTTGAAGCTTGTTTGGATTAGTCTTTACCTTGATTGCACTCTTTGAGTAGTTCATTTGCATTGATCATCACATGATTGCATGTCCTCATACACTCGGCTAGGTTTGTATACTCATCGGATTGATATTTAAAAGCGTGAATCCCCACTATATGCACTTGAAGGGGATTGAGGTATAGTCTCTTTCTCCACAAGTCCCTAAGTTGGTACTTAGGTCAACACACTTTTTGGCGCCGTTGCCAGGAAGTGACGAATCAAACCGAGGCATTCGTGTGATGGTAAGTAGCTTTTTTGCATTGAAGTAAGAGGAGGAGTTGCGATTTTCTCTTCTTTGGTAAGTCATTTTCAACCGCACTTACTACTTCTCATTCTTGGAGTGTGTGTAGTGAGTTGTTAGTCTAGGGAAGTGAGTGGTAGGAGGAGAGTAGGAAGAGTGAGGGAGTAGACTAGAGTAGCTTTCACTTCTTGTCTTGTTGTTTCATTTTCAGTAGATAGGAAAAGCCAAGTATAAAAGTCAAAAAACTGCTATTTGAAAATCACTTGTTTTGTGAGCAAGTATCGTGAGAGTTGCAGTCGAGTATCGTGAGAGTTGCAGCCGAGTATCGTGAGTCGAGTCTGAGCGGTTGGAGCTGCGCAAAGCTAGTTTGAGTTGTTAAGGAGTTGAGGGAGAACATCTAAGGTAAGCACAGAGTTCCTTTCCTTTTCCTTATCATCTAAATGAAACATTTCAGAGCCAAACGATCTGCGTCAGGTATCGTTTAGGACTGACAAGGGTTCAAAAGTGTGTTTTGGGTGATAGAGAGAGTGAGGAGAGAGTAGAAGGACAAGGAAAACATTTGTCTTGAAACAAAAACCAAAAAATCTAGTATAAATTTGGAAAAAAGGGTCAAGTATCGTTTCTCCCGTGGTCGAGTATCGCGATACCTGACAAGTATCGTGATCTCCTGTGGTTGAGTATCCCGATATTTCCCTCCGATCGTGTATCGTTTCATACCGATCGCGATACTTGGTAAGTATCGTGTATCGTGTATCGTTTGGTGGGCCAAGTATCGTGTATCGTTTCTTTAAAGATCGCGATACTTGTTGCCGATCGTGTATCGTCTTTTTCGAAGATCGCGTATCGCGTGTGCCAAGTATCGTTTGTCCCGAGTATCGTGATAGTCAAGTATCATGTATCGCTTATCAGAGATCGTGATACCTTTGAAAGATCGTGTATCGTTTGTGCTCAGGTATCGTGTATCGTTTCATATCGATCGTGATACTCAACCAAGATCGTGTATCATGGTCCATCGGTCGTGATACTTCTCAAGTATCGTGTATCATTTGACACAAGTATCGTGTATCGTTTCTCAGAGACCGCGATACTTGCCAGAGATCGCATATCGTTTTCAATCAGGTATCGAGTATCGTTTCGTTCAAGTATCGTGTATCGCCTTAGCCAGAGATCGTGTATCGTTTCGTTCAAGTATCGTGTGTCGTGGTCTCAAGTATCGTTTTGCTTAAAAGATCGTGTATTGTTTTTGTTCAAAGGTCGTGTGTTGTGAGCTCTTTGGTCAAGTATCGTAATCTGAAAAATTTCTTTTTCAGTCGATTCCCAGCCAAGATTTCTCTAGAATTCCAATCCATAGTAAAGAGTTCTAGAAGATAGAGGTTAGCAAGGACTGATATGAGCTGTTAGGTGGATGAACCTGAGATCTGGAAGAACCCTAGGAAGCCGAAGAAGTGTAATCTCTTCTGTAGGTAGTGTAGCCGAACCAAGTAGCCGTTCACATTATTCTGAGACCTCCAGTGAGTCAGAGGAAGAAATTCCCATGGCTTCAGAGGATATGCAGAACACTGTACCCATGATTGGCATGATGTCAATCATTGAAGGAGAGTACAGGACCTCCTTGGAGTACGTGAACACTAACCAAAATGAGATCCCTATTTACTTGGATGGTCTAAACAGATCAGTAGCCAGGCTCAAGAAGGCCTCAGAGGCTTACATAGTACCTAGACCAGCAGTCAAGTATGCCAAAGGATTTTACATGGACAAAAGAGACATTCAGTATGTTGTCACAGAGCACCCGGAAAACATTAATGAACATGGTGAAGAAAATAATGCTTCAAACCTAAATGGAGGTGGGAATGAAGAACAAGTAACTACGCCTAGAGGGAGATCTACTGTAGCTAGGATATGGAGAGGAGACCTGATTCCCCAAGATGACTCCTTAATGGATGTGTATTTGATCAATGGGATGGAGCATCTTCTTAGAGCACATTCTTCAATATGGGAAGCTGCCCCTAATCCGGTCACCATTTATGAGTTACAGGATCCTGATTTCCCCACCATCATCACATATTTGGATAGGAATCAGAGAAGATATTGGCCCGTAACAGCATTGGAAAGAGCTGAGTTGAAATATCAGAATATTCCAGTGTTTCCCCCTAGGGACCAAGCCACTACTTCAAGAAACCCACTTGGAACATCCCAGAATGAGTCATATCAATAGTCGGGTCAAACACAACAAACACAACAAACACAAATCCCAGTCAGACCACATGTGCAGTTTGCAATGCCTGCAAACAATCCTAATTATCGACCTCACCCAACTGTTGACCCAAGACATGGAATTCCTGCCCCAGTCCGACCACCGGTAGTAAGAGGACCAGGCATACCCATAGGAAGACCAATTTTCCCAGTAATGCCTAGACCACCTGAAGCAGGAAGAAGATTAAGGCCAATTCAAGTTGCTAAATGCATGAGGAACCACTACGATGGCTCTAGTGAACCTTACAATCATATAGCTGAATTTAAACAAGTAATCAGGGCCGAACAGGTAGAAGACTTCTTGATCCAATATGAGTCCTTTGGTCTTACATTGTCAGACACCGCATTAGCATGGTTTCAGCCATTGGACCCTAATAATTTTCAAAACATGGAACAAGTCTATCAAGAAATGATAGAGGAATTCACTAAGTTAGGAATTAAAAACAACTCATCATCATTGATTCATAGCTTTAAGCAAGCCCCTACCGAATCAGTGAGATTGGCAGCAAGAAGATTCAAGCAGTATGTGGACAGATGCCCAGTAAAAGAGAGACCTACCCAAAATAAAATGGTGTCATTATTTTTGGAAGGATTGTTGAACGGATCTTTGAGATCATTGGTATATGTAAAGAGAGTTCAGACTTTGCAAGAATGCATGAAGGAATGTATAGACCTAGAGGACAACCTAGCAGAAGATTTGAAAATACCTCAAGGTAGTTTGAAAAGTGAAGATTCGGCCAGTAGCACATCAATCCCTAAAAACAATGTAGAGGAAATAGCTGATTTGGTAGCAAAGAAGTTGAATGTTCAAGGACAAAGGAACTACCCCAGTAACCCTATGAGAGTGCCCATGCTCAGAAAATGCATGCAGTGCGGAGGTGATCATCCTTCTCACTTGTGCACTAGGGGAGTAGTCCCAACACCTGCTTATGCTTACCATAGACCTATCGTCCCAAGACCTCTACAATATTGCAGTATAGAACAAGAATATACAAATCACAATACAGAAAATTGCCCTTACAATAGGCAATCAAGACCAGCACAGCCATACATGAGACCTTACGGATACCCTCAGAGAGATCAAGGAGGTGAAGCCTTTAGATATCCCACTTATCAACAGCAGGCACCAGTGCCACGACCATATGTGTATCAAGGATACACCCAACCACAACCAGTACTAGGACAGCAACCGCCCCATCCTCAGAATGTTGTCCCAGTCAAGATAGCTCAACCTGAAGAAAACCTAGAGAGAGCGATAGTCCCAGCCACACCTTTGACTAGTAATGAACCATATGACTCGTTTTATGACCCTAGTCAAGGAGCATATCCCAATTCTGAAAGCTCTATGATGGAATATGGACAACTGTACAAACCGTATGCCT
Source organism: Ceratopteris richardii (assembly GCA_020310875.1). Taxonomy (NCBI): domain Eukaryota; kingdom Viridiplantae; phylum Streptophyta; class Polypodiopsida; order Polypodiales; family Pteridaceae; genus Ceratopteris; species Ceratopteris richardii. The sequence goes on along the minus strand of CM035437.1, from coordinate 28,204,617 downwards.
ATGGCATGGAAGTACCGGATAGTCATATGGATATGAGCAGGACTATGTGTCACTAATGTACACAGCTCCTAGAGCAACCATACCGCCCTGACCCATCAACAGACCGCCTGTACCCAGAGGACCATGCTATAGATGTGGAGGTGATCACTACATCAGAATGCACATTACCAAACCCACCACCACCACAACGAGTTTGGGAAGGCTACTGTAGTGATTGTGGTAAGGAACACCTTTTCAGAGACTGTCCCAAGAACCCTAACAAGGTTACGTCCAACGTGCAAATCAATGTGATAGAAGTAATTGAGTCATCAGGGAGTGATAAGGAATACACTGTACCACTGAAGGCGATAACAAGAGCCAAAGCTAGAGAGACCCCAGAAAAAATGGAAAAACACAATCAAAGTGATCTAGAGATGAACACACCCACACCTCAGAGAGTGGAAGACTCGGAAGAGCCTGAAAAAAATGTTGTAAGTAAAAGAACCCAAAGATGGAAGAACCGTAGAGATAGGATAAAAGAAAAGAAGTTACTGTAGAAAAAGGAAAATGAGAAGAGCGAACAAAACCTAAAAGAGGAACAAAAAGTTGAAAAAGAAAACAAAAATGAAAAGTACAAAAAAGAAGAGGTAGGATCCATCTTAGCGGATCCCATGCCTGAAGAATTAGCCATGTGGATTCAAGCATACAAGGCACGAATAAGAGTAGGACCGACCATCGAACAACATGAAAGAGAATATCCTAGAGGTGACCTAGAGAAAGAGAGGTTGGAGATCTGCATTTCCCAACAGACCCTAGAAAAACCTGCATTGCCATTACCTAATAACCGAATTTCTGAAAGAGAATTCCAAGAATGCGCCTTCATTAATGACCAGGAAAAAAATGAAGTAAGTAAGACACAGAATGGCAATCATTGGGAGGAAAAAAAGGAAGGATCCGTTGTTCCCGAAGTAGAAGGAGAATGGCCTAAAGATTTGTGGGCTCGAGTCCAAGAAGACAGATGGAAGAAAGTAGAAGGAATTGAACCACCCTTCGAAGAACTAGAAGCAGAAAACGAAATAGAGGGTTCAATACCTGAATTAAATTCAGAAGAAATATTACCAATGGATCCTAGTGACAAAGGAGATGAGGGAGTAAAGGAATTGCCCAATTACACAAGGGAGTACGAACATAATTCAGAATTGTATTGCATCCCCTCAATAAGGAAAAAAGAACCGAACCCATCCGTCCAAACATCGGACATCATACAACACCTTAGAAAGGTAAAAATCCCTTGTACCTTAACATTAGAAGAATTGTTGAAGGTCAAACCACATTTGAAGGAGAAATTAACTAATCAACTGGAAATCAAGAGGGAAGAGAAAGAGATATCGGATGAAGTAAACACTGTAAAGATCCCGGTGGATAAGGTAGGAGATTTTAGTGAGGGAGATGAAGGAAACACTTGCCTTCCAATTACATATAGGGGATATACCACCAAAGCCATCTTAGATTCAGGAGCTGGTGTAGGCATTGCTACTAGAGAAATCTGGGAGAAATGGGGAAAACCAACTTTAAGACCAACGCGTATGAAGATACAAATGGCCGACGGACACACAGAAAGACCCTTGGGATTATTGGAACGAGTAGTTTTCACCACATGCGGAGTTGAATTTGAACACACCTTAGCAATATGTCAATTTGAAAGGGCGAGCAATTATGAAATGATACTTGGAAGACCTTTCATGAGACAGTTAAAGGTTGTGCAAGATTGGGGAAAAGATGTTGTATACCTACAACATGAAGGAACCACCACAAGAATAAATCTTCACACTTATACATATCAAGATGTTCCTCCCTTACAATGGAATCGAATTCATAAGGAAGAAGACGACCAGTCAATTCACAGCATAGGTTCTAGTGACCAATCTTGGATGAACGAGGACACTCATCTATGGATATGCCAAACTGCCAAAAAGGAAGAGAATAGGAGAATGGGATGGCAGCAAGGGCAAGGTGTAGCTAGGTCTGTGCAAGATCCAGCTTACATGCCTCAAGTCTTTTTAGATGAAGAGTTTGAACCTCATGGTTGGATGGATATTTTAGCGACCCTCGATGTATGTGTGAACGAAGAAGTAATAACTATGAATGAATGTATTGATGAGGAAGGATATGACGTTAGTCTATATATAGTAGTCCTTCAGGAAGCTGAAGAAGGAGAAGTGATAGAGAAAGAATGGAAGGAGGACTATGAGAGCATTGAGATGGAGCCAGAACCGATGGAACCAGAGGACGAAAATCAAAACATAGGAACCATAGCTAACGAAAACAACCAGGAACCTAAATAGGAAGAAGAGCGGGAGACCAAACAATACATCTGAACTAGTCCAAAAGCTCATTTTTGAGCTTTACATTTTTATGAAACATTGTACTAAGAGCTTTTAATAAAAGGATTCCATTGTTCTACTCTTTATCTTGCCTTGTGTGCATGTGTGTGTGTGTGTGTTCATGTGAGTGCATGCTAATGTGCTTCTCATGCACTTGTCCTCTCTACTTGATCATGGTCATCATACCATCCTCAAGTCTCCGCGAATTAGAGGTTGATCTCCTCATGTTGGTATTGCCATTGTGCTAGAGTGACACGAAATTCGGTGCCATTGTTAGGAAGCATGATTTGAGCACGAGGTGTGATGGTAGGACATAACATCTTGACATTAGAATCATAGACAAGTGGGTAATTTTCTATTTCCTTTAGTTTTTATCTTCTTCATCACCATCTCTACCACCTCTACAACTTCCTACCTTCATCTTGTTCATCATGAAAAAATCACCTTTTTGGTCATATCACAATCAACCACCTCATCTTGCTCATTTCACTTGTGAGAGAGAGCAAAAAAGTGATTGTGTGCACTTTGTTTTTGCATTTTTGTGAGCTTTTATCATCGGTTTCAGCTTCAATAGCAATAGTAGCACCATCATCAGGTATGACATAACTATGTGCATGGCTTGAGATGATGACCTCTGTATGTCACTATAGAGAAAAGTTTCATATTTTGCATTTGCATGTTAGGCACGATAGACAACACCATACGCATATTCCAAATCATTAAAAATAGTAGAAAAATTCCCTTTTTTTGTCCAACGTGATAGATGGAAGCCATCATAGACCCCATCCATAATGATAGACATTGTCTATCATGACAGATAGACTCCCGTGATAGTGACCATTTATCATGATAGATCCATCCATTGCGACAGACAACTCCGCATGACAGATGATAGACAACAGACACCATCTATCATGATAGACCGGACCCTATGGTAGACTCATCTATCACCACAAACACCCATCTATCATGATAGAAAAGAACCATGATAGATGATACATGACTGATAGTCTCTATTGTGATAGACCCATCTATCGCGATAGAGACATCCATCATGATATCCTAATCTATAGCAATAGACATACATCCATGATAGAGTCAATCTATCATGACTTGGGAAATTACTAGATGCATTCAAAGCTCAATGCATTTCCCAAGAATGCATCTAGGTTACACACTAACCATGTTAACTCTCACCCACACTAATCTCACACTTCACTCACTAACTAATTCACACTGCACAAAAAAAACGTTCAAAGGGTATCATGTTGGTATTGTAAAGGGAACAAGGTGTCATCAAGTTTCGGATACAATAGTAATGTGATTCTTCTTCTTTTAGCAGATATACAAAACATCAAGTACCTCAAAAACCATGGTTAAAGCAAGTGCTAATTCCTACACATGTGCTAGTACTCAACCCATACATATTAGCACCTTGCCTATCTCTGAATGACCGAAAGAGAGGTCAGACGCAATAGTGCACTTGTAGACCATCCTATGCAAGAACTGCTTACAGGAGATACGACCAAAGTTAGCCCTCATTTCTATTGGTTCAAAAAGATGCTAGGACCCCTATGAGATGCTACCTATATTTGGGAAGTGAAATGTAATAATGTATGGGGGAAAGTATCAATTTTTCAAACGAGAGTTCAAGAAACTAGATAATGTCAAGGAACTCCAACCCATTTGGAGGAGGGTAGGCTTGAAGGCATATTTTAGTGCATGATTTCCTAAACCTACTTATATTTGGTGCTAGCAATGTCAAGAATGTGCCACACACCTTTTTCATCCCCTCCTTGATGCATGGAAATGAGTTAAAGAAGTTGATGTTGTCCCTTAACTTTGTGAGAGAGGTGCATGACATGCAACGAATGCAGTTCCTACTGAAAGGGAAATGCTAGTTCCAGAGATCATGAAAAATAGGAACCTTACCAAGATCAAGGAACGCCTACTATAGAGAAAATTCATTGAGATGGCAGAGATGCTCAGGCACATGCATTGATAGCCTTGTCTCTCAAATGTGCCATTATTCCTCACATTCGCTCTTGCAGAATAGCTAAGGATGCTTGTGATACACTTACCACTTTGTACCACGCTAGGAAGGAGGCTCATGTTGCTTACCTCCGAAAACAGTTGGAGAGTGAGCATATGAATGAAGGTTATTCTATGGATAGTTTTCTAACAAACATCAAAGGCTTGAAGGAACAGTTGATTTCTACTGATGAAGTTATACCAAATAGCTCACTTGTGTAGACAGTTCTGAATGGTCTTCCTGATTCATATTAGAGTTTTGCTTCTACTCTTTCTTTGATGATGAAAGGCAATCCAAATGCCTTGTCATTTGAGGAGTTAGTATCTATTCTATTGCAAGCAGATCAGTCTAGGCAGAACAGGTCCATTATGCGTGTTGCAGATCAAGCTTTCTTAGCTAGTCAGAAGGGCAAAGGTAAATGGAGCTCATCTACTAGTAAGCAAAAATTTGCAAATGTTGCACATTCGAAGAAGGAAGAAAAAGATGACAAGAAATAAAAAAATCATAAATTCTTTTGTAAGTACTGTAAAGCAAACGATCATGTCATAAAGAACTATCGAAAATTGGCTGCAAAAGAGGAAAACAAAAGAGAGGTTGGAATGGTTGTTGCAAAGGCCTCTACACCAAAAATAGAGTCTACTAATCTTGTGCAGAATGAAGAATGGGTGTTTACTACTGTTTGCAGTTTTGACCCATCTTCTCCTGAAGAGTGTATGTCTGCAATAGATTAAGATGTTTGGTACTTTGATAGTGGGGCAACCAAACATATTACCTCGCAGAGTAGTTTCCTCACTTCACTTGAGCCTGTCCCTATAGGAAATATTGTCACATGTGCCAACAACTCCTCTTATCTTGTCATGGGAGTTGCTAAGATCATTCTCACTACTCTTGATGGTAGTCCTTTCACTTTGTCAGATTCTTTATTTATGCCACTATGTACCCTAGTATCAAGTTAGGGACTTGAGGAGAAAGAGACTATACCTCAATCCCCTACAAGTGCATATAGTGGGGATTCATGCTTTAATTATCCATCCAAGAAGTACCATAACCTAGCCGAGTGTATAAGGACATGCATTCAAATGATGGTCAATGCAAAAGTGAACTAACAAAGGTGCAAGAAAGTGTAAAATATCACATTCAAAGCTTTCATGGTCGGCTATGGTGTCATGATACCTAGAGCAAAAGCCAACAGTAAATAGACCTTTTCTCTCAGCTTAGAACTTGGAAAATAGCGAATAGCAAGTTCTTTTCAAAGATCTTGAGAAGATGCATCCAATGATGTATTTTCACTTGATTTTAACACTTCTGCTTCAAGCTATGAGCAAAATATTGAGCCACAGGAATGACCTACCTATGCTTTAGCACTTCCCACACTTCGCACACACATTATCAACAACAAACAAGCTCTAGCATGGATAGACAACACTTCAATACACTCTTTTCAAGCATCACACATGCATGCAAGCTCACAAGCTAGAAGATACAGAGAGGAAAAGACACAAATTCGAAATTCTGTGCTCTTGATTCTCACAATGGCAAAAAGTTCTTACAAAGAGTCACAAAATGACTTATATATTTGTGCCCTAAAAAATGGTCCTTCCACACAAGAGACTGACACTTTATTGACTAAAAGACTAATTCCCTACTAAATTACAAGGGTAATGATTCAGATATCTATCGATATGCATCTAAAGGATTCCTCTAGTGCATTTACATTGGAAAATATATTACAAAGTGACTATGTTACAAAAATAAAGTATCCAAATCGGAAAAATTTTGGGGTCCTTTTTCTCTGCATCTCTACTCTTCTTTGCTCTACAACACCCTCCCCTTCTTTGTCTCTGTCATCCCTTGACACGCTTTGCTTCTTGTCCCTAGTTCTGTGCATGTAGTCGATCTGGTTCCTTATTAATTGATAGCCTCTTTATAGTTGACCACTGTCAGCTCCTGTGGAAGTCATAATGATATGAGTTTACCAGTGGCCAAGGAACTGATCATAACTCAGGACCTATGGCATTGGTTTTGGCCTGTTAAGTGGGGCTACCATGCACACAACCAGTGGAAGGTATGAAGGTGTGGATTTTCAGCCTTGGATCTGGACCTCCTAAAGATCAAGAGGTTGAAGCACCTTCTGGGGCTCAGGATTTGCCGGATATCTTCTTGCACTTCTTCATGGGTAATTACTAGCCTTAATCCGTCCTTGCCTATTGTGTGCTTCCCACTATTGTGTTCCCTTGCGGGGCTTTGTGCAGAGATGGATGTTGTGTGCCCCTACTGGGCTTCCTACAGAGACATGTCTTCAAATATATTCTATTCAATGAAGCTTCTATCTTGATCTTCTTCATGTTTTCTTTTTGCTTGACTCTCCCTCAACACCACCCCCTCTTGAACTCTATCATTCCCGACAGGCTTTAGAATCCAGTGGCATGAGTACGTTTGAATCACTTTCTGCTCTCTGTGATTTAGCAAATTAGCTTCACATACCATTAGTTCATGCCATTGAGATGATTTGACTCCATCATCTGGTGCCTATCTATGATTTGCAAAGAAGCTTAGTTCATAAGTTAGCAGTCTAGCATTTAAGTTGGACATGATCTTCATAAAAATTTTTGAGTCCATCTTAAAAAACCTTGTAAAAAACACTTCCTCAAAGGTCTGCATGTATGGACTTGGAAGGAACATGAGGCATGAATATAGTGCCATAATCGTAAGTCTGCCTGGAGTTGTAGATAAATAAAAAACTAAGGCATCTGGTCCTTGATTAATGTCGATAAAATTTAAGAATGTATACTACGCATGTTTGAATACCTTTAGAACTATGAGGAGCATGCTCAATATCTTACTGGTCATTTTGATAGTTAAATTTGGCACTGCGGCGTTTCTGGATAGCCAAAATTCTATAGTCTTGACCATTTACTCTTCTGCTGGTAGATATTTTCGTGGAGGACTAGGCAATAACGGATAATTTAGCCATTGATTATTTAATGTACCTTGGCGCTGTGCTTCTCAAAACTACATCCAGGTATGTCTTCGCAAGACTGGGCAAAAAGCAGGATTCACTTGACGTACATATGGTGGTGCTTCCCAATGTACTCGTAAAGTTGGATTCATTTCCAAAAATTTTCATCTCCAAATCGAATCTTCTTTGTAAAGCTCAACTTGTGTATACATAAATGTCTGTAAATTGAATTGTAGATCCCGATCGTGTTCTTTATTAGTCATTTTCTTGATATATTGTCGCGTTTCTTCTTTTAGCAAGCCGTAAGGTATATTAGATGGCTTCAAAATTTGCTTGAGGCTTTTATTCTTGATCTGTGCTTCTTTCATGACTTTAATCACTTGATCTTCAAATTGTTCTGTAAGTAGGGACACCCATAGTGCCCGCTCCTGGTGGCTTAGTTTTGCAATAGTTCGATCACTTTGTTCAATTTTTTGCTCTACTCCCTCCTTGATAGGTGAAACATGCATGGGGGAAGAAAGAGGATGTAACTCAGTCTCCACAGTAGTCTCTTTGGAGCTTGGAACTACTGGTGTCCCCGTTGTTGCTTGTTGTTTTATTTGAGCTTCTAATTGTGCAATGAGTTCATCCTTTTCTTTGATTTCAGGGGTAGCCTTTTTTAGTGCTTCTTTGACAGTCAAAAGTTCATTTCTTATTGCGGCTATTTGATCGGCATCTTCATTATGTACCATAAGAAGTTTGTCTTTAGTGGATTTCCATTGCTTTCTGAGTTCATTAGTGTCATGCATATACTTTCTTTCCCATTCTTCTATGATAGCTCACTCTTGTTTCAACTGATTTTCATACTTCGCCATTTGATCTTCCAATGCCTTTGTGTCGCTTGCAATCGCTGCTTGTGCTTCTATGGGTCGGTTGCACATGATGGCAGTCATAAGTTCTTTATTTCAATTTCTTAAGTTGTCTGCTTCATCCATATATTCTCTCATTTGAGTTTCAAGCAGCTTACTTCTGGCATTCATTCTTGCTTTTTCTGCTTCACCTGCTTCATATTTACTTTGTAGCTCTTTGAGTTGATCTCAGAGCTTCTTGTTTTCCATCGTTAGCATGGTGCATTTATCCTTGGCTTTTTGAGCTTCTACTTTCATGGCCGAGAGTGCCTTTTTAGCTTGAATTAATTGTGTAGACAAGTTTTCACTCATTACCTAGAATTGGCTTCTCTCTCTCATAGCCTTGTCATAGTCTACATCCACTTCGAGCATTTGTTGTTGCGTGTCCATAGCCGTTTGTATCATTTTCTTTACTATCGGCTTTAATCAAGCTACATCCACATTTAACCATGTTTTGAGGATACTTGGTTCTTCCCTTGTTCGAACATCTTTGCCTTGTTCCACATGGGTAGTTTCATTGTGCAATTGTCTTATCTGAAGGTGCACTTCTCTCTCTATTTCCTCTTCTTCATTCATGGTCAATTTGTAGCACTACCTCGAAAAGTGACATCTAATGGAGAGGGTTCTACCACAACGTTGATTGGTGTGAATGGCTAGGGTTCCTCCACTTTTTCTTGTTCTTTTTCTTCCTTTGGTCTCTTTACCGGGGCCTCTCCATCTAAGTGAGTCTTTGTGATTTGAATGTTCGTCTCTTCATTCATTTTGAACACATGAATTCCTTCTTTAGGTGGTTCTTGCCTTTTTGTGTCCTTGATAGTTTCATCAGGAGCTTGGTTTATCTTGGTACCTTCCACTCCAAATTCATCCGTGACTTGATTCAATTCCTCCCGATTACCATCATCTTTTGAATCACTTTTAATGTCTATGTTCATCATAGATGTCTCTTGATCTTCTTTAGCTTCTGAGGATGAACTTGAGGTTGTTAATCCCAAATCTTTATAGGTTTCGGACTTTGATAATTTCTTTCTTTGAGGAATGTCTTTATGGGGCTGATGGTAATGATGCCCTTGTATTGGCAGATTGACTTGACCTCCCATATATTGGTGAGTTGCTTCTAATGCTTCTTGCAGCTCAGCTTATGTAATAGGCTTTGAATCTTCAAGCTTGGTCTTTGGCAGGACACGTGCTCTTTTGGGAGTAGGAAGTGATTCTTCTCCTTTAATCAGTTCTTGGAATTTTTTTGTTCCTCTCATGCATGGTTGAGAACTGGTCTCTGCTTCCTCTTCCAACTTTTGTTCTCTCTTCTTCCATGGTATAGTGGCCATCTTTGTGTACTTGGTCATTTCAAAGGATGTGGGCATCTGGGTCAGGTGCTCTCGGATTCCTAGTGCATGGTAAATGAAGATTGTTAATGCAATACTGCAATTTAAGAATTTCTTCTGTTGCCACTATTTTTTAGCTTCAAAGGTGCGCTCTTGGATATACGGTGTCAGGTTCACTTGGTTCCCAATCTGCTTGATAGCATGGGATAAAAGTTGTATGATAATCTTATGTGGGCGGTGTAGCGATTCACATTGGGAAAACAAAAATGTCACACTGACACCAGATTACAACATCAGAATTGCAATATATGCCCTACTTTGTACTGGTCATGGATTGCATTGTAGAGATAGAGAGAGTAACAGACTCATAACCAACATTTGCCACTTAGTTGGAACTTGGTGATGTTCTAGAGAGGGCTCAAAGGGGCATGATCTTTCAACCACATTGGCATCACAATTTGCTCGAGACTTATCCAAAAACGATGTGAACTTGGTCCACTATACCACTGCATATCATGTAAAATCCCTATTATAGAACTTTTGCCCTCAAAGTCTGAAAAAGTCTTGGATATTCAGATAATTTGAATTATCCATACTTTTCTCCACCTAAGGACCTCCTACAATGGCCTACATGGTGCGACCATTAGCCATTGGACTTCACGATTGAAGAATATGCCTGATGTAGCTGCTAAGATGTGTATGAAGAATTTCAAGCTCATGACGATGGTTTTCAAAACATTTTGCAAGGTAAAAGCTCCATATATCTTGACACTAGGTTTCAATGAGGGAAATTTAGATTTGGTTTACAATATGAGAACCACGCCTTCTGTAAATGCTATATATGCTTGGCACATGTGCATCAAATACTTACCTGCCTATTATAAAAAACATTTGAGGAAATGTTCTCCACTTTATTTTGGTAATATCATTAAGAGATATTCTTAGCAAGGCCCACCCATTTCTTACACCTCTTTTTTGTAGAGCAAGCATTGCATGCTAAGTAGTTACGAATCACACACTCAAATGTTCCATGTCCTCTAGAATGGGATCGACTCATGACAAACCTAGTGAAAAGACTCAAGCTCAAAGAACATGAATGGGCAACTAATGTGGTACAATATTACAATAAACACCCTCCACCACAAGGGTTTTCTAGGGATGACAAACACGAGAGAAGGGTGAGTGTTAGGGGTCAAGGCAGGTTAAGTCATCAAGCGAGCATGAAGCATGAAAGCTAGAGATAGGAGAGCCAAAGAGAAGAGCAAGAAGAAAAAAGCAGACAGAGTAGATAACGCCAATCAAGCAAGGAATAAGCCCATTTACTTATTGCCACACATCCATTATGTATACAAATAATCATTTTCATCACTAACCCTTATTTTAAATATCCATTCTTTATAGTTCAAACTCCATTTTGTTTAAGCCAAGGAGTCCTCGAGATTGGGAAATGTTAGAAGAAGCCTTCTATCAATTTCCATAATTTTTAGAGCTTATTTGAGCCTCAAAATTAGCTTAGGAACCTACTTCTTAACCAGGCCAAACACTGTTTGAACTACACCAAAGCTAGCCAAAACTATAAAAAGAGCTAGAAAGCTAATTTTTGGGATTAGCTAGTTGGAGAGTGAACTTATTCTTGAGAATTATATACTTTATTTGAACTTTCTAATAGAGGATTCCATTTTTTGTCTCTCTTTGTCTCACCTTGGAAGTGCATGTGTGTATGTGTGTGGATGCTAGTATGCTTCTCACCCACACACATGCATTCCACTTGTGACAGGGATGTACTTACATAGGACATGACCTGACTGAAGAAGAAGAACAAGAGTTAATCAAGTTGTTAGAGAGTATAGAGATGTCTTTTCTTGGAACTATAAGGACTTGAAAGGAGTGGATCTAGACTTATGTTCTCATAGGATCCCTATGATTTTAGATGCCAAGCCAACTAGATAGAAGCCATACAACTACAATGATAATTATGCAGGAAAGATAAAAGAGGAAATAGAGCAATTGATAAAAGCAAGATTCACCTATGAAATTGAGCATCTATTAGAACGAGCCACACACAAGGAAGTTTACAACTTCCTTGATGGATTTTTAGGCTACAACCAAGTATCTATTGCCCCAGAGGATCAACATAAGATGGCTTTTGCCACTGAGTGGGTATCTTTGCATTCTGTGTGATACCATTTGAGCTTGCCAATGTAGCTGCTACATTTCAAAGGTTGATGTGTCATGTGTTTAAGGACTTCTTCAAAAATAACTTAGAAGTATATGTGGATGATATGTGGCTCATTCCCACAACAAATGCACATCCCAAAGCTCAAACATGTTTTCTTGACCATGAGGTTCAAGTCTACTTGAAGCCAGAAAAGTATGTTTTCATGGTCAGGCAAGGCAAGATTTTAGAGTGTCAAAGAATGGAATCTTAATAGATGAAGATAAGATAAGAGCCATTTCTAAATTTGTTGGGCCAAAGATAGTCAAGGAAGTACAAGCTTATATGGGTCACTGTGGATACTACTGATGCTTTATCCACATGTATGCTATAGTTGCTAAGCCTTTGTACAAGCTATTGACTAACTTTGTGTGGAATGAAGAATGTGAGACATCTTTCAATGAGTTGAAAAGAAGATTGTGCTCAACCCCGACTTTGACAATGCCTTATTGGAATAAGTTGTTCCATGTTCACATGGATGCTTCCAATTTAGCCATTGGATGTGTGCTAGCACAACTGTCAAGTGAAGGGGATATTTTCTCCCCATCACATATGTGAGTAGGCAAGTGAATACGGTAGAACAAAATTATTGTTAGCTCATTAACTGGTTGATTTTTATGCACTAACACGCCCCATTTTAGTGAATATTTGTTTGAACATAGGTGTTCTGCAATGAGAATAGATGGCCGGTGATGATAAGATCTACTCAAATGTGGACACAAGGATCAAGAGCAGTAGAGGTGAAGCTATGCATGGTTTTCAGTGGATGGGGGTAGAGAATCACTTCAGAGAGAGGTGTTTTCAAGCTTGCGGTGCCATGAAAAGCCACATCTATGGGAGGAAGGGAAAATGAAATATGGTGGTGCAAGTAATACTTCTGAGGAATTCAATACGGCTGGAAGGTCAATTAAAACTGGCTTGCGAAGAAAGAAGCCAGCAGCTTCAGCTTCACAAAGAAATTGTTTATCATCACCTAAAATACGTTGCTGCAAAAAAAAAAAGAAAAGCCTCTTAAAAACCTTCAACGCTAAGGGTTGACAGTGACTATTATGCATGACAAAGGAGGAAGCGATGGTGTTTTTTACGAATTCAAAGAAGGCATAGAGAGAAATTAAGAGGCTCAAGGAAGAATATCATGATGTGTCAAGAATATGATGAGTTCATCTGCCATAGGACTGAAACGAAGAGCAACTTTGTGAGCACTTTAAGCAGCATGTTTATGTCCAAGGGCACTATGTGCTTTGTTGCTTACCGAATGACTATGGCAAAAGATGTACAATCTGAGATCAATGGTGCCATAGAAAGCTTGAAGGTGTTCATTATAATTCTAGCCAAGATTTTGCAAGTGGGAGGTCATATCCAGATGAAACCGGTGAAAATCATGAAGATACGAGTCTCTTGGGCACAGCGAATCCACCTCCGAAAGTCATACCTGTTTTCTATGGCATGCAACGTGACAGGGTTTGGCACCTATCTGAAGTGAAGGGGGGTCTGCTGCTGCCCGTGGGAAGGAACGGGTGGTGCTGGCAGCGCAATTGGAGGGGACACTCGGGATAAGGCCTGGAACTTGGAGGGAAAAAACATATAACTGCTGTTTCATTGGAACGAGGAAGGCTCCCTTCCTGATTGGCCGATTGCCAAACCTTCAGACAGTGGTCACCGTGTCGATGGTGAGTGCTTTGGCTTTCATTGAGAAAGAAGGAGCCGCTGTGTCTTCCGTGTAAGAATCCTATAGTAGAGCTGAAGAGAAGTACAGGAAGTGGGGTATTGACTCTGAACAAGGACACAAAAGGCAAGGGAGAAAAGAAAAGGCTCTGGCAGAGATTCTTGATCGTGCCCACCATCGATTCTCGAGTCTTGACTCTCGATGAAGCTCCTTGACGGTGGCGGGGTGCCTTCCATGGCCTGAACAGCTCAAGTAAGCTTAAGGATGTACATCTCGTAAGCATGGATAGGTGCGGTTGCAGACGTATGTAGCCAGAAATGTCATCCAGTTGTTTCCAAGTGACATGCTTACTACACTCATGTATTGATGTGGTCCTTGGAGCACTCATCAGGTTCTATTTTAGTGACATAGCAGTTTTCAGTGTTGGAAGGGAGGCATGCGCATCTCATATGACAAGTATCAACTCCCTGTGGTAGTAGTTGCACGAGAACAGTCCGCGACTTTGTGGAGATTCCTTCAACTTGTTTGAATAATGGGATATGAATCATTTGTGGATTTCAACCTTGTCCCAACAATGGCTGCTTCCCCAGATGTGGTCCACACCTTTCTTCTAGACTTGAGTGAAAAGATCCGGGATACAGCTGATGAGGTTTTCAGGAATTAAAGGTGCTGGAGAAATATGCACGTCAGGTAGAGGGTGCATTATTTAAGGGTCTGAGTCCATGGGATGAAGCGTTTTACATGTGCAATATGAAAGGGGATTCATTGGGTTTAGATCACAAGGTTGTAGCATCACTATTCAACGGTGCATCGAAGGTTTGAAATTGATTACAAGGTCTCTATTTGGTGCTGTTCTGAAGGAAGTATCATTAGCTCCTGGTGAGAGCTGGCATCCAGATGTTCAAAAATTTACCTTGCATCACCCTGCTGAAGGTGATATAGGGCATCTGTGTATTGATCTGTACTCTCGGCGTGGAAAATACCCAAGATCTGCTCAATTTGCTTTGAAGGGGGGCGCTGGAGAGAAAAAGGAAAGAAAGTCTGTACATCAATTGGAGGAAGTCAGATACTTCAGACTCGATTAATTGGGAAACAATGATATGGTGACATGTCGTGAATGCTATAAAAGCATGGGATTCCCTTTTACACCACCATATCTCAAAGACAAGAGCAATATCCTGCAAGGTTGCAATTTTGCTAATTCGGGGTCAAAGATTATGAACAAAATCAGTCGCCACCAGGTAATCCATTTTCATATTACGTGTTAAGACAATCTAGAGTCAGTGAAGCAGGTGATTCCTTTTAGAAAGAATTTGGAGATTTGCTCAGTACTTCTCATCAATACATTCCTTGCATGTGACATGCCTCGACGTTTGTAGGTTAATGTTAGTTGACTGTTTTCAACTTTGGCTTTGCTCCCTGGTAGCGAAGACTACAGTGAAAGATGGATGGTCTACATGTTCGAGGATTCAATCTCCTTCGTGTTCTCATTGGAATCCATGATGGATTGTCGATGCAGTTTTAATCATTTATGAAAATTCGTACATTTCAGAGATTGAGTTTGTGTCGAATTGTAAAACAAGCTTTGCTACTTTTCATCGTAGGGCTACAGTGCAGTTATAGATGTATTGGTTCAAATTATGGTAGTAAAGATAACAGTGAAATGTAGATGGACTACATGTTTGCGGGTTCATTCTCTTCGATGTTTTATTAGGAAGGGCATTTTCAGATGATTGATGAAAATGTGAAAAATCCTTGTACATGGTTCAGATGATTGATGAAAACGTGAAATATTCAGTGGGTTGAAATTATGCATTAAAGTTGTAGGATTAGCACTTTTCATCATGCTAACCAAAATGCATTTGTAATTTATAACTTGGCAATTATCAAGACCCTTGCAAAAAAAATGGTTTGAGCAAAATAAAATCTCGGGTAATCATCTTTTCATGCGGCGTAAGAGCTTATCATTTTGGTGCGTTTGCCGGAACATATGCGCTAGTGCATAGCCATAAGAATAATCCATTGCGAGATAATTGTGGGCTCTAGGTAATCCAAGTAGACCGATTGCGAGGGATTAAACCAAATAAAGCCTCGTGTAATCATCTTTTCCTGCGGCGTTAGAGCGGATTCATTTGGTGCGTTTTCTGGGAATTGGCTTAGCACATCTCATCGAGAGTGCTACGAGTTTGCTTGGTGCCCCAATTGTGTGGCACAGCCAAGTCGATCCCAAATCTGCTTCAACCTTCATTAAAGACATGGCCCAACAAAAGCCAGCATGTGGTTTGGAGAATGCCAATATGAGGCAACCAAATTTTGGACAAAATAGGAGATTGATAGATTCTCATCCGACCATGAGACGTCATTTGAACCGAGGGTGGCGATTTGGCCCAATATCAAATTATGTGAGATGCTGGTGTTGCGAGCAGATTGGGCATATAGCCAAATATTGCCCTCGTGTATGCACCCCGTTGGATTTTGTCCCCACATGTGAGGACTGCGGGAAAAAGAGACTATGCGAGCACGTGTGTGGCTCAAAAGAGATGACTGACACAAAGGTCGCAACGAATCAATCGGATAGGTGTTTATCCTCTTTGTATGTGGAAGTTGACAAAGGTGGAGTCACTTCGTCAACGGAGACTGCGAGAGCAAGTGAAAGCAAGGACACTGGATCTCATGATCGAGACTTGGTAGAACTCGTAAAAAGCTTGGAATGTCAAGTCAATTTGCTTCAGGTAGAGCGAGATAACGAGAGGATCAAAATAGAGAAATTAGAGGAAAATCAAGTGAAAATGGCCGAGATCCTAGGAACTTGGGAAAAGCAAGTACGAATGTTGGAAAATGAAAACAAGGAAAGGAAAAGAGTAAACAAAAGCTGGAGGCAAGATCTTGTGAAGCCCGAGAGTGAAAACGTGGTCTGGGACTTGAGATCCGGCTTGATGGTAGCCGACTGTTTTGGAGTTGCGATCGAAGAAGAGCTCTCAAGAGACGAGGATGACCTAATGAGGAGAGTCGAAGGAATGGAGCAGGAAATCGAGAAGGTACAAAGCATAATCTGTCGATACAGTGATCAAGCGGGTAAGGCATGTGACGAGTTCCACCTGCAGTTAGAAAGAATGAAAAGTGCCCAAGCGGAGAGTGATGAGAAAATGAGACGTGTAGAGAAAGAGAATGCAAGGCTGAGTAGCAAGCTCGGTAGGTGGATGAATCGGAAAGACGATGAGATGCGAGTACAGGTAGAGGACCCGAAAGCAGGAAAAATGGAGGAAGAGCTGAAAGCGGTGTTGGATAGGTTGGATGCATTCGGAACGGAGTTAGAAAAAATGAAGAATGAATTGTTGAAGAAGGTAGATGATTTAAATGAAGAAAATATGAGTAGGATTTGGGAGGAAAGATCGATTAGAGAGGAAGTCGAGAAGTTGACTGTTCGAGTTGAGAAGAGGGAGGATGTTCCCCTCGAATCTGCAAAAAGGGTGAGAGAGGATAAAGAGATGGAGCAAATATGGAATCGGTTCCGAGGCATCGACTGTGACTTGTTCCAATATCAGAGTGATATTGAGCACAACAAACAAGGATTAAGGGACTTAGCGGCGAGGCTTGAATCATTGAGGAGCACAATGAGCAATAATAATTTTTCAGGTCATTTGTCGAATCATGTGGAATCTCTGCGAGGCAGAGGTTGGAGATGAAAAAATAGACGAGGCAATGGATGTTGGTGAGGATGGCTTGAGTCTGATTAGGGTTTGCTTTGTGGATTGCGAGTCAGAGATGTGAGGACGGGTGGACCAAGTATGTTGTACACTTAGGAACTGAAGTGACACTTTCTGAGGTTTCAGGTCGGCAAAGTAATTAGTGTGTGTGGGTTTTTGCGAGGACGGGTTGACCATGGCATTAGTGGCTGAATTTTGGCTTGAGTGGCAGCAAAGAGGAGATATGTCTCATTGGGATGTCCACGAGGGGATATATGTGTGTGTGTCGTGATTGGGATGGTTGGGAAAAGATCCTTTCTTTTGTCTCCTAACTCTCGAGATGCGGGAATGAAAAGAAAATGAGAAAAATATATGTTTGTGTATGTGTGAGTGTGGCTACGCGCCTATGTGGGCCGATAGGTGGGTGGACCCACTTTGGCCGGGTGGTCAAAGCCACGAACCGACGTCGGTTTCACATAGGGCTAGCTGTCTGTGTGTCCTGCGCTGCGTTGGGTTGGTAGATGGGTGGAACAAACTCGATCGGGTGGTCGAGTCCACGAGTCGCATCCAGCTTCGGCGTAGGCCGGCAAGTGTGAGTAAATATGAAAAAAAATGATGACAAAAGAAAAAAAAAATGAAAAAATGAATGAGAAGAATTCCTCGCTCGAGGGGGGACATAAGAGAGGTGAGAGAGCATGATGCTCGGATGGGAATATATGTGTTTGTGTTGTGGGGATTTAGGTTATGTGTGGGCTCCCGATGAAACATGTCAAATTGAAGCTTAAGCTCGGCTAGGGTTTTGGTTGCGATGTGTCTATGGAAAGCTTGGACTTGAGGAATCCAATCGTGCTTGTTGCATTGTTGTCTGCAAATCTTCCGGAAGTGTTCAGTCTGGCTCTTAGGTGGTATGACAACTTGAGAAGTCCTGAATCACGTCGACGATGAGAGTGATCTTGTTAGAGTGAGCTCGTGTTAGGCTTCAGTGGTCTTTGTCGTGTGTCCATCAATTTAGGAGTGGTGTGGTGGTGACCTAGCATATGATCTAGTCGACGAGTAAGAAAAACAGAGAGATAGACAGGAAGGCAAGTGGGAATAGGAAACCCTAGGTTGAAGAGGCATGAAAAATAAACAAGAGGACTCGATTGGAAATGGAAGAAGAATTGGGGGGAGGTGGCGGTATAGCCTCGAAGGTAGGAAAAATGAAATTCAAGGATGGTACTTGCTTACATATATAAGTTGTGTGTAGAAAGTGTGTTGATATGTGGAATAAAGATGTGTGACGTGTTGAATGAGTAGTCGAGAAGAGTGACGAGAGCGAATGTGGACATGTCTTCTGTTTGCATGTATGTATGTTGTGTGTGACGAGAATGCATGTGTGATGCGGATCATGATGTGTATGTGATGGAGAATGTTAATCTCCAAAAGAACAACTTATTCTTGTGATTAGAGCACCTCTATACCAAGAATAAGTCAAAAACTTTCATACATTTAGATGATCAACTTCTAATATTCAAAAGATGAACAAATCTGTGAAGAAGCTGATACACAGAAAAGTCTGCTGCACTATTTCCTTACATTTACTTATCAAATGTGTAAAGTTTTCCATGAAACTTTGTACGAATCATCTCTTAGAGTTTGCGCAACTATTCCAAGTTGAATCACTCCAAAAGATTAAGTGTAACTTGAGAAATCAACTTCTCAAGTTACCTATGTCAGAAACTATACTTCTGAGAAGTCGATTCTGACACCCCTAACTTCTTAACTTTGATTCTCACAGTATCTTACCCGTTTTGCCAAATGCTTTTAGCCACGAGTAGATCACCTTCCAACTTAAAGATTAAGTGCTTGCTTGCACAAAACTTTAAACTATGGAGTGAGCACTGACCAAAAGATTAAACACGAATTTTGCGCCTGTTTCAGAGAACTGTAGACATTCAACACATATGAATGTTCCTACTCATAATTCTCCTAGCCTGTTC
Source organism: Ceratopteris richardii (assembly GCA_020310875.1). Lineage (NCBI taxonomy): Eukaryota > Viridiplantae > Streptophyta > Polypodiopsida > Polypodiales > Pteridaceae > Ceratopteris > Ceratopteris richardii. The sequence continues at coordinate 28,185,508 of CM035437.1, read as the reverse complement.
ACAATTGGACTCTGAAATTCAGGTCACAGGCTCATCAACTAACAACTTAGATATCCTCAAAAGGATTTCACAAATGATCAAACACAGAAGGAGCAGACACGAAAAGATCGGGCGCAATATTTCTTCATTAACTCAGAAATTTACAACTGAGTAATGAGAGCTCACACATTTTCACATTCCTCTATCTCTTGACTTCTGATTAATGTCACATATGCTCTCATGTGCTCTCTCCTATGCCCCGACTTTTCTCAAGGTATTTATAGATAATTTGTACATAATTCTCACTGAACAAAAGTTCTAAGTCATCTATGACTATGCTAATGTACATATGTGTACAAGACAACATTCTGACTTCTTCTTTATTTTGCAACCTTCTTCCTTTGCTTCATTCTGACCATAAGTATTCTCCAAGACCTGTATAATCACCAATTTGTGATTGGTTTGCTCCAACAGCTCCCCCTCAATCACTAATTGTGATTATTCCATTCTTCTTCACTCCTGCCATTTCCTTGAATCTCTGTAGCTTAGGTCCATCCAAGCTTTTTGTCATCATATCTGCCACTTGTTCTTTTGTTGGAGTGTACATCACTTCAATCTCTTTATCAAGTACCTTTTCCCTCAAGAAATGATACTGTATCTCTATATGCTTGGTCCTGGCATGAAAAACAGGGTTAGCTGCCAAATACAAAGAACTCATATTGTCTCCAAAAATTATTGGAGTACTATGATCAATCTCAAAACTTTTCATCAAGGTCTTTAACCATATGACTTCTTTTGCAGCTTCTACCATTCCCTTATACTCAGCCTCTGTGGATGATAAAGCAACTGTGTGTTGCTTCTTTGAACACCAAGACACTAACTTGTCTCCAACATAACATAGATATCCATGAGTAGACCTTCTATCATCTGAGTCACCTGCCCAATCTGCATCACTAAACACTTTGATTCTTGTGTCAGAAGTGAAACCATAATACAAACCTTCACTTAGGGTTCCCTTGATATATCTGAGTACCCTTTGGGCTGCAATCCAATGAGTCTTCTTTGGACAATGCATAAATTGTGACAACACACCTACTGCATATGATAGATCTGGCCTTGTCAAGGTAGCATAGATTAGACTACCTACCAAACTCTGATATTTCTTCATGTCATTGAACTCTTCACCTCCATACCTGCTTAACTTATGATTTACCTCCAATGGAGTGGTTGAGGTCTTACAATCTTCCATGTTAAACTTGATCAAAAGATTCTTCAAGTATCTCTCTTGTGAAACATATACTCCATGTTGAGTATACACAATCTGCATTCCTAGAAAATAAGATAAGTTTCCCAAGTCACTTATCTTAAACTCCTTCTCTATTTGCTTCTTGAGTTCATTGATTCCTTGAGCATCTGTTCCTGTAACAATAATATCATCAACATAAATGCACATGTAAATATATCCATTTTCACTTGCCTTCACTAGCAAGCTACTATCTGCCTTTGATGCTTGAAAACCACATTCATTCAAGAACTTGACCAATCTGTAATTCCAAGCTCTTGGAGCTTGCTTCAACCCATATAAAGCTCTCTTGAGCTTACACACATAATCTGATCCAATTGACTCCATGAAACCTTCTGGTTGCTCCATATATACTTCATCTGCAATGTAACCATTAAGAAATGCATTCTTCACATCCAATTGTGATAATTTCCATCCTTTGCAAGCAGCAATAGCAATCAATGTCCTAATTGTAGACATCTTAGCAACAGGACTAAAGGTCTCATCATAATCTACCCCATAAGTTTGGGCATAACCTTTGACCACAAGTCTAGCCTTATATCTAGACACCTTACCATCTGCAAACCTCTTTGTTTTGTATACCCACTTGCATCCAATGACCTTCTGATTCTTTGGTCTTGGTACTAACTCCCAAGTTTCATTTTCAAGTAGAGCATCATACTCTTCTTGCATTGCCTTCTCCCAATTCTGTTTACCTTTGGCTTCTTCAAAAGTAATTGGGTCTTCTTCTGTTTTCACAATGTAAGCATAATCTCTTGTTGTTAGGAAAGATGTATCATAGCTATACCTTATAGGCTCTTTCCTTTCCCTTGTAGATCTTCTGATTTCTGCACTTCTTGATGTTTCAGCCTCATTTGATTCTGGATCAAATCTTGGCCCTTCTTCTACATGATCCTGCACTCTACATCTAGAGTCAACTTCATCAACAATTTCTTCACATACTTTTACCTTTGCCTTTCCTTTCCTTTGAATTTCTTCAACACCTGCATACTCATTTGGTGATCCTGTATACCACATGTTTTGCTCATCAAATGTCACATCTTTAGTAACAAGAAATTGCTTTGTGGATGGACTCCACAACCTGTAACCCATCTGTCTATCATCATATCCAATAAACACATACTTCTCTGCTTTTGGTTCTAGCTTATGTCTTAGTTGTGAAGGAACATAAGCATATGCAATACATCCAAATACTTTACAATGATCAAGACTAGGCTTCTTACCCCACCATGCTTCATAAGGGGTTCCTCCATCCAAAGCTTTGCAAGGCAACCTATTCACAAGGTATGTTGCAGTGTTAATAGCTTCTGCCCATAAGTAATTTGGACAATTCTTTTCCTTCATCATGGCTCTTGCAAACTCTACAAGAGTCCTATTCCTCCTTTCTGCTACTCCATTTTGTTGAGGGGAGTACCTGCAAGTCACTTCTCTTTTGATACCTGCATTCCACAAATAATCATCAAACTCTTTTGAGAAATACTCTCCCCCTCCATCTGATCTTAACCTCTTTAGCTTTTGTCCTGTGATCCTTTCTGCATAAGCATGGAAATGTTTGAATGTCTTGAAGACTTCTGATTTATCCTTGATTACATACAAAGTAATCCACCTGGTTGCATCATCAACAAACAACACATAATATCTGGATCCATTTATGCTATAGTCCCTTGAGGGACCCCATACATCTGTATGAACCAATTCAAGCATGTTTGAATACTTGTACCCTGATTTGTTATAAGAACTTTTATGTGCTTTACCTAATTGACAAGCTTCACACTTGTACACCATATGTTGCCCTTCAATGTTTGGCAATCCAAGCACCACCTGATTCTTTGACATCTCCTTTATAGCTCTCTCATTGAAATGACCTAGCCTTTTATGCCATAGGTCTAATTCAGACACCTTTTGACCTCCATAGGTAAACAATGCATGTCCCACATTACCTTGGACTTTGAGAGTAAACAATCTTCCTTCCTTTTTACCTGCAATTATGGTTCTATATCCCTGATTTGGATCTTGTACATAGACACCATCATTTGTGAATTTTACTTCATAACCTTTCTCCACAATTTGCCCTACACTTATCAAATTTTTAGGAATAGTAGGGACATAAAGTACCTTGCTCAGAAGTGTACTTCCACTCTTTGTTTTCACTGATCCAATGCTCTCCACTTTATGTTTGGTATTATCACCTGTTTGAACTGTATGTCCATTCACCCTTGCTTCCATATCAGTCATCAAGGATAGGTTCCCACTCAGATGGTTGCTGCACCCTGAGTCAATATAAAACACTCTTTGATCATCTCCCATTGATTCATGAGTTGCATTCAGGATAAGAGTCATGTCATCCTTCTGATCTGATGCATAATTGTAATAATTATTGTTGTAGGACTGAGATTGGAAGTTTCTTCCACCTCCTCTTCCATATGTTGTCCTACCTCCTCTTCCTCTGAAGTTGCCTCTTTGGTTTCTGCCTCCTCTACCTCTTTGACTATAATTCTGATTGTTGTATCCTCCACTTTGATTATTATACCAACAATCATTTGCCAAATGATTTGTTCTGCCACAAATCCAACAAGCTTTAGCATTATCTTTGTTCTTACCTCCTCTTCCTTTACCTCTGAAATTTGTCTTTCCTTTTGTGAAGTTGGCTTGATTTGAATTCCCTTCATCATCATTTGATTGCTTTCCTTTGCCATTCTTTTTCTTGTCTTTGGAGTACATAGCTTGACTTGTACTTCTATCATTGTCTCCTTTAAGATCCTGCTCAAAGGTTAGCATGTGTCCTAGCAATTGATTAAGGTCAGGAGTAAAGTGATCAAGTGACAATTCTATGGACAAGATAAAAGGCTTCCACTTCTCATCACCTCTTAGACCTGTAAGTATTTGTCTTACCAACTTTTCTTCTTCAATATCTTCATCCACTGCTCCCAAGCTATCTGCAATATCTTTCATCCTTGCCACATAATCTGAAATTGATTGTGAGCTCTTCTTCTTGAAAGTTGTGAACTCAGCCCATAGTGAAGACTTCCTTGACTTAGTTGTATTTTGGAAATGCTCTTCCAAGGCATTCCAAACATCTGTGGCACTTTCCAAACCTCTGATGTGAGGTAGAAGGTAATCATTTACAGACATGTAGATGATACTCCTTGCTTGAGCATCTTTTCTCATCCAAGTCTTCAACATTGCAAGTTCTTCCCTAGTAGGAATACTTGGATCTACAAATTCTGGTTTTTCTTCATCTCCTGTAATAAATGATATAAGATCTTTGCTCATGAGGTGTGCTTCCATCCTCATGGACCATGCTGGATAGTTCTCCCTATCTAGCTTATCAATCTGCAAGCTTTCTCCCATCTTGTATCCACCTGTGTATTGAAATCTTCAAGCTTTACAAACAATGTATGTACCTTTACTTCGAATTGAACTCCTTTTGCCTTTCTTGATGTCAATTTGTCTTCTCCTCGAGCTTTGGCTCCAAGCTTTCACTTCTTGATCCTTCAAATGTTAAATCTCTTGAATCTGCAGCAATCGGGATCCTCCTTTTCTTCAAATTGATGTCTCCTGCTCTGATACCACTGATGGAGAATGTTAATCTCCAAAAGAACAACTTATTCTTGTGATTAGAGCACCTCTATACCAAGAATAAGTCAAAAACTTTCATACATTTAGATGATCAACTTCTAATATTCAAAAGATGAACAAATCTGTGAAGAAGCTGATACACAGAAAAGTCTGCTGCACTATTTCCTTACATTTACTTATCAAATGTGTAAAGTTTTCCATGAAACTTTGTACGAATCATCTCTTAGAGTTTGCGCAACTATTCCAAGTTGAATCACTCCAAAAGATTAAGTGTAACTTGAGAAATCAACTTCTCAAGTTACCTATGTCAGAAACTATACTTCTGAGAAGTCGATTCTGACACCCCTAACTTCTTAACTTTGATTCTCACAGTATCTTACCCGTTTTGCCAAATGCTTTTAGCCACGAGTAGATCACCTTCCAACTTAAAGATTAAGTGCTTGCTTGCACAAAACTTTAAACTATGGAGTGAGCACTGACCAAAAGATTAAACACGAATTTTGCGCCTGTTTCAGAGAACTGTAGACATTCAACACATATGAATGTTCCTACTCATAATTCTCCTAGCCTGTTCACAATTGGACTCTGAAATTCAGGTCACAGGCTCATCAACTAACAACTTAGATATCCTCAAAAGGATTTCACAAATGATCAAACACAGAAGGAGCAGACACGAAAAGATCGGGCGCAATATTTCTTCATTAACTCAGAAATTTACAACTGAGTAATGAGAGCTCACACATTTTCACATTCCTCTATCTCTTGACTTCTGATTAATGTCACATATGCTCTCATGTGCTCTCTCCTATGCCCCGACTTTTCTCAAGGTATTTATAGATAATTTGTACATAATTCTCACTGAACAAAAGTTCTAAGTCATCTATGACTATGCTAATGTACATATGTGTACAAGACAACATTCTGACTTCTTCTTTATTTTGCAACCTTCTTCCTTTGCTTCATTCTGACCATAAGTATTCTCCAAGACCTGTATAATCACCAATTTGTGATTGGTTTGCTCCAACAGTATGCTGAATATATATGTGTGATGTGGATCAAGGATATAATTGTCTTTCCATTTTGGTTGTAAATGTTATTGTGATTTGATGAAGAAAGGTTCTAATGTTTTAATGAAGTTTGCAGACAGGTGGACATGTCGATGAAGATGCGAGAGGATGGACAAAGATGGTAAGTGAAATGATTGAATTTTGGTACTAACAAATGATTGTATGAGGGTGATTGCAGGTGCTACATTGAGGAAGAAGAGAATAGGCATACAAGGTAAAGATTTGTATTTGAGTGAGTGATGATCACATGTTGGATAACTTGAGTGCAGGTAGCATATCGCTCGTCGAGGACGACTTCGCAAATAAGAAGAGGGGAGTATGTTAGCTCATTAACTGGTTGATTTTTATGCACTAACACGCCCCATTTTAGTGAATATTTGTTTGAACATAGGTGTTCTGCAATGAGAATAGATGGCCGGTGATGATAAGATCTACTCAAATGTGGACACAAGGATCAAGAGTAGTAGAGGTGAAGCTATGCATGGTTTTCAGTGGATGGGGGTAGAGAATCACTTCAGAGAGAGGTGTTTTCAAGCTTGCGGTGCCATGAAAAGCCACATCTATGGGAGGAAGGGAAAATGAAATATGGTGGTGCAAGTAATACTTCTGAGGAATTCAATACGGCTGGAAGGTCAATTAAAACTGGCTTGCGAAGAAAGAAGCCAGCAGCTTCAGCTTCACAAAGAAATTGTTTATCATCACCTAAAATACGTTGCTGCAAAAAAAAAAGAAAAGCCTCTTAAAAACCTTCAACGCTAAGGGTTGACAGTGACTATTATGCATGACAAAGGAGGAAGCGATGGTGTTTTTTACGAATTCAAAGAAGGCATAGAGAGAAATTAAGAGGCTCAAGGAAGAATATCATGATGTGTCAAGAATATGATGAGTTCATCTGCCATAGGACTGAAACGAAGAGCAACTTTGTGAGCACTTTAAGCAGCATGTTTATGTCCAAGGGCAATATGTGCTTTGTTGCTTACCGAATGACTATGGCAAAAGATGTACAATCTGAGATCAATGGTGCCATAGAAAGCTTGAAGGTGTTCATTATAATTCTAGCCAAGATTTTGCAAGTGGGAGGTCGTATCCAGATGAAACCGGTGAAAATCATGAAGATACGAGTCTCTTGGGCACAGCGAATCCACCTCCGAAAGTCATACCTGTTTTCTATGGCATGCAACGTGACAGGGTTTGGCACCTATCTGAAGTGAAGGGGGGTCTGCTGCTGCCCGTGGGAAGGAACGGGTGGTGCTGGGCAGCGCAATTGGAGGGGACACTCGGGATAAGGCCTGGAACTTGGAGGGAAAAAACATATAACTGCTGTTTCATTGGAATGGGGAAGGCTCCCTTCCTGATTGGCCGATTGCCAAACCTTCAGACAGTGGTCACCGTGTCGATGGTGAGTGCTTTGGCTTTCATTGAGAAAGAAGGAGCCGCTGTGTCTTCCGTGTAAGAATCCTATAGTAGAGCTGAAGAGAAGTACAGGAAGTGGGGTATTGACTCTGAACAAGGACACAGAAGGCAAGGGAGAAAAGAAAAGGCTCTGGCAGAGATTCTTGATCGTGCCCACCATCGATTCTCAAGTCTTGACTCTCGATGAAGCTCCTTGACGGTGGCGGGGTGCCTTCCATGGCCTGAACAACTCAAGTAAGCTTAAGGATGTACATCTCGTAAGCATGGATAGGTGCAGTTGCAGACGTATGTAGCCAGAAATGTCATCCAGTTGTTTCCAAGTGACATGCTTACTACACTCATGTATTGATGTGGTCCTTGGAGCACTCATCAGGTTCTATTTTAGTGACATAGCAGTTTTCAGTGTTGGAAGGGAGGCATGCGCATCTCATATGACAAGTATCAACTCCCTGTGGTAGTAGTTGCACGAGAACAGTCCGCGACTTTGTGGAGATTCCTTCAACTTGTTTGAATAATGGGATATGAATCATTTGTGGATTTCAACCTTGTCCCAACAATGGCTGCTTCCCCAGATGTGGTCCACACCTTTCTTCTAGACTTGAGTGAAAAGATCCGGGATACAGCTGATGAGGTTTTCAGGAATTAAAGGTGCTGGAGAAATATGCACGTCAGGTAGAGGGTGCATTATTTAAGGGTCTGAGTCCATGGGATGAAGCGTTTTACATGTGCAATATGAAAGGGGATTCATTGGGTTTAGATCACAAGGTTGTAGCATCACTATTCAACGGTGCATCGAAGGTTTGAAATTGATTACAAGGTCTCTATTTGGTGCTGTTCTGAAGGAAGTATCATTAGCTCCTAGTGAGAGCTGGCATCCAGATGTTCAAAAATTTACCTTGCATCACCCTGCTGAAGGTGATATAGGGCATCTGTATATTGATCTGTACTCTCGGCGTGGAAAATACCCAAGATCTGCTCAGTTTGCTTTGAAGGGGGGCGCTGGAGAGTAAAAGGAAAGAAAGTCTGTACATCAATTGGAGGAAGTCAGATACTTCAGACTCGATTAATTGGGAAACAATGATATGGTGACGTGTCGTGAATGCTATAAAAGCATGGGATTCCCTTTTACACCACCATATCTCAAAGACAAGAGCAATATCCTGCAAGGTTGCAGTTTTGCTAATTCGGGGTCAAAGATTATGAACAAAATCAGTCGCCACCAGGTAATCCATTTTCATATTACGTGTTAAGACAATCTAGAGTCAGTGAAGCAGGTGATTCCTTTTAGAAAGAATTTGGAGATTTGCTCAGTACTTCTCATCAATACATTCCTTGCATGTGACATGCCTCGACGTTTGTAGGTTAATGTTAGTTGACTGTTTTCAACTTTGGCTTTGCTCCCTGGTAGCGAAGACTACAGTGAAAGATGGATGGTCTACATGTTCGAGGATTCAATCTCCTCCGTGTTCTCATTGGAATCCATGATGGATTGTCGATGCAGTTTTAATCATTTATGAAAATTCGTACATTTCAGAGATTGAGTTTGTGTCGAATTGTAAAACAAGCTTTGCTACTTTTCATCGTAGGGCTACAGTGCAGTTATAGATGTATTGGTTCAAATTATGGTAGTAAAGATAACAGTATGGACTACATGTTTGCGGGTTCATTCTCTTCGATGTTTTATTAGGAAGGGCATTTTCAGATGATTGATGAAAATGTGAAAAATCCTTGTACATGGTTCAGATGATTGATGAAAACGTGAAATATTCAGTGGGTTGAAATTATGCATTAAAGTTGTAGGATTAGCACTTTTCATCATGCTAACCAAAATGCATTTGTAATTTATAACTTGGCAATTATCAAGACCCTTGCAAAAAAAATGGTTTGAGCAAAATAAAATCTCGGGTAATCATCTTTTCATGCGGCGTAATAGCTTATCATTTTGGTGCGTTTGCCGGAACATATGCGCTAGTGCATAGCCATAAGAATAATCCATTGCGAGATAATTGTGGGCTCTAGGTAATCCAAGTAGACCGATTGCGAGGGATTAAACCAAATAAAGCCTCGTGTAATCATCTTTTCCTGCGGCGTTAGAGCGGATTCAATTATACGGCCATAGAAACACAAATATTAGGCATGGTATATGTGGTTAAGAAATTTAGCCATTATTTGCTTGCAAATAAGTCTAAATTCTTTAAAAAACATTAGAAATTAATTTATTTGGTGAACAAACCCTGCAATACTAGAAGATTAGTAAGATGGCTTCTCTTACTAATGGAATATGATTTTGAAATCGTTGTAAGGAAAGGTAAGAATCACCTTAGGGTAGTTTACCTTCGTAGACTTACTTTTAGGAGAGCCACTGCATAGAGTATTGGATGAGCTTCTTGATGCTTATTTTTTTAGCTTGGAAGTAGCTCTCGATTGGGCTAAAAACATTGGTGTCTATTCTTACATTTGATTGAAGAGCCTAGTGGTGAGGACAAGGGATGAGGAAATTATGAGGTCACAAAAATGTTAGATACTTGCACAAAGCATATACAAGCAGAATGAACACGGAATCTTAGCTTGTAGTGTGGATGAAGGAGAACACAATCAATGATTGCAATTAGCACATGTGGGTGGACTAGAGCAACATAATTCAAAACATAGATGCCTACAGACTCTGAAAAGATTAGGCATGTATTGGCCAAAAAAGGAAGCATATGTCTATAGGTTGTTCAAGGATTTCCAAACTTCTATTAACATGCCACCTATTGAACATGCAACTTTGTATCGTGTCATTAATACCAGATTGGAGCAGTCCCTTGGTTGACTTTATTTAGATGAATAAATTCCCTCAAGATATGACTTTGGCTCAACAACAAAGTCTAGAGAAAGAGGCTCAAGACTAGAAACTCATTGGAGATAATCTATATAGGCATGGACGAGATTGATATCTGAGACAATGCATAAATGAAAGCAAATAATTGAAGATCTTAGAAATTGCACACCAAGACGTGGTAGAGGACACTTTGGACCTGATCGAGTGATCAAGGCCATTTCATTCTTAGGTCTTTGGTGGCCTACTCTTCATATGGATGCATATACCTATTTGAAGAGGTGTGACACATGTCAAAGAACTCAACATCCAATTCATAAAGATGAGATACCACTGAGACATGCATTCTCAAAGTGGGAAATAGAATTTTTTGGGTCTATTAATCCCCCAACTAAGATTTCACATGCATAATATATCATCGTAGCAATAGATTATCTTACCAAACGGGTAGAAGTGTAAGCCACTAGGAAGAACGATGCACACACAGCAATTAATTTTTTGTTTGAAAACGTACTCATAAGATATGCATTGCCAATTGAGTTAGTAAATGATAGTGGAATCTACTTCTTGAACGAGCCCATTGAATATCTTTTACAAGATCTCATGGTCATTAACAAGAAGTCAAATCCCCCCATATGCAAATGGACAAGCCGAGAGCACAAACAAGATCCTATGTACTCTATTGACCAAGCTCATAAATAATAAGCATTTTGATTCCGACAAACAACTCAATCATGTTGTTTGAGCATATTGAGTGGCCTACAAAATGATATTTAATGCCACCCTCTTTTAGATGGTTTTTACTAGAATGTTGTGCTTCCATGAGACTTCTTGATACCCACTCTTAAGCTTGCACAAGAGCATCAATAGACCAGCCACAAGCTATCATCCAAGGTCCTTGATTTAGAACTATTAGGTGAAACTAGAGTGAGAGTAGCAATATGCATATACACGGCAAAGAAAAGATAAAAATCCTTCTTTGATGCACACATGAAGGATAAGGGATTGAAAGCTCGTGATTTAGTTTTGGTATACATATTGAAGCAACATGCATGTAAATTAGAGAAGTGTGGTTATGGAACCATGATGATCAATAGGATATCTACAAGTGGAGCTATTCAATTAGCCACCTTAGAAGGAGATGTGTTTCCAGACTACATCACTGGATGTTGAGTCAAGGTCTATCAAGAGCCTTTGATAGAGGAGATGCTGAGATGAATTAATTTAACTAAGAGTCACAAAGTAGAAGAGAGAAGGAATTAAGAAGAAGTGCATGTTGAAGCCTTGGAACATATCAATGAGATGAAGTTCAGGAGACAAGGCATAGACCAACCTAGGAATGAAAATTATCATCCCTATTTTGAAGCCCCTAGATACCACATATCAATGTACTAGAATAAAAGGAATCCCTATCTTAGCATCATTGATAGATGCCCCTTTTTCTCAATAGAGCTAGGACAATGTGCAATCTCTAAAACAACCAAAGCATCGATCTGTTCAGGAGCAACAACTGGTGCTATACGATACTTTAATTGGCACAATATGGATATCCCAATGAATCCTATTGAGGTTTACCTTGTAGGATTAGGAGGATTGGAAGCCCCTTGAATGGGTGAGGTGGAACTTCCCATCTCAATTTAGTTGCTAGTATCCCATGATGAAGACCTCATTGAGTCTCTTATCTTGGGTCAAGATTGGATTTATGATCATGCAATCAATTTAAACCTAAGAAGTCGAATTCTTCAGGTTTGGGTGCACGAACAACACCTCATACTAGAATTAGAGAATGGCATGGTCATTGATCTCATCACACATGCTCTTAGTTTTCCTAAGACTAAAACATTGAAGAATAAGCTTGAGAACCAATGGATCTCCCTTGTATTCCAAAGATGACTATGGTAGCATTATCTCAACCAAAGAGGTGAGCCCAACAACACAATAAGAAGGATGTACAAGAAGGCTAACATAATGTAAGAGAAAAGTAGTTCCTTTTATGAACCATACCTGGGTACGAATGGTACTTGTAGACTACTAGAAGCATGTTGCGGTAATGCATTATCCAAGTATGCATCTAGGCTTCACATTAACTCACACTATAATGTGCTTCACACACACAAATCAAGGGATGATTTTTTGGTATTGTAAAGAGAACAAGGCCCCATCAAGTTTCTTATACAATACTAATAAGTTCTTCTTATTCTAGGAGATCGACCAAAGAGCATAATTTCCATTTGGTAAGCCATGGTAGAAGTAGGTCCTAGTTCCCAGTATGTGGGTATTACTAACTTATTGTTTGTTATACTTTGGATTTTGCATCTACAATCATCATAGTATAAAGGAACAATAACCTCAAACTAGAAAATTGTTAATCCAGGAAGTATGCTAAGACCTTAGCCCCTGCTTCATCAATAGAATCCAAGACTAGTCATCACAAGATTAGTTTCATCAGTGTTTACAAAAGATATGGATAGTTCTATTGTTTCTTGTAAACTGAGTTAGGAATAATCTTTTTCAATGATTCTTGTGCCTAAAGTGCTATTTTTCATAGTAAAGACATTCACAACATCAAATTCAAATTTCAGTACTTGTACCCCTATGATGAGAGAAGCACGATTTTGATAGATTCACATAGTCAAGATGAAACATTGCTTTGAAGGATTGCGAAAGGTTAGAATATAAAGATAGAATTATGGAAGCATGAAACACTCAAAGAACTACTGATCATACAAATCCATGAAAAATACTCAAACAGTAAGCTTGAAATCACCATCAAAGCTTGATGAAAAGATTTGGAAGAAGATAGAGCTCTCAAAATCTCATTGATCATAAAAAATACAAGATCCCTTACAAATGAGTCATAATAAACTTATATAATTTTCAAGTGTCCGCTTTTACACTCAAAATAGGTCCTCTATACTTCTATTAAAAAAATATACTCACTCGAGAGCTCTAAAAACTCTACAAAAAATATATGATTTACATCTCATCATGAGGAAGATTATTCCTCATTTTTATAATAATTGGAGTATTATAAACTACTATATTACAAGGTTTTCCATTTTGATTTTACAAAAAGTTACTTTCCAGCATTCTCCCTCTCCTTGCCTTTTGTCATCCTTAACAAAACTCTATAGTGGATCCTTGATCATTGCTTCTTTTTTCTCTGATAAACAAGAGCCACTAGATCAGGATTCTTTGATTTTGTCATGTTCAAGTCATTCACCATCTCAAAAAGAGCTTTTCTCCATTGTATTGTTGTAGTTGTTTTATCTACTACATCCCTTTTTATGTATTTTTTATAGGCAACTTCATAAGTTGTTAGTCTGTTCTTCATTACCAAGGATAGCTTGCCGAATATTTTTGAATCCCATTCAAAAGATCCATAATCAAAGACATCCTCGAAAATCTTTTCATAATGGCTATCATGATAATGATTCTACTATAATAGGCCATTAAACATATCATGTTAGGGATCTCACTTAGATAAAAAGAAGTGCATATGAAGGTGAGTTGAATCCTATGTAGTTTAGGGTTCTAATATCTCTATCAGTGAATGCCTCTATACAAGTGATAATTAGTTTCAACACTCCAATCATTAGTATACAAGCTAGATCATGTACATCTTTGAAATTTTTAGTCATAGCTTTACATGTAGTTAACATGTAAGTTCTTATTGGCCATGTGCATTTTTTGGGTCTTGCTATTTTCGAAAAATTTAGCCATTTTGCTAGAATAATACCATCTTTTCTCATCTGCCAAAAATTTGGCCAATCCCTTCTCTATGTCATTGGACAGAAAGTTGGATTAGTCTTTAGCTACAAAGGAGCTTCTAGCCAGATTTTCCTGCATTCCTTATTCTTATCTAGCCACCTATTCCTCCAAGAAGGGTTAGATTTTTCAAAGAGTTCTTTAGTTATTTCTATATCTTCTCCATATTCTAGGAATTCATCAGGTTTTGTTCCAACTCTTGCAGTTTGATAATTCTTTCTACTTTCTAAAACCATGCAAAAAGGAATTCCCAACCCATCAGTAGTCCAATGGTGGTGATGAAGGTTAACTCCATGCTCTAATGCAAATTGGACAATTTTTTTTCATACTGATTATGTATCTTTATTATGTACTTCATCCTGGCTTCTATGTCAGTGAGGAGATGATGTATGAATTTGTCAGACTCTTCATCTTTTGTCTCAACTGCTCTCTAATCTTCTACATTATGTTCTTGCATAGGAGTAAGTAATATTTTTGATGCCTCTGGCCTTTCTTGAGCCACATTTTTAATCACATCTTTTATTTAAACAATGGCATTAGCTTTCCAACCTTCAATTTACCTTAATAATTTTGTCCTTTGCTGTTGCCAGACAATTATTCCCTTTTCTATTTTTTCATTCAAACTATTGTATCCCCTTATAGTAGTGGCAACATGGGTACTTGATTGTTTCTCTAGCTCTTTTGTTTCGTTTATCTCTTCTTTAATCTTCTCCGTTTCTTGTTTTAGTAACTCCATCTCTTCATTTTGATGCTTTGAAATACTTCCTTCTACTTTAAAGTGACCCTCCTCTATCTAGGATTCTATTTATTTCCTCATTGGCTTTAGTTAATACCTAGTAAGGGCTCTGTAGAACTCTATTTTTCAATTCCAATTTCCTATAATCACCTCCTAACTTCTTTATGTTCTCTCTTTTCTTATCATACTTTTCTTCCAAGTAGCGAATTCTATGTTTTCATTGAACTAATTTTGTTTCCAATTTTATGACTTTTTCCTAACAAGATTCAATTTTCTTTTGTTGTTCTTTTACTTCTTCAGCTAATTTGTTCTTCTCTTTCCTCTGCTCTTCTATCACTTTATTCCCTTTTATTCATTTTGATTTAGCTGCTATCCCTGACATTATGATTTTTCAACTTGATGGTCTAAAATTTTTAATTTGATTCATTATGAGTTCATAGGTTCCTCAGATATCTCTAGGAATCTTGTTCAAACTTACTAATTGTTCCTATTTTCTCAACTCTATCTATTTCTCTTCTGTTTCTTCTTCATCATCATTTTTTGCTTCTCAGGAGTGTTCTTGTTCTTGATTATCTTCTTCATTCTCATGATCCTCCTCTTTATCTTCATGATCCTCCTCTTTATCTTCATGATCTACTTGGTTGATCTCTTAAGTCTTTTGATCATCCTTTTTTATTATCTTCTTCCTACTCTGACCAATCCTTCAGCTCTATGTCTTGAAGTCCTTCTTCATGTTGGATATCATCTAGAATTTTTTGGATGTCTTCTATAATGTTCTATTGCTCCTCTTCTTCTTTCCCCATTGTTTTGGCTTCTCTTTCTTCAGGTTCCTCTAGCTTAATTTGACGTTCCATTTCTTCCTTTTCATCCTGATATGTTACTAAAGTGAGTCCTTTTGATTCTTTAACTTGTAAGGTGTTCCAAACATATGCTTTCTTTTTCAAACTCCATGGTCCTTGTTAATACTTCTCCCTCTTTAATTTGAACATGCATTTGTGTACTAGGAATATTAAGTTCTAGTAAGTTCAAGCTTCTTAAGAGGAAGCTTTCCACATCTATGTTTGTTTTTGTGTCAGAACTCCCTTTAAAAGTAACTATATGTACATTTTTTGACATATTTTCTTTCTTCTTTATATGCTTCCAGTTTATGGATCAAGATAGATCCACGGGCTATTTCCTCTTCTAATAGGTCTTCTTCAACTTCATTTTTTTTCCTATATCATTTTGTCTTTTTTTTTTAGCTTTGGCTTTTTTTTTCTTACCACCGCGAGAACTGTGGTTATCTTTTCAGGAGGTCCCTAGAGCTCTTTGAAGTAGGAAAATAATGCAGCTTCTCTCTTGATGAAGGTTGCTTCTATGTTTTCATTCATCATTTGCTCGTAAAGGTCTTCAGAGTGTTATAATTCTGCTTGTGTCCAATTAATAGCTTTATTTGAATAACCCTCCATCATTTTTTGGTATTGAGCTTCATATGCATCTCTATTGGCATTGTCCAGGATTAAGTATATGTTTCCGTATCCAATTTACATATATCTCCTTCTAATTCTTGCACATCATTCTTTACAAACAAAATTCTCATTGTTTTATCTCTCACTTTTATTTTCACCAATTGTTTATCAAAATCAATAGACACTCTGTGTTGTTTCATCTAGTCTTGACTAGGATTAAACTTTTAGGCATCAATTTATCAAACTATTCTTCACACTCAATTAAAGTTTCTTCCTATCCTATTTTCGAAAAAATTTTGCTTTTGATAATGAAGGAAGTGTCTGACCATTTATTGCTTTGATTACAGTATGAGTCTCTTTTGTTTTCTTCCTTGCAGTTGATTCAAAAGTTTTGAACCTATTAGATTAACTTGAGATCTTGTATATAATAAAATCCTAATTTGAGTTCCTTGGTAATTCATTTTAATTACTGGTAGATGATTTTTGGTCCGCTTTTGTTCATTTTCACAAAGCATTAGATCTCTTATCTCTTTGTTTCTCCTCATTTTTTATTTAGCTTCTTCTTGACTTTCTTGTCTTATTTGTATCTCCTCTTCTTTTCTTCTTTGCGATTGTTGTAATCTTCTCCATACTTGAGTATTTATGGGTTCCATTTATCTCTTTATCCTACATCCACTCACATAATTTTCCATCACTTCCCCATGTTCTTTTGCTAATTGAACAACTCCACTAGAGTTGATCTTATGCAGAATGTATGGATCATGTCCTCTTTTCTCTAATTTTATGTTGTGTTCGTTTAATGTGTATGCTAGTACTAGATCTCCTTCTTGTAAATCCTTATTTTTTATGTGTAGATCATGATATGCCCTCTATCTTTTCCTATCTGCATAGATACTCATAACAGCTTGTAGCTTGGAGGCTCCCAATTGTTCTAACTTCAAATTTCTATCAGATAGTTCATGTCCTATCCATTGCAATTTATTCCCTATCCTTAGAGGAGGTATAAGGAATTCCATGGGTAGAGCTGGCTTTAGTCCATAGAATAAATTGAATGAAGTAGTTCCAATTGAAATTTTATATGCTACTCTGTATGCCCAAAAGACATGATATAGCTACATATCCCAATATGTTATTTTGGTATTCACTAGTTTAGAAAGTACATTGCATAACACTTTGTTGGTACTTTCTACAAGACCATTGGCTTGGGGATGATAGGGTGTAAATTTATTGTGTATAATCATGTATTGTTATGCCAATGTTTCAATTACTTGATTTAGGAAATAAGTTCCTCTATCACTTACCAATTCAATTGGTAATCCATATCTAGTGATAACATGTTCATACAAGAACTTGGATATTATTTTGAGCATGATTTTTCATAGTGGCTTTTGCTTCAGCCCATTTTGTCAAATATTCTGTTGCCACTATTATATATTCTCTGGCTTATAGATTGGAAACTTCAAATAAGCTTTGATTCTAGCCTTGATCCATGTGTCCATTGATTTAGGTAGTTCATGAAGAATTTTTAATTCTTGACACATCACAAGGAATCGATGGTCGGGATCCATGATTCTAATGGTAATGAAGAAGAGGTGGTCCCCAGCTCACTGATCATCCCAAAACCAATGAACTTTTGCTTTGACCGCACACACTAAGGGGAATTCATGAACTTCCATTTGTTGGGTTGCTTCAAAATCCTCAAAAGCCACGTACACTTGAATTACACAATGCCTGATTAATATGAGAAATTAGCAAAGCTTCTTTTCTTCCATGGTGCTCAAGCATTCTTTTTTCGCCTTTTAAATAGGTCCCCCTCACATAGGTGAGTGAATCATGATACCTGAAGATATATTATTTTAATTTCTCTATCTGTTGAAAAGAAACATGAAAATGGTTACTCATAGCCAAAGGAATCATTAGTAATAGTTAGTAGAAGCCACGTGTTACTATAGTACAAGTGAAGTCCTATCTCTGTTGAAAGATATGTGCACCACTAAATAGTTTAAAGAAGTCATGTGCCTAATGCGAGGCCTTGTAGTGTGGTCCTATTATGCATACTCTAGGTGCACTCAACTCATCATGAGTAAAATTTTGACATGGATTCTCTTGAATTTTTTTGGCTGGTACATTCTCTGGTGTCCATATTTGATGTATCTTTGTTGAGCCTTTTTTAAGGTTTTTAAGTCGGTTCTAGACTAACTTCCTTTGTCTTGATCCGCCATTTGCTTTGCTTCTACAGTTCTCTTTGCTTCTTTGGCCGTCTTTGTCTTTTATCTGCTAGGGAAGCTTTAAGTCTTTGCTTGGATGTTGATCATTTGGGATTTCTTCCTTGACTTTCTTCAATGCCTTCTTTGGGATCCATACTTGTTTTTGTTGTCTTTGAGCTTCCATGACTCATTTGGATAGTCATACTTGAGTTATCCTTGGACTGACTTTCTGTGCTCTTCCTTCTTTGAAATGGATTCTTCTTCTAGGGTTTTTTGATTATGCTTGTGCCTCCTTGTGTTAGTGCTCTTGAAGCTGGTCTTTGCGAATCCATATTTTTTTGACTTGCTTGCAAGGCATTTGTCAAGTTCCTTTTGAACTTAGGCATATAGATAACTCTCCACTTTAATCTCTAAGAATGAATGACCTCACTAGGACTCTCAGAGATAATTTCTTTAGATGGAGGATTTGGTTGATCACATGTGGTAGAACAAGAATCACCTTGGACACACACTATGGCTTGAAGCATGAAATCTTGAGATATGGTGTTTGGTTGGGATTCTAACTCATGCATACTTTGATTTGTTCCATTGGGTTTTTTTATGTACATTATCTTTAGTGGTCTTTCATCTAGTAGACTAAAGACTTCCTTATGTCCTACATTGGCTAATATGTATCCCTGGGTTAGATGTATTGTAACCTCAAACTCATATATCCAATCTTGTCTTAGAACCAACTCTTCTAGAAGATTAGAGTCTTTGCAGATCAAGAGTCTTTCTTGCATGGTGTTGTTTCCTAAGTGTAATGATAGGGTCACTTCTCCTAGGCATTCAACGGTATTACCTCCAATCCCTATCATGTAGGCTTTACTTGGAGTGAGTGGCATCTTTAATTTCTCAAGTAAAGATGCATATGCACTACTCAGAGTTGCTCTTGTATCAATTAAAGATTTAAACAAATGATATTCTTCCTTTCCAATCTCAAAGTTTAGATAAAGTTCTTTTGGTATGTTTCCCGAGGTTTTGATGTTGATGGTGTGATAATTTGCCATGGGAATGGGTTTTTCACCTTGTATGTATCTTTTATCATGTTCTCTAATCCATTCCTTACATTTTCTTCTTCTCTCGAGGGCTTCTAATCTTGCTTCTTCTCTTATTCTCTCTTTTTCTTTTTTCTTTTTCTGTGCATCCACGTATATAATTTGGAAATATATCTCCATCCATAGAAACTAAATTTATAGCTCCACCAGAGCAAATTCTATTTATGATTAACGGACCATATCCTCTTTGTTGTAGTTTTTTTGCATGTTGCTTCAAAGTGTAGACCAATCCCACTCTAAGACCTTTATTTTTTACATGAGCATCATAATAAGCTTTTTGTCTCCACTTAGCAACATAAATGCTTGCTACCGCCTGTGTTGACGTTGTAGTAGCATCACAACTTATATTTGTCAAACCAAGGAGCATCTCACGAGTCCCAAATGTCTCATAGAAGCATTCAACACACGTAATGGTGCTTTATTAGCACGAGATCAACAACAAAACTATGTGTGAAATAAGAGGAAAGTATCATTAACAACACACACACACACACGTTTAATCACATGCATAATCACGTCATTAATCAACAAAGCAATATATTACAAGCATGAGGCAAGAAAGGAACAAGCACACAAGCACATCATGAAGACAATAAGAGCTCTCCAAGCATTCCACAAACTAGCATGATCTCATTATCTCCAAGAATACTCCCCCAAATGAGAGGTAGTGACCTCTTTATATAGAAAATGGCCAAAATCCATGCTAAGTGGGATTTCTCAACAAAAAAGAAAATGAATCTGACTTATTCACTAGTGTGGCACTCACACACACCTATACAAGAGTGCTTCTTAAACTGAATAAAAAGTAGAAAAAGATACAAATAGTGATGAATAAGAGTGGATACAAGAAATATATGTATGTTGCATCATCAACTCTCCCCCCCCCCTTGACTTTGGTATCCTCGGCAAAGCCTTTGCAACTATGGAGCTTGTTGTGAAAGAGCATGTAGAAGCTCCTTTGAGTGCATGATCCTTGTGTCTTTGGGGTGCATTGTTGTGTTTTTTTTTCTTTATCTTACTTTTTGTATGTTGTGTGGAGTTTCCTACCTTTTATCTTTTGGCCGTTTGCCTCCTGTAGATGAGAAGAATGTGCTAGAATGCTTTGCTTTTCATTTCTTTTCTTTTCTCCGTTAGTAATAACAAAATGTAGATGATAGATAAAAATAGATGAAATTAATTCATCTCTTCTTAGTCCATGCCCATGAGTGGGGACTAAGGGTGCATGGGTGGTAAACAAAAAGTGCATATGCATGGTGTTATAATGAGACCCTATCTTATGCATACTCTAAAACATGCATACAAAAAATCGTGCCAAAAATGGAATGGATCTTAAGCAAAGTGCTCAAGGGTGAGGCAATGATGAGGCTTTCTCCAATTGTCCAACTCCAAGTCCCTTCTCTTGTCCATCAACCATTGCAATAGATGATATCTTTGTCCACCAACGTGAAAAAAGAAAAATGAAAAGAAAATTTTTGCAATGTACATGTGTCCTCTTTGTGTCTAGGTTAAACTTAAAGTTCCTAATGATTGGCCTTTGGATGAGGCCCTATTCATATGTATACTCAATGTGCATTCAAAACAGATGTTGTGCATTGGACAAGGTTGGCATGAATCCCATGGTTGCCACAGAAAGAGGTTTGTTTCCTTATGTACTTGAATTATTTAGAATTGGAAACATTCTTAGATTCCAATTCAATTAACTTAGGAATTTTAGGCCTCCATATCATATGTGCTTTATTATTCTTTGCCCTAAAATCCTTATGATACTCGTTCTTCAGTTTTGGTCTACTCTTGGGTCCTTTCTCCCATGGTTTCTTTGATACATGAGGTTTGCATACATTACGTGAAATGGGTGTAGAAGGACTAGATTTTTATGTACAAATAGGTGAGGTATAAGAGAGTAGTTTCTTTGGAATCCAAATAGTTATCTGATTTGGTTGTGCATGAAGAAGTTTATTGGGGACCCAAATTTCCTTTAAGCCTTTTAATGAGGAGATCTTCTTTTGTCGCCATGTCATTCTAGATCTTTTGGGTATTTCATCCTTGCTTTAAATGTTTACCACTTCAACTCGATGTAGAGTACTTCATTTTGTTGTCATTGATTTCATTGCTTGTTCTTCAACACTTTGATCTTTTGGACCATCATAGGAAGTGCCACTAACAAGTGCCATGTTCTCCACTATACAATGACTTTTTACACATGATTTTTCTATCATCTCATCACAAGTGGGAGAATTTACATGAGCTAGTTGATCCATCTTGGATTTGCATTGTTACACATTGCATCACTAGACTCATGAATGGGATTACAATGATTTTTCAAAGGATTTTCAATACATAAGTCACAATTATCCATTTGATCCAATGAAGTTTCTAACTCTTGAGCTTGACATCGAAACTTAAGAGAAAGATGTGAGTTGTAAGGGAAAAGTCTTCTTTCCATAATCTCCTTGGGTTCTCCATGGTACAGGTGGATTGTGCTTCTTCATCTTGATGTCTTCCTTGTAGGTTGGCTTTGATTATGGATTCATGAGAGGAATCCAAACTTAGAGGAAGAGAGGACCCTTCCACATCCTCCAAGTGTGTGGATTCTTCCGATTCTCCATTCTTCAAAGTTTCTTGTGACTTACTCAAAGAAGGATTAGATAAAAAAGATGTTTCAACAATATGCAAGTCTTCATCATCTTCATGAATTACACTCATTTGATATTTCATAAGTTGAAACACAATTTTGTGGATTAAAAGGAAAATTTTTTCATAGATGATTATGTTCACAATCCATAAAATATCATTAGGATTTTTAAAAGTCTTACTGGTGAACAATGCATAAGTTATTTCATTACCTTGATGATTCTTCTCACCAAATCTTAGAGTCCTTATGATCATTCCTCATAAATACAATTGACAACAAAAAAAATTCCAAAATTTACACATCATTCACCACAATAGGCAATGTAACTTGTCCTATACAATCAAACTTTTCCCCATCGATAAGGATAAAAGGATGAGTAGGTCATTGAATGTCTCCCAAAAGAGAGTCAACATGCAATAAATTCCATTCACAATGAGGATCTACTTTTTTTTCATCCTTATAAAGGTATTCCCTATCCTTACATCCACATAAGTACCACTATATTCTCTTTGTGCAACTATGGAACCTGTCTATTTAGATATTTTACCAATTTCCTCTACCCCTTGCAATTTCTCTCTATCTTCTTTACCCTTATTAGGTGTTTTTTTTTCTTCCTTCTCTTTTTCAACCTTCTCCCCCTTCTTCTCTCTTTTGTGTTTTTCTTTCCCATGTCTTTTTGAAACAAAATTTTTAGTTCTTTTAGTGTTTTTAATTTTTATTTGGTGTTTTTGAAGCTTTTTTTAGAATTTGTTTTGGATCTTGTGTGTCTCCTTAATGTTTTTGAGAAGTTTAAATAATTTTTTAATGGGATTCTTGACCAAAAACAAAGAATTTACATTACTTAAAAATTTTGAAGAAAGAATGAGTTCTGAAACTTTTACCTTATGAGCATCATATGATCTTCAAACAAAGTTTTATGCTCTCTATGCTAATGTCAAAAGATCATTCAACAAACTTGTTTATAGCATAGATTAAAATGATCAAGACCATTCCTCAGGTCATTCTTCACCAAGTGTAAGCTTCATGTAATTACACCAAATGTGAAATAGGAGCAAAACAGTTATATTTCCAAAAACTTTGACAAACATAGCATGTATTGGTCGTTTTGAGGGGTATCAGACGAAAAGGACCTATAGTTATTAAGGCCCATTTCTTCATCCAAACATGAAAAGAAAGAAACAATCAACATTCCCTCTCACAAAGATGGTATCTCCTTCTTTTCTCAATTACCCTATTAAATGAGGTGAAGTTTTGTGCCCTCTGCAAATTGTGATCACAAGTCACACACCCTTAGGTATATAAAGGGAAAAGTACTTAAAGAGTCATGCTATACCAAGCTTTTGAGATTACTTACACACAATAAAAGATTGTATGAATGAGTGCTAACCTTCTAGACTCGAGTGAGTGTAAGTTCTACTAAAGATATTCATGGCATAATGTTATGGGACTACTTAGGATTCATATGGTCATTTGTTATATTAAAAAGTTAATGTACCAACTTAACTCTCCACATTATTTCACATAACCCCATCTTGGAGTTTCTCTCTTACTTTTTGTTGGTACATTTTGCCATGTCTTCCTCACCTTTTTTCTTTGTCACATGCACACATTCAGTCGGTGCTTCCTAAAGTAATGAAAAGTGGTTTCCACCAATCTTAGGAATTAAACTAAAAGAAAGATGTAGCTATGGTTGGCTCATGGACGAGCTTGTATCTTTCATGTGCAGTCGTGTTTCAAGGCTATCTATATGTAGGGTGGTTTAAGGAAAATTCATTTTTCAAAGCAATAAGACAATAGCAATAATACAACTTCTACCGAGCCTTGTAAAGAGGCATTTCGTTCTCTATGTAATTTGGAAGTTCTGAAGGTGTAGACGAAAGAAGCTATTTCATCTCTAGATCAAGCAGATAGAGAATGAATAATCTACACCCCTTTAAAAGCTCCACATCTACATGGAAGAGAATGTTCGTCATTTGAGGATGGAGCAGGCGTCTTAAGGAGCAACAACTACCATATAGTCTTTATGTCGAGGCCGCGTAATCTTAATGATTGAAGAAAATCAGGTAGGGTCCATGTTAACCACGGCATTGCAGCACTCTGTGGAACTTATGCCCCACGTTCTTCCCTCCTATCCAAAGTTTCATGGCGTTTTGGAGTGAGCAATCCATGATAGAAAAATGTTCAAGCAATTTTCCAGTTGTATCCATCCATATTCTTCTCTTACCAAGTGCTTGCTCTCAAGAGGAGAGCCAGCTATTTGGCTATAGAGCAAAGCTACAAAAAATGATGCGAGGAAGATTAGATTTGCACGCCACTCACATGGGTTCCACAAATATCAGGTTTCCCAAATAGTTTGATGATGATATACCATGCGAGTAGTCTTTATTGCTGTAGAATCTTCTCCTAGACTGGTAGAACACACTACTTCTGTTCATTCGATTTGGCTTTGTGTGATTCCATAGGCCTGTTTAGATCAACCCTCACCCTAATCAATTTTGCTTCTAACAACATGTTCAAGATCTGATAGTATTCTTATGCAATGATTGTTTCTAGTCTTTATGATGAGAATGAGCCTCTCTTTTGATGGAGCACATAATTCAAAAAAATTTGGATGGATGTTATGCAATAAAAAATATGATGCTACTATGAAGAATGGTACTTTTTCTTTATGTGATTTGCCCCTAACAAAAAGGCCGTTGGCACTAAATGTTTCTTTAAGTTGAGATGGAAGCATGACAATAGTACTCATAGCTATAAGGATAGGTTTGTATCCAAAGGCTACGCTCAAGACAAGGACATTGATTTTGATGATATCTCTGCCTCTACATTTTGCATGACAATCGTGCCTAGCATATGTGCACTTACACCAATAATTCTTGGAGTGTAGACCAATTGGACAATTGTATTTCAAAATGGTGATTTTAATGAAGAAGTGTTTGAATTTCAGCCCCATGCTTTTGTCCAGAAAGGGCATGAAAGTGTGCAAGTTCAATGAGGCATTGTTTGGATTAAAGCAAGCACCACATGTTTCATATGAGAATATACATTTCTACTTATTAGCACATGGATTTCATGATAATCCGATAGAAAACACCTTGTAACTAATGTGTGAAAAATGATGTACTTCTTTTTGTTGTTGTTTATATAGATGATATGCTATTATTTGTCCTAATGAGAAGCATATTTCAGATTTTAAGGTTGATTTTTGCACCTCTTTTGAAATTTCAGATTTGGGGCAACTACAACACTATTTGCTCACTCAGTTTATGCAAGTTGATGGGGGAATTCATTAACAGATTATTACAATGTTCTAGCCTTGAAATTGTAAATTTATTGCCACTCCTATGAAAACAAGATTATGGTTGAGGCTTCATGATGCTAGAGATGCATTTGGTGTTGGTCTCTATCGACAAGCTCTTGGATGCCTCATATATGTATGCATCATTCAGCCTAATATTTAGTTTTTTTCTCTCATATGAGTAGATTTATGGAGAGCCTAAGAGTTAAGCATTGGCAATCAACTAAATGTATATTTTGCTATGTATGTGGTACGTATTATCTTGGGCTATTTTATCCCAAGGGAGCAGTACTGCCAGATTTACAAGTTTTTCTTTACTCGTATTGGGTTGGCTACTATGACATTCGTGTGTCCTTGGTAACTCATGCATATCTTGGTTGAGCAAAAGCGACCTAATATGGTCACTTCTAGCTTTGATGCTGCATATAGCGCAACTTTCATTGTTACTATTGAGTGTGTGTGGCTCAAATGCCTCATGGATGACTTGGGTATTGGTCTACGTTTTTCCACTATCATATATATTTGTTAACCATCAGAGTGCATTAGCAGTTGCAAGGAACATAGTGTTCCATGCTCACACTAGCTACATTGAGGTGCACTATCATTATGTCAAAGAGCGACTCTCTATTCAAGAGATCATTTTGGTGTATGTACCCACACACAATAATGTTGGAGACCTTTTTACAAAGGTTGTGCCTTGTGAAAATTTTGAAGCTTTTCACAAAGCTTTGGGCTTACTCCATTTTCTGTAGCTTCTTTTTCACCACATTACTCCTGAAGGGATTTGTTTTGGCAAAATGTTTGTGAACACACTTAGGACTGCACTTTTTTTCCCCTTTAGAAGGGTTTTTCACCCGGGCTTGTATATATGCCTAAAACCCGAATGGGCTACTTACTATTGTACATTCACTTACTAATACACTCAATATTGTCTCCAGTCTTCTTCTTCTTCCTTGTGGTGTTTGTGTGCTTTCCTAGCCCTCAAACTCTAGTAGAACCAAACCCCAAAGATACAATGAATAGCTAGATCAATTGAGTACATATGCTAGTTCAATATACAAAGAAGATAGGTGTAAAAAGAATAAAGATAAATCATTGATGTACCCATACACTAAATCGATGTGATTCAATGAAGATAACTCAATGTTTAGGTGATCAAATGTTGAGATTGATACCAATATTAATGAAATGAATGTTGGCCTTAAAATAGTGGCAAATTGTCTTTGTTTTCTTGTTTCTTCTCATCTTTGGCTTCTTTCTTTGATTTTGAAACATTGATTTTCCTTGCTAAAAAAAATCAAATCCAATTTTTTTTTTTGGATAGTTACAAAAACTTGATGTGCAACATTCATATTAGACATGTTCTACCTAGAATAACCTTGTTGAAATAATTGAGAAACCATGTCTTTAATTGAAACTGAGTTGGGATCACCTTCTATCATCGAATAAAGAGTAGCAAAAATAAAAAAAAATCTTTAAAAACCTAAGAAAAATATTAAAAATAATGTGCACGTGCCTAATACAATACCACCTTAATCACTCAAACACTCTTTCAAGTCCTTGATCTTTGTCAACAAGTTTTCCATATAATCACCCTCATTCATGTGGCTATATTTGGAGATAAGAAACACAAATCTCATGTCTTGCCCAAGACAATATTGTAAGATTATTCCAAGCATCCTTAGCTTTTTTTAGGGATAATGGTACACTTGAGGAAGAAATTAATCAAGACATTCATATACGGAAACCTATCATGCCATCATAGTCTCCTTAGAATGGTTGGAGTACTAACTCAACATAGTCAAAACAAGAGCTAGAGCAAAATTGGAACTTAAAAAATCATCAATACACCTATGCTAAGAAGCCGCTAGATTGAAATCATTTTCTATTTGAGTAGATATCCTAAAAGACAATGTAAATAGATTTAGGCCTTATTATAAAATACTGCATAAGTTTTAGTTATAAGTACTCTCTCTTTCCAATTGTTTGGTAGAAAGTACAAATAAAGTTTTGTTGATGATGTTACAATAAATGTTACTAAAACATTCAGCGAAATGAGAGCACTAACTTTCGATTGTTTTGTACCATAATATACAACTTGTAAGGTCGGATTTTGATTCACTCCATTCAAGTTGGCATATGGTTTAAAAGTTATTGCTCGAATGGAATCCATTGTTTCTAATCTTAGGTTGAAGTATTGGGTGGAGAAACTATGCCGATTGGAAGAAGATACATACCAAAGTCTTTCATTGTTTTAGGAGGGACACTTAAGAAAGGACTAATTGCATGACCATAACCTAAAGACCTCGGTGTTGTTGATTGGGATATGGTCCTCTTTTTCAACTCAAAGATGAAGCACAAGTTGGAAAGCTCAAACTATGGTGGACTGAATCATTATGGATTCACTCATAAGTGGGCCTAGTAACTTTTTGGCTAGCAACATTGAACGGTGAAGTTTTATGGATTGTAATTAATGGATATAAAATTCAACCATAGCAGAGTTTGTCAAGCAATGGAATAATACTAATAGAAATAATTATTATTATTATAATTATGATCATCATCATCTTCATTATAATAATAATAATAATAATAATAATAATAATAATAATAATAATAATAATAATAATGCATCGAATGCAGAATCAGAATAGCAATCAGTCTTCCTCTAAGATTTGTATTAAAGAAGGGTCAAACTAGAGAACTTCTAGTAATTATTGGTTTATGCTTTTGCGTCAATATTAAAATGTAACACACGGGTTGCAATGCATAGACAGCTAGGCCAATAAATGCAAATCTTATGATTTCTCAAAAATTCAAAGTAGCTGATTAGTAGTTATAGTAAATGCATGCGTGGCAGAGCAAGAGCATGTTGTACAATGGATAGTTAAGGGTATTCGCACATTTCGGTATGCACTCTCCATGAATCTATTTTTGACACATGATGAAAGGAGTTAGTGGCTACTTAAGCGGGATTCAAACACTTGTTTAAGTTTTTTGAGTGATCGTAAGTGATTGCAAGAACAAGTTGTTGCTAGTGCTGAGTGCATAGCGTTTTTTGCTTGGCTACTTACAATTGTATTATTGATGACTGCGGTGAGATGCCTAACAAAATCCACATCTTGGATTCGCATCATGCTCACTTGCCGAGCAAAGTGCTACCTGAGCAAAGTGCAAAGGTCTGCTAGATTATGCTCGAATTATTGGTAAAACATTTTGTTGCACTCAATGACAATCCATTTCTTGAAGGAAGTGAACCAGTAGATCACACAAGAGGGATATAATATCAGCACTCACTTCCTATGGATCGTCACTGATCAAGAGCCCCATTTTGGGTTGAACCAGCAATGATTTCGACAGAGCTATAGTTATGAGGCTTTGGCATCACAAGTGCATGAAAGAATTTACCAGTATTGATGCTGAAGGGACCTTTTGGTAAGCTATGTTCTAGTGAATACAAGTTTGCCCAGCTACCTCTAGACATGGCACTATGCATGGGATTGCAGTTCTGCACATCATATTTAATTTAGATGAAGCTCTATGAAATTTCCCTTTCTTTTTACTCTCTATTGCACACGGCCTTGATAGTGACATTCCAAGTTAACTGGGAAAAGTTTGTGTTCAGATGGATGAAAAAAGAAGCCAAACAATTTTCCAGAAGACAACAGAGAACTAGATAGCCACCAGAACGGACTCATTTTGTATTTAAGCAAATAATTTGACAGACAATGTAAATAGACCTGTGCCTTAGGTGGAGATTTGAACATTGATTGATTGTAGATTCTACGTTATTCTGAAGTCTACGGAACCTCAAGACACTAAGTCTATGAGATGTGCAAAACGGCACTACAGAGATTGTATCGAACTTATCTAGTAATCAAGGAACCCTCTTTTTAAAGTTATCCTATCTTTATATGCTCTGTTTTCAATCTATCTATGGTTCTCAATGTTATGGTAAAGTAGTATACTAATGAAAGGTTATTAGTGTGGTAACATTACAGTCTGCTAGTTCCTTAGGAACAAAAACATATGTTCTACCCAATACGGGCAAAATCCCTATTCCAAAGACAACTCATGCAATTTGATTGTATTGAATTTGTAAAACATGGAAGTATGGAAAGATGTTCGACAAAAACTCGCAAACCTATTACAGTACTTCTAAAGAAAAATGCAAAGTCAAAAGTTTTATAATGGTGACATCATAAAAGATCCAACTATGTAAAATAGCTGATTTGTAGTCTTATCTTTGCTACACTTGTAAAGCCTAATATATATCATGCAAAGCTACACTTGGATGCTACAACCAGAGTGTTTTGATACTTGAAAGGTATCATGGATTGCTTTAACTTGGATATGATGTTATGTTCATGTTGGAGATGAAGTGAAAAGATAAAAGCTTTGCAAGCCTGTATCTCGTATGTGGAGTAAAATAGAGAGGAAGTTTATTACATGCACATACACTTTTTCCTTTTTGGGAAAATACACTGCCTTGATCGTGATTCATAATCACCAACTAGAAAACCTTCTATAAAAGAAATTCTCCATAAACAGTTCCCTAAAATAAATTAAGAACCTTTCTTATCTTCAAGATTGTATAAATTTATTCCAAAATGCCAAAGTTATCAAAAAGAAGAAATTCAAGTTATTAAAAATCTCAAATTTTGGAAACAACATCTGATATAGGTAATGAACTCAAAGAGTTTTAAATATCTCACTGTAAAACTTTGCATGGAGATCCATTTTGTCACTCCTGAGATTTTGTATTGGTATGACACTAGCCTTGTACCATCTAGGTTGTAGGAACAAGCCCCATGATTACCTCACATGAAGAAAGAAAACCAATGCTCACTTTGTGCTCTAGGTTGCCTATGCTCTAATCTCTTACAATGGTGACTCCACATGGTGGATCATCTTAAGTAGTACCACTGCCCAACCCCTCTAACAATGCTACTTACAACCAATATGATGACAATATAGGATGCCTGCATAAGGTTGGGGAAATTGAAATCAGCTCAACCCAAAAAAAAAGAGCATAGATGCATGTAAATTTCCAAATTGCACACAGTGATTCATCTCACAATTAAAGCTTTCTTATAGTCTCAGTTATTATTTATCTAATTTTTAAGCACACATTAAATGATAAGAAAAGTATTATCAGTAGAATGCCATTATAATAGAACTGTGTATGCTGCTCAGTTGCCACAATACATTCCCCCTTCTGTAATTAACGTATTCTGTCAGTTATGCAAACAATCTTACGGAGCATCGAAATGAATAATCCACCACTTATTTACCGTTGAATTTTTCCTTTCCAATTGGTTTTTCAACTCTATAAATTATGAAGTCCAAATATCATGACTTCAACTAGGAAAAATCATTGTGATTGAAAATGAACTGCATATTATGGTGCAAGAGACATTCACACGATGTCCTTTTCCATTAAGATAGTTGTTGATTATGTTGCTCAGAGATTACCAAAAAATATACATATGGCCCTGTTAATACATAACATATCACAAAGGTAGTATTACCCGGTAACCTGAACAACTGTGTTCAGCGATCATCTTGGTTAAGATAATTTTTGTCAAGAAAAATTGTGGCTCATAAACGTACATAATTTTACATAAGCTGAATCCAGAATTCAGCTTTTGTTTTGCAAAATGGCTAAGGCATTCTATGACAGTCTAATTAGCTTTGGAAACAACTCCAAAGTTAACCTTAATAATGCCACTTACATAATATTGGACAGGTGAAGAATTCTAAGATAAGTGATTCTGTAAGTTCAATCAGTTCACCGAGTTCATCTTCAACATACAAGCCTTTTCAACAATCTCAACTGGTTGTTGTCTGATACCTTCTGATTCAACAACTACAACACCAATGTCTTTCGAGCATTGATAAGCCACCTGCTCAGCAAGCATATAAAAACTCTGCTTATATTTCTCTTTGCAGCTAAAAACTATTGTTGGAAAGCCAAACAATTTCCAATAGTTCGGTGCAATCTTCTGTTTGCAAAATAACTGTTACAACCCCATATTCCATCTCAACAGCCTATAACAAAACTTTAAAACTCGAAATAATAGTACCTGCATGAATTTGAAAGCCCAATGCATAAACTAAGTGTAAAATAGAACTGAATCCCTCCCTTCCTCCCTCCCTCCCTCCCCCCCTCCCCCTCCCTCCCTTTCCCTCCCTCCCTCCCACCCTATCTCCCTTTCCCTCCCTCCCTCCCTCCCTCCCTCTGTGTGTGGTTTTCTCTAGGGTTTTCTCCATGTCTCAGGCAGCCTGTGTTTGCATCAAACAAGGCTCTTACGTAGATACAATGCCATGAGGGCATATTTTCAGGAGCCCCATACAAAGGGCTGGCTTGTCAACACTTTGGTTACCCCAGCACTGATGTATGGAGCAGCCATATGGGGACCAAGATTCGCAGCATCAGCATGGACAGCAATGGAGAGGCCGCAGATTCTAATGATTGCCAGAATCATCCGCAGCTAACCTTCAGTACCCCATGATATCATCAGGGCAGAGCATGCTGCACCACCGATCCTACTAGAGGCACTCTTCCAGATAGTATGCTTATTACACAGGATCTAGAGCATGGACACAAAACGCATCACTTACAAAGCTTTCCAAGCATCACGCGACATGGCACTAGTAGGAGACACCTCCTCATGGTATGCATAGACAAGGGATCGGCTGGCCCGCCATGGACTTGACATAGATAGACTACCACCGGTCCACCAGTACAGTACGACTCCCAAGCCCCCACCTATTCACTCTCCCACCAGGAGAGAAATAGGATCATTCGTCATGAGATATGGCATACACACATACAGAGGACAGCCCGAGGGATACACTGCCACAGAAAATGTTCTGCTACTGTGAGCATTTTCTACAGATCTCAGACGAGGACTTCATTGAGACTCCGTGCTACATGCAGACATACCTACCACACCACCTTCAAGTCATAATTGGGCAGCTTCAAGTTTCATCACATCAGCTCCAGATCGACCGGGGGTCGGCTCAGACCTCCGAGCACAGTTCGAGATAGAGGAGTCACTCCAGCTGTGCATGACCACATGAGACGAGCCACGGATGGGATGCCTCCTCACGGCGGCATATGAGAGACGAGAGCAGATGCTACAGACCACACATCAGACACGGGTGAGTACCCAGCAGATTATTACTGAGCTATCAGTGAGCTAGGCCATATCAGATGGACCTGCTTCCCAGAGGCATAGGGCTCACACTCCAGTAGGCAGCTGCACATAGAGTGCAACGTCGACCACATATGGTTGGGTACCGACGACCACGATTGCACCACGAGGATATCCCGTGCATTAGGAGCCCACAACCACATGATGCAGCAGAGGCGCACCACCACCACTTGGGCAGCCTTCTCTCAGGAAGTACTCAGAACGCCACCAATGTACCACATACTCCACCCACCTCCACCCATCATCATGAGTTAGGATATGCACATTCACTCCCCCATGGGTCCCCCTATATTAGGTGGCCATTATCTGCAGAGTCAAAGCCATGCACCCCCCACACACCACTACATTACCTCCACTACCCCTCATTACCACGTACACCATCCATCCTTTTGTTGTTTCAAGCCTACACAATTTTATGTACCGAGTATTTTTCCTTTTCCATTTCTACACAGATGACCACTGTTATACATGGTTTTGTCTCATAGGCCAAGTTTGGCTTTTCTCCCTCTCCCCCCCTCTCCCTCTTCCTCTCCCTCTCCCCTCCCTGCCCCCGCCCCTCCCTCCCTCCCTCCCTCCCTCCCGCCCTCCCCCCCTCTCCCTCTTCCTCTCCCTCTCCCCTCCCTCCCCCCCGCCCCTCCCTCCCTCCCTCCCTCCCTCCCTCCCCCCCCCCCCCCCCCCCCCCCCCCCTCTCCCCCTCCCCCCCCTCTCTCCCCCCCCCTCCCCCTCCCCCCCCCCCCCCCCCCCCCCCCGGCTCCCTCCCCCCCCTTCCTTCCTTCTTTCCTTCCTTCCTTCCCTCCCTCCCTCCCTCCCCCCCCCCCCTTTCCTTCCTTCCTTCCTTCCTTCCTTCCTCCCTCCCTCCCCTCCCTCCCTCCCTCTCTCGCACATTTTCAGGAGCCCCATACTGAGGGCTGGCTCTTTGATACTCTAGTGACACCGCACTAATGTACGCAGCAGCAGTATGGGCACCACAGTCACAAGGGGACGCGTCCCCGGGCCCGAGGGACGTCGAGACGCCATCCCCCTCTTCAAAATATATGGGACGCTCAACATGTTTTTATATATTTCACTTCGAAAGACTTACTTCTATTATTTTCTTGTTTATTTGTGCTCTTATAAGCTAACAAAATCCTTATCGATGGTTTCCATTAAAAATTAACCTTAAAATACACATATTTTGAGTGCCGTCCTGAATTGGCATCCCCGGGACGGTCCAGGTCCCGTCCCCGACCCCAGGACGTCACTGTCCTCGGGACATGTCACCGTCCCCTGGTGACTATGATGGGCACCAAGCATCATGGAGGCGATGTGGATGCGGATTGAGAGGCCCAAGGTCACCATGATCTCACGCTTGCTCTGCAGCAAGCCCTCCGTTCCACATGACATTATACGAGCTGTGTTTGGCATACCACCGATGCTAGTGGAGGCCCTCTTTCAGCTCGTGACCTTTATTCTGAGAGTCAGAGAGCTCCCCACCAGTCGACTCACCATGCTTGCAGTTGAGAGCTCCAGACATTTGGCAGAGAGGGCATGAGAGAGTATGGTATGCACAGACCCACCGATGGTTGGCGGACCATGGCATGAGCATTACTGACCTACCCCCTTTTCAGTATGACCTCTCTTCCCCCTACATTACCCTCTCTCATTCGAAGAGGAATAGGATCATCCGTCAAGACCTACTACATCTACACATCAAGGAGACATGGATAGCACCACGGGAGCCTCTTCCCACAAAGAGGCAACACTACAGAGAGAACTTCCTGACAGTGATAGTGGCTGGTTTCATTCAGAGACCACGATACATGGAGACATACATGGCACCAGCAGAGAGAGTGGCCATTGGGCAGCTCAGAGTATCATCACACCAGCTCGAGATTGAGGTTGGGCGAGCGACACATACCCCCACGGACGAGAGATTATGCAGGATATGCTGAGAGGAGGTGGAGGATGAGGAGCACTACACATGTAGATGCCAGGCATATGAGGATATTAGAGACCGCTACCTATAGCTCTTCAGGGGTCCCAAAGAGATCGGGGCTTTATTGGAGACGTAGGACCAACGCCCTCTAGGTCATTTCCTAGTAGAGCTCCAACACCGCCGCGCCTCACTTCTCCCATAGATGGAGATACACTCGACCCCCCAGACTCATATTATAGATTTTTTCAAACCCAGAGCTTCTCAAGACCCAGCTCGATGCGGGGTGTCACATTACAGAGAGCAGAGGAGCTTAAACGACAGCACCAACGATCGAGACCCCCAGGCCGGAGAGCCAATCCCCACCAGAGAGAGATTCAAGCGATTCACGCACGCAATGACACGGAGATACAAAGACGTCAGCAGCGCACCCCTGCCGATCTCGATGTGCACAGCATTTTGAGGCTCACCACGATGCCTTACCCACCGATGCATTATATCCTACACCCACTCCAGGCATTTCGAGGGTTATGACACTACTGAGCCTCCCATCCCAATGCATATCATATTTGTATCTCACATGTTGCACATATAGAGTGCATACCCATGGCACCCCACACCCTAGACGCCAGCTATTATCCACTCCTTTTATACTCTGTGTTGTACTCATATGTTATTTTCCTTTTGGGATCACAGAGAATTGGATTATACTGATGTATGTGTTTTGTCTCATAGGGCCTCTAATAGACGTTAAAAAGTCTCTCTCTGCATGTGATATTCCAAGCGATACTCCAACATGTGCAAAGGAGCAAAAATATCCCTGCCAATCTCCCTCTAGAATATCATTCCATGCATAAGCTACAAGTTTTGCCTACGTGCATCTCTCTCTCTCTCTCTCTCTCTCTCTCTCTCTCTCTCTCTCTCTCTCTCTCTCTCTCTCTCTCTCTCTCTCTCTCTCTCTCTCTCTCTCTCTCTCTCTCTCTCTCTCTCTCTCTCTCTCTCTCTCTCTCTCTCTCTCTCTCTCTCTCTCTCTCTCTCTCTCTCTCTCTGCACCCCGCTGCTCTGCCTGCGTCGGAGCTGATGGTCCCTCTCTCTCTCGCGTCGGAGCTGCTCTGCACCCCGTCATCTGCACCCCGCTGCTCTGCCTGCGTCGGAGCTGATCTGCACCCGGTCGGCTGCTCTGCATAGAGATTATCTAAGCTCTGCACCCCATCGGCTGCGCCTGCGTCGGAGCTGCTCTGCACCTGTCGGAGTCGGCCCTACATCAGGCCCGTCTGCACCACGCAAGCACTGCCCAGTCGGCTGCATGTTCGTGGCTCGCTACGAATCGAAGTTATCACGAAAGGAGGAATGTTCGACCCCTGTGACCTGCCTGAAACTCCCCCTAACCTGCCCCGCTTCTCTCTCCCTAACCCTAACCCTAACCCTAACCCTAACCCTAACCTGAACGGTAACCCTAACTCCAGAACCTAATCCTAATCCCTAACCCTAATCTCAACCCCTAAGAAAAACCCAAACCCTCTCTCTCTCTCTCTCTCTCTCTCTCTCTCTCTCTCTCTCTCTCTCTCTCTCTCTCTCTCTCTCTCTCTCTCTCTCTCTCTCTCTCTCTCTCTCTCTCTCTCTCTCTCTCTCTCTCTCTTTCTTTCTCTCTCTCTCTCTCATGGCTCCCAAGCTGGACGAACAGTTAGCCACCTTAGAGCATGCCCTCCGAGAGTTGATAGGAAAACACAAGAAAGAAGGAGATTCTGCACTGAACGGGGTTACCCGTAGAGTTGTCGCCCTCAAAGCCAAGGTGGCAACCTTGGAGAAGGAAAACGAATCCCTTCGGGAAGAGCTTCTCGCTACCCGCAAGCAGCACTCACGGGACCTGGAGGAGTTGCACACTGCGCTTACTGATATGAAAACGAAACTGGACAGCATGCACGAGGAGGGGGAGATCGCTCCACATCTAGAGGACATTCGGGTGACTATCAAGAAGGAGTGTATGGAGGTGGTGCAGAACGAGCTTGAGACTAAGAAAGATGGATTGGTCGAGGTTGTCAAAAAGAACCTTCGACAGGAGGCAAAGAAGAACAACCACCATGAGGAGATCCACATAGTGCATACCACCATTGAGGAGGAGCGGATGCGACAGGCCCGCAGGCTCAATGTTCGCGTCTCCGGCCTCACAGAGACAGATGGATCACCTGAGCAGGACGGGCGTCGCTTGTGCACATTACTTGGATACCACGCGGATGAGCCTCTCCCTTTCACCAGAGTATGGAGAGCAGGACGGGACACCACACGGAGCAGAGCACTTATCCTTCAGTTCTCAGATGAGGCCAGGAGGAGAGACTTTCTCAGACGACGGGCGGTACTACGCACTACACCGGGCACCCCCATCTATTTGGATGACGACCTCACACGGATGCAGGTAGAGCACAGACGGGCATGCATGCCACGTGTCCTCCAGGCCAGACGAGAGGGACATCGTGCCCTCTACAGAGACGGTCGGATCATCATTGATGGACGGCCCATTGACTAGGGATTCGCGGCCTATGAGATAGCACAGCAGGAGGTGCACATTGCAGTCTGGAACTGCAATGGATCTTTATGGACACATCCAGGGCGCCTCGAGGAGGTGATGGAGGGCAGAGACATTATCTTCTTGACAGAGACACACGAGAGCCCGGGGAGGAGCCTACCGAGGATTGAGGGCTATATGTGGGAGTCAGCTCACCGCCGTCAGATGAGACAGCACACCACACGAGGATCAGGAGTAGCAGCCGTGCTCTATAGACAGTCGTTACAGCACAGGGTACAAGTGGTAGCCAGAGACCCAGAGGCACGTTTCATGTGGATACGCTTGCAGCTATCAGAGGAGAGAGCAGCGTACTTCGCCGTATGCTATATTGCACCCATTGGTTCACGCTTCACACATTCCCCTGAGCAGCCATCAGGAGGGGAGGGACCAGACACCACATCGCCATATGACTGCCTCAGTGACACGATTATGGAGTATACCGGGATGGGTGAAGTCTTCCTTGTAGGAGACTTCAATGCCCGCACTCAGAACCACCAGTGTGATATCTACGACTTGGACGACCCTGAGATGCTTCGTACCATAGAGGACATGCCTACACTCAGAGCCTCAGCCGACACCGCCACACCCACCTTATATGGCCGACACTTACTCCAGATGGGAGCAGCACACCGTCTCGTCATATATAATGGGATGGGGAGCTGGCCCACCTCGCACGGTCTCACCTGCATTCCACCCACGACACCACACGGGGGCAGTGTGGTAGACTATGTTATCGGGCCCCCGGAGGCGACACATCTGATCACCTCATTCACTATCCCACCCTTACCGATTGGAGCTGATCACGCATATCTTGCCCTATCCATTCGCGGCTCACCATGCATACCCCACCCCGTCACCACACAGCCACGAGCCCGTACCACCATTCACTTTAGACATGAGCTAGCACATATCTATAGCTCCCATGTTCGAGAGCGCATCTACTCCTTTGATCCCTCTGCCTCCTTGGACACCCTCACCGCCCACTTCTCCTCGATCCTCCATACATCTGCTACTCTCAGCTTCCCATACACCACCCACAGCACTGCACATCCGACACGGTTGGGGCATACACCCTAGAATAGATGGTACGATGAGGAGTGTAGGCGACTATACCGACATCTCAGAGCACAGAGTATCTTGGGATCCATCACAGAGAGGGAGGCACGACGACAGATGAGA
This sequence comes from Ceratopteris richardii, assembly GCA_020310875.1. Classification (NCBI taxonomy): domain Eukaryota; kingdom Viridiplantae; phylum Streptophyta; class Polypodiopsida; order Polypodiales; family Pteridaceae; genus Ceratopteris; species Ceratopteris richardii. The sequence goes on along the minus strand of CM035437.1, from coordinate 28,147,286 downwards.
GCCCTCACACGCCGGAAGCAGCGAGCTTTCGAGGAGCGACAGGAGGCAGAGTTGATCGACCTTCTCATGAGTAGGGATTGTGCCACCGCGTGGAGGGCACTACGTGAGCCACGTCCACCTACACCCATAGCCGATCCTTCGACTTGGCACACCTACGCCCAGAGGTTATATGACGTCCCAGGACAGCCACCATTACCGATTCCTTCCACACCGCGTCCGGTGATATCCACCCTCTTCACAGCAGGCATGGTACGACAGGCCATCCATAGGCTACAGCATGGCCGTTCAGCAGACCACACGGGGCTACAGGGAGAGCACTTTATATACGCAGCAGATGTAGTTTCCCACTTGATCGCCCATCTCTTCAACCGTGCTTTGGTTGAGGGATTACCCGACTCATGGACTATGCATACCATTACGCCTATCCATAAGTCCGGCGATATGATGGACCCAGGGAACTACAGGACTATTATGATAGGCCATATCCTGGCCAAGATCTATGGGGCAGTACTAGAGGCAGAGCTCAGTACACACGCTGAGGCAGCGGGGATCAGAGCACCCGGCCAGGTAGGCTTCCGCCGCACTTTCTCCACCATCGACCACATCTTCGTGCTTCGTTGCTTGATTGAGAGCGAGAAGGCGAGGAAGCAGAGACTAGACTATACTGTTGCTTTGTGGATTTCCGCAAAGCCTTCGACATGGTCCCTCGAGAGAGACTACTACGGAGGCTCAAGGAGTTACAGCTTCCATCAGACATGCTATGGGCCATCCACGCTTTGTATGCACGAGTCACAGGCAGGGTACGCTGCCCCGGCGGTCTATCAGACAGCCTTGTTAGCACCATTGGTGTGAAACAAGGTTGCCCCCTCTCACCCACTCTCTTCGGTCTCTACATCGACGAGATCACGGAGTATATACAGCGAGCAGGAGGGAGAGGAGGAGACATCGGAGGTACGCCAGTACATATCCTATTATATGCTGATGACATTGTCCTGCTCTCAGAGTCACAGGAGGGGTTGCAGTCACGTTTGCAGGCGCTCGATACCTTTTGCATGGAGAGAGGACTCACAGTGAACCTTGGCAAGACCAAGGTCATGATCTTCCATACCTCCAGGACAGTACGCCATCGCGCCTCTTTCACAGAGACTGGAGGACAGATAGAGGTAGTGGACTCCTACGTCTACCTAGGTATCACCTTCTCGGGCAGCACAGGGGTATTCTCCATGGCACAGGCTGCGAGAGATAGATTGACGCGAGGTTATGCGGCACTTGCAGGATTGGAGAGACGCTGCTTTCAGACACATTTTCAGGAGCCCCGGACTAAGAGGTGGCTCTTTGACACTCTAGTGACACCCGCATTGATGTACGCAACAACAGTATGGGCACCAGGGATCACAGAGGCGATGTGGACGCAGATTGAGAGGCCCCATATCACCATGATATCACGCTTGCTGCGCAGCAAGCCCTCCGTTCCACATGACATTATACGAGCTGAGCTTGGCACCCCACCGATGCTAGTGGAGGCCCTCTTCCAGTTGGTGACCTTTATTCTGAGAGTCAGAGAGCTCCCCACTAGCCGACTCACCAGGCTTGCATTTGAGAGCTCTAGACATTTGGCAGAGACAGGGCATGAGAGAGTATGGTATGCACAGACTTACCGATGGTTAGCAGACCATGGCATGAGCATTACGGATCTCCCCCCTTTTCAGTATGACCTCTCTTCCCCCCACATTACCCTCTCTCGTTCGGAGAGGAATAGGATCATCCGTCAGGACCTACTACAGATACACGTCAGGGAGACATGGATAGCACCACGGGAGCCTCTTCCCACAAAGAGGCAACACTACAGAGAGCACTTCCTAACTGTGACAGCGGATGGTTTCATTCAGAGACCACGATACATGGATACATATATGGCACCAGCAGAGAGAGTGGCCATTGGGCAGCTCAGAGTATCATCACACCAGCTCGAGATTGAGATTGGGCGAGCCACACATACCCCCAGGGATGAGCGATTATGCAGGATATGTAGAGAGGAGGTGGAGGACGAGGAGCACTACACATGTAGATGCCAGGCATATGAGGACATCAGAGACCGCTACCCACAGCTCTTCAGGGGGCCTAGAGAGTTCAGGGCTTTATTGGGGACAGAGGACCAGCGCCCTCTAGGTCGTTTCCTAGTAGAGCTCTAACACCACCGCGCATCACTCCTCCAGCAGCAGATGGAGATACACCTGGCCCCCCCCCCTCAGACTCATATTACAGATTTTTTCAGACCCACATACACTCGAGGGCCCAGCTCGATGCGGGGTGTCACATTACACAGAGCAGAGGAGCTTAGACGACAGCGTCGACGACCGAGACCCCTTGTCCGGAGAGCTCGTCCACATCAGAGAGAGATTCAGGCGATTCACGCACGCCATGACATGGAGATACAGAGACGTCAGCAGCGCACCCCTATCGATTTGGACGCCCAGAGCATTTTGAGGATCGCCATGATGCCTTACCCACCGATGCATTATATCCTACACCCACCCCAGGCATTTAGGGGGTTGTGACACCATCAAGCCTCCCCTCCCTATGCATATCATGTTTGTATCTCACCCATTGAGCATATAGAGTGCATACCCATAGCACCCCACACCCTTGATGCCAGCTACTATCCCTCCTTTTATACCCGTCTGTAGTACTCACACTTTATTTTCGTTTTGGATCACAGTGGATTGGATCATACTAATGTATATGTTTTGTCTCATAGGCCGATTTTGGCCTCTAATAGACGTTAAAAAGTGTCTCTCTCTCTCTCTCTCTCTCTCTCTCTCTCTCTCTCTCTCTCTCTCTCTCTCTCTCTCTCTCTCTCTCTCTCTCTCTCTCTCTCTCTCTCTCTCTCTCTCTCTCTCTCTCTCTCTCTCTCTCTCTCTCTCTCTCTCTCTCTCTCTCTCTCTCTCTCTCTCTCTCTCTCTCTCTCTCTCTCTCTCTCTCTCTCTCTCTCTCTCTCTCTCAGGGCTCATGATCATTTCGGTTTACAAGCAGGGCACCTCATCTACGGAGGCACGACCCTTGCACCGCTCATTGCCCACCTCTTCAAGCGTGCATTGGTTGAAGGGTTCCCTGACTCATGGACTGAGCACACCATAGTGCTCATTCATAAGTCAAGAGATACTATGGATCCAGTTACATATCGGACGATCATGATTGGCCCTATATTGGCCAAGTTATATGGGGCGGTACTAGAGACAGAGTTGACTACTCTCGCTGAGAGGAAGGGCATCATGGCTCCAGGACAGGCACGCTTCAGACATGATTACTCTACCATTGACCACATCTTCACTCTAAGATGCGTGATCGACCAGGCAAGGGTGAGGAAGAGGAGATTGTATTGTTGCTTTGTGGACTTCCGCAAAGCATTTGACACTGTTCCCAGGGAACAACTCTTCAGACGACTACTTGATATCGGAGCTCTGGAGGAGATGATATGGAGGATCTACACCTTATACGAGAGAGTATCTGGTAGAGTCAGATGTCTGGGGGGCTTATCTCATCCACTTCCTAGCACTATCGGGGTGAAGCAAGGATTCCCTCTTTCACCCACCCTCTTTGGTCTCTACATTGATGAGATAGTGGACTACATACAGTAGCAGGGGGGTGATGACATTGAGGTATGCGGGTCCACTGTCCATATTCTTTTATACGATGATGATATTGTACTGGTTTCAGAGTCTGCAGAAGGTCTCCAGCATCATCTACATGGCCGAGATGATTTTTGCAGACACAGAGGGTTAACTGTGAACCTTGGTAAAACCAAGGTCATGATCTTTCTTACATCAGCACAAGTACACAGACATAGTTTGTACACAGCAGCAGGTGGACCGATTGAGGTGGTCAGATCATATGTTTACTTCGGAGTGACATTTATAGCAGCATCAGGGGTCTTCTCTATGTCTCAAGCAGCCCGTGACCACATCACACGTAGGTATGCAGCACTAGCTTTGATGGAGAGACAGTGCCACCAGGCATATTTTCAAGAACCCCGCACAAAGGGGTGGCTCTTCGGCACTTTGGTTACGCCAGCGCTCATGTATGGGGCAGCCATATGGGGACCAGGATTAGCTACATCAGTATGGACAGCATTAGAGAGGCCACAAATCCTCATGATTGCCAGACTTATTCCCAGCAAGCCTTCAGTACCACATGATATCATTAGAGCAGAGCTCGCTGCACCACCGATGCTAGTTGAGGCACTATTCCAGACAGTATGCCTATTACACAGACTCAGGAGCATGGATACAGAGCACATTGCTTGTCGTGCTTTCCAGGCATCACGTGATATGGCATTAGCAGGTGACACCTCCTCATGGTATGCACAGACACGAGACTCGCTGGCCCACCATGGCTTTGACATAGACAAGCTACCACCACTACAATACGACTCACATGCACCCACCTACTTGCTCTCTCATCAAGAGAGGAATAGGGTCATTCGTCAGGAGATATGGCATACATACATACAGAGGACATGGGTGAGCCCTAGGGATACATTGCCATCGAAAATGCTCTATTACCGTGAGCATTTTTCGACCTATATCGGACGAGGGCTTCATCGAGATTCCGAGATACATGCAAACATACCTACCCCACCACCTCCGAGTCATCATTGGGCACCTCAGGGTTTCATCACATCAGCTTGAGATTGAGAGGGGTCGGTCCAGGGGAGTCCCTCGTGAGGAGAGATGGTGCCTAGTATGCGAGACAGAGGTAGAGAGTGAGGAGCATTTTGTTATCAGATGCCCAGCATACTAGACCTACAAGCAGAGTTCCAGATAGAGGAGTCACTCCAGTTGTGCATGACTTTGGGAGACCAGCGACGCTTGGGACGCTTCCTCACAGCAGCATACGAGAGGCGAGAGCAGTCACTACAGCCCAACATCAGCCACGGGGGAGTACCCAGCAGACCATTACCCAGTTCTTTCAGCCAGCTGAGCTACATCAGAGAGGTCCATCTATAGGGCTCAAGCTCCCCCAGGCAGGAGCACAAAGAGCACGGCGACGACCACGCATGGGCGGATATCGTCGAGCACGACCATATCCGGAGGATATCTCACGCATCAAGACAGCCTACGAGTCACGACCACAGGATGGAGCATAGGCATACCACCACCCCCTGGGTTGTCTTCCTTCAGGAGGCACTCAGACCACCACCGATGTACCACATACTACACCCACCTCCACCCATCACCAATAGCTAGGGTGTTTTACTCACATTATGGATCCCCCATGTATTAGGTGGCCACTATCTGCAGAGTCAGAGCCACATCTCCCAAGCCTTTTCTAGCCCTATATTGCTTTGTGTAGCGATCTACTTTTTATTTCATTTCATCTTCTACACAAGGTTACTACACTTGTACATGGTTTTTCTCTCATAGGCCAAGTTTGGCCTCCAGAAGACGTTAATATGACTCTCTCTCTCTCTCTCTCTCTCTCTCTCTCTCTCTCTCTCTCTCTCTCTCTCTCTCTCTCTCTCTCTCTCTCTCTCTCTCTCTCTCTCTCTCTCTCTCTCTCTCTCTCTCTCTCTCTCTCTCTCTCTCTCTCTCTCTCTCTCTCTCTCTCTCATGATATCATTAGAGCAGAGCTCGCTGCACCACCGATGCTAGTTGAGGCACTATTCCAGACAGTATGCCTATTACACAGACTTCAGAGCATGGATACAGAGCGCATTGCTTATCGTGCTTTCGAGGCATCACGTGATATGGCATTAGCAGGCGACACCTCCTCATGGTATGCACAGACACGAGACTAGCTTGCCCACCATGGCTTTGACATAGACAGGCTACCACCACTACAGTACGACTCTCATGCACCCACCTACTCACTCTCTCATCAAGAGAGGAATAGGATCATTCGTCAAGAGATATGGCATACATACATACAGAGGACATGGGTGAGCCCTAGGGGTACATTGCCACCGAAAATGCTCTACTACCGCGAGCATTTTCTACATATATCGGGAATGGGCTTCATCGAGATTCCGAGATACATGCAGATCTACCTTCCCCACCACCTACGAGTCGTCATTGGGCAGCTCCGGGTTTCATCACATCAGCTCGAGATTGAGAGGGGTCGGTCCAGGGGAGTCCCCCGTGAGGAGAGGTGGTGCCCAGTATGTCAGACAGAGGTAGAGAGTGAGGAGCATTTTGTTATCAGATGTCCAACATACTTAGACCTACGAGCACAGTTCCAGATCGAGGAGTCATTCCAGCTGTGCATGACTATGGGAGACCAGAGACGCTTGGGACGCTTTCTCACAGCAGTATACAAGAGGCGAGAGCGGTCACTACAGCCCATACATCAGCCACGGGTGAGTACCCAGCAGACCATTACCCAGTTCTTTCAGCGAGTTGAGCTACATCAGAGAGGTCCATCTATAGGGCTCACGCTCCACCAGGCAGCAGCACAGAGAGCACGCCGCCGACCACGCATGGGCGGATATCGTCGACCACGACTATATCAGGAGGATATCTCACACATCAGGATTGCCTACGACCACATGATGGAGCATAGGCGTACCACCACCCCCTGGGTTGTCTTCCTTCAGGAGGCACTCAGACCACCACCGATGTACCACATACTACACCCACCTCCACCCATCACCAGTAGCTAGGGCGTTTTACTCACATTTTGGATCCCCCATGTATTAGGTGGCCACTATCTGCAGAGTCAGAGCCACGTCTCCCCAGCCTTTTCCAGCCCTATATAGCTTTGTGTAGCGATATACTTTTTATTTCATTTTATCTTCTACACAGGGTTACTACACTTGTACATGGTTTTTGTCTCATAGGCCAAGTTTGGCCTCCAGAAGACGTTAATATGACTCTCTCTCTCTCTCTCTCTCTCTCTCTCTCTCTCTCTCTCTCTCTCTCTCTCTCTCTCTCTCTCTCTCTCTCTCTCTCTCTCTCTCTCTCTCTCTCTCTCTCTCTCTCCCCCCCCCCCTCCCTCCCTCCCTCCCCCTCCCTCCCTCCCCCTCCCCCTCCCCCTCTCTAGCTATCTATAGATATAGGTATAGAATCTAGACCTAGATCACACACACACATAAAAAAATTATATATATATATATATATATATATATATATATATATATATATATATATATATATATATATATATATATATATATATATATATATATATATATATATATATACATATATATGTGTGTGTGTGTGCATGCATACATACATATACATACACACACACACATATAAATATATATATAGACATCCTATCTTGTCCTCTTGTAATCTCGTAGTACGAGATCCTGTCGAGTTATTTCTTGTATCTAGTTCATCTCCGAGAAGGAAGTTCTTGTAATCCAGAGATCTTGTTCCATACCTACGGTCTTGGGTTGTGGGATCTCCTGTATCATTTCTAGTTCAGTTTTCCATACCTATTGGTCACCATCTTTCAAGATTAAGAATCATGAAGAATCATG
>CM035437.1:28124800-28132300 GCA_020310875.1 Ceratopteris richardii | reverse complement strand
AAAAGCATACCTGTTAAAGTTGTACATAATGACATGTATGAAAGATCTCTGATTATATCTACCCAACATCAAAGAGAGAAGTTTAGAGTGCTTAATGCATATGCCCCCAATACACCATCAATGGCGAAAGCTTGGAATCCTCTAACGCATGCTATTACTCAATGTAATGTGAAACTCCTCAATGCAAAATCCTATTCATGGGGGACTTTAATATGGTTGATGATCAAAGTGACTTCACTACTACGTCCTCACTGATTACTTTTCACGGAACTCAGTCTTGGATTGAAATTTTACTACTAATGAGATGTAAAATTATATGGGAGTATATTGGTGGGCACACTCTTAAATATATGCTCCACTCTAAATCTCATAATCAAGTAATGAGTAGATTGGGCAGGTTCTTTTACTCCGATATTCCTTTGCTTCATGCTACATCCAAAGCTGTTATAGATGCAATGGCTTTTCTATCTCAGAAACCCTTAATGATATTTCAACATGACTTTTGATTGGAAAGATTTACGCCTATTTCCTTGATGAGCGTTCCATTATGTATCAATATATGCGGCTAAAGTCATCCTTCTTTTAGACGAGAATGGATTCCTTGGCAAATGCATTGGATAGCATGACCTTCTCTGCCTCTATGAAACGAGAGTATCTTATTGCAGTTATGCAAAATATCGTCAAAGATTGTGGTCAAAATTATAGTAACACAGCTAGCCAGAGAGGAGGCACAATGTTATCACTCTTTCTGAAAAAATAGATGTTGGAAATCAGCTACTGGCACAGGACAATATAAGCTGCCAAGGCAAGATGCTCTGAAGTCATAGATACTCAAATGCAAACTCTAAAAGCTTCTATGACCATCTCCGCATGAAAGGCAAACTCTTCCATTCCTATAATGCAGCATGGAAGTGAAATTTTGCATGACAAAAACTCTATTGTTGTTGGCAACGAAATCAAATACATAGCTGAAGACAGGGTGTCAATCACCACTACAAGAGGGAGCTGCAGCAAATAAGTTTTCAAGTGCATTGTAGTGCAAGTTGCAACAACTTCTGGTAAATTAGAAAAGCAAATGGCTGATTCTTCTGAAAAGTCTATTTCAAAGGATGAGGTCTCCTTAGCTTTATGTTCCCTTCAAAATGGGAAAGCTTTATGATTAGGTGGACTTAACAAAGAGTTTATATTTATGTATTGGCAATATCTGAAGCATATTACTTTAACTACTTTGTAATAAAATCTGGGCAGATCAAAGAGTTCCCTTGTCTTTTAAAACACGAGGATTAAACTTCTACCCAAAAAAAGACATGCCAAAAAAATTCCAAATTGGATACCCTTTCCCATGATGGATATAAATGTGTAATTTTTTTCCTAAGATTTTTTAATTGAGAATGTGACTATTTGTTGCATTTTGGGTGCATACTGCCAAGACAGAATTTGTGCACAGAAGGTCAATCTAATAGCACAAACGGCCATTCAACACACCCTTCAATCCTCTCATAACACTTCATTCGCAGCTAGATTTTGAGAAAGATTTTGACTGAGTGTGATGAGATTTTGTTTCAGCCATCATGGGCAAGATGAGATTTGGAAACAAAATGAGACGCTGCATATATTTGCTAGTGGAGGACAGCTAAGCCTGTATTCATATAAATGGGAGATTCTCAGAACCTTTCATGGTACAAAGAAGCCAGTGCATCAGGGGTATACCTTGGGCCCCATGTTGTCTGCTATCGCTTCTAAACCCCTTGTCTATATGCTAAAACACACAGGGCACAAAGAGTCCATTCAAGGGATCTGTTTTCATGATTCGCATAAGCTTGCAGCTGAATTTTGTGGATGATTCACTTATCTTCACTCAAGGGACACTTTTGTCACTTATTGAGCCATTGAGAAAAAGCATCTTGACTTATATAATATATGAGTGTTGGGAAATCTGCACTATCAATGTGGAATGTCCAAATTTCCTCTCTTTCATAAAACGGCTTGAAGATATCACCTGGCTAATTTTTCAACATTTGGGTTTACCTCTAGGAGTAAACATATCTAGCAAAGAGCAAGTGCAATGGATAATTGGATGAATCTCAAGGAAATTCAAATTGTGCAAAAGCTCTAAATGGCATGTGCATCTCTACCTCAAAATTGTCCAAACGTTTCTAGAGTTATACATCATGTACCATTTATTCCTTATAAATTGAAGGGACGTTCATCTTGCAACTTTCAAGCAAATGATTAACATCTTTTTATAGGATAGAGGTAGTGGCATATCAATCATAACATTGGCTTGGAAATATGTTCGTCAACCTAGTAAGTTAGGGGGACTAGGGCTTTGGCGCTTATAAAAGCATACGATAGCATGAAAGGTAGCATTTCTCTTGTGGATATGCCGTTCTAATTCACTATGGTATGATGTTTTTTGGTTTTGATCAAAAATGCATCCACATACTATAAGGGTGAATGGAAACTAAAAATCCTCTAGTGCTACATTGAACATGTTGATGCTCAATTCTGAAGCAAGCCCCACATCTTGTATGGAATGGTAGGTAGAGATATACGGGTAACTCATTTTCGTTGCAATCCCCCTTTTGTTCTTATCCCAACCTTCGGTGCTTCTTTATTATCCCAACGACTATTCGAGGCCAAGACTACAACATGGGACTCAAGTTAATCCTTCTAGTCTACAAGCAAATAATATCAATTAAGCCCAAGATTCTATTTTCCCGCACCATCTTCCTCTTTGATTGTGCCTTGGATGAGGGATTTCTAGTATGATAGAGGACGCATACAATTATTCCCATAAACAAAAAGGGAAAGCCCCCTTCACAAAGGGGGTGATTCCATGCACCCTAGCACATATAGGACAATCATAATTCGCAATGATCTTAGCCAAATTTTATGGGATAATTATGCATGTAGAGGTCAATGATCATGTAGAGAGAGTTAGGCCCAAAACACCTCATCAAGCTAGTTTAAAACAACCCAATTCTACTACCAATCATATCTTCACCTTGAAATATTTGACAAATCAAGCAAGAGCTAAGAGACATAGACTTTATTGTTGCTTTGTGGATTTTCACAAAGTCCCAAAATAAGGCTCTTCCACAAACTACAAAATCTGGAGAGCACACAAGAGAATTTGGGGTCTTTATGTCAACAATTTTTGGCCCAGCAGCCTACCTTATGGGTTTACTGTATGCCTTCACTAGTACCATTGGGATGAAACAACGCTTCCCCTTTCCGCCAACACTCTTTGGCATATGCATTGATGAGATTACTAATTTGATCAAGAGGAAATGCATTATAATCCTACTTTCATGCTCTCGATGAGCTTTGTTCGCAACGCTCACATATGTTGTACCTTAGTAAACTGAAGTTCTTATCTTTCATACTTCAACTACTCTGGATCTAGGCGAAATTGTTCAATAGGTATAGGTGAAGATCATCTAGCTCTCTGAGCTTGTATTACTCCTCATAAACTGGTTTATGACTGCTCAAAATCTCCATGTTGAAGAGAGCAAGAGCGGAGATCTCTCTAGGAATTGTACCATAAAGTGACAATCGATCAAAATATGAATGGAATAATAGAAGAGAATGATCTTAGTCTCCCTACTTATGTTCAAATGATGAATAAGCGAAGGAAATTTGCACTTATGCCAATGCTCTTTATACCATATTGACCAAATGTGTGAAGAGTGAGAAAGGGGAAATAAAAAACATCAATTGAGGATTAAAATAAATAAGAAAGAACATTATGGCCAAAACACATGGCACGCGAACTATCTAGGATGGCACCTCTTACTGATTACAAGAGCCCCAGATTAACTGTAAGTATCAAGGGAACTCCCTTGGTAGGAGTAATAGTTGATGGGGGATCCGATATTAATCTGACGCCTAAATACACAATGACATTGCTAAACTTAAAACCAACTAAGGCTGCTCATTTTACAGTATCATTGGCAGACCAAAGCAAGGTAAGCCCACTAGGCATAGTGGAAAAGGTCGAAGTCGTCATTCATAAGTTAAAATTTGTGTTGGATTTTGTGGTAATAACACTCCCAAAGGTGAAGGGAGGATTTCTCCTCCTGATAGGAAGGCCATGGCTATGCCACAATAAAGTGGTACATGATTGGGATAGTGACACCCTATGGGTGGCTGGACCAGATAAGGTGATGAGGCAGCTTCAGATGGAAGGAGGAACGGATGAAGCCCTAGGTACTGCCCAAGTTGTTCTCCATCCAGAGGAAACTACATAGGAAAGCAAGAAAGATAACAATGGAGAAGAAGAAGAGCAAATTGGACAAGACGGAGCAAGCATTTGGGCCACGCCTCCTCCACCATGGGTTCTGGAGAATGTGGAAATATTAGGACAAGAAAGGGCGCCTTCACCTCCCTCGGCGTCTCCACCTCCTAATTCAAGTTGGGCACCTTCACCTCCCTGGGCGTCTACACCTCCTAGCTCAAGTTGGGTGCACTCACCTCCCAGAGGTAGAGATAGGGAGACTCCACCTCCTAGTCCCAGTTGGGCCCCTCCTCCACCTCCAAATAGCTGGGCAACTCCACCTCCTAGTCCTAGTTGGGCGCCTCCACCTCCAAGAAGTTGCACCACTCTGGAGGCTTGGGCTCCATTCTCTGCTCAAAGGCCTCCACCTCCAAGTAGTTGGGCCACTCCAGAGGCTTGGGCTCCATTCTCTGCTCAAAGGCCTCCACACTGGGCACCTGAATGGGCAGCTTATCCTCCACCTTGGGCTACCCCTCCAATTGGTTGGGCGGCCCAACGGGCATCAGGGGAACCTCATACAGAGTCAACTAAAGAGAAATCACTTGACATTAAGGAAGAAGTTGATATAGGAGAAGAATTATCTACGGAAGATCTAGGTGACATCATGGATTGGATTGAGGAGACTAATAATGTTTTATGCTTTACAATAGAAGTCAAGGAGAAAGGAGAAGAAGAACCTACAATGGAGTCTCTAGTATTAGGAGAGCCAGCTAAAGACTCCAGAAGAGGTAAAGTTTTGAAAGGAATTGAAGGAAGCCGAACAGAAGAAGAACTAGTAGAAAGCATATTCCCATTGGTAGAAGTCCCAGTGGGACGTAGGAAAAGACACAAGAAATCACCATCAATGATAGTCCAATCTTCACCAAGGAAATGGTGTTTAAGGACGAGGAAGGGGCAACTCCGGAGCTAGTCAAGGAAGTCAACTTAGGAGGAGAAGATAATCCACAAAATCTTCTACTGGAAAGTTGGTTGTGGGACCACCCTGTACTCCTCACAGAGGTAATAACATTCATGAATAATTTTAAAGACATATTTGCATGGAGGTATAAAGATTTGATAGGAATACCAAAAGAGCTGGGAATACACACTATTCCTCTAGTGGCACAAGCTCGACCAATTAGAGGTAAAATCTATAGGCTAAATCCAAAATACACGGATGCAGTCAAGAAGAAATCCAGAAAATGGAGGATGCAGGTATCATAATTCCTGTAGAGCATTGAGAATGGTTGTCTTCCATGGTTATCGCCCCTAAGAAGCAACCTAATAAAATCAGGGTTTGTGTGGATTTCCGAGCATTCAATAAGCTAACCATCCCTGATGGGTTTCCCACACCCTTTTCTGAACAAGTGATTAAAGATGTGGCAGGACATGTGCTGTACAGTTTCATGGATGGTTTCAGTCGATACAACCAACTGGAAATCCATCCTGAAGATCAACCAAAAACAGCCTTTGTAACCCCTTGGGGAACCTATATCTACACCAAAATGGCTTTCGGCCTTAGGAATGCAACACCCACTTTCAACACGACAGTATATCTCCTTCTCTTCATGATGGCTTTATTGCACCTTTATTGCTTCCAACCCCCTCCTAAGGTGCTCAATCAGATTCATGGAGCTAGTTTAGGTAGTTTAGCTACCACCTTCAAAGTGTACTCTTTCCTAGCATCAAACCTTAAAGAGACTCGAAATTTCTATCGAGAGGTCTTTGGTAAGGCCTTCTCAATCCACTTCTTCACCAAAAAGTCACCCACCTCTCGCACATGGCAAGCGAGCAACAAGAGCTTTTGCACACGTATAAAGATCATGAAATGATTCAGCGAGTTGCATACTTGGATTCTGAAGCTGGTCTAAAGCTCTCTCCGATGAATTACTGGGTCGTGATGTCTAACACAAGGCCATCTCCAAAGCTTCCCAAGTGGCACAGTGTCCATCTGCATGTTGACTATACCACTTGTCTACAAGCCCATCAAGGGTAGATGGGAATAGGGAAAGCACTGCATCCTCTTGATTTGTGATCCACGTCTCCACCATAAGAAGATAAATCTCCTTACATGGTCGACAATGCCCTCTTGTACCAAACCCTTGAAAGTAGGAAATTTAATGTTTATCCTTGACAAGACATTTGCAAGATCCTCCATTGTTAATTGGTTAACTTCTCAAGTATTCGAGGTAGATTTTGGTGCTCTTCTAGCCTTCTCTTTAGGAGGAGTTTGGGCTAATTCTTGGAAGAAGTAAATAGAAAGAGTTATGGGTATAGGTGTGATTGGTCTTCGAGAAGCATGATGAAAATATTTTTTCCTGTCGTAAGTCTTTATGGGACTCTTGAGGTGACAAAGAGATTCTCTAGCTCCTCATGTGTGGATCATGTACCTAGCTGTCCTCTGTTAGGTAGAAGCCGAGCAAGGCTTGTAATTGAAGAAAAGTAGAATCGAAAAAGAAATCTTACTTTCCAAAGTGTGTCTTGCACAATGCATGCAAGGGTCCCACCATGCATGCCAAACTAGAGCTTCCCTAACCGGATGGCTACTAGGGATGGGCTCTGCTTGGAGAAGTATACTCTGTAAGTATAATCTCTAACATGCATGTGCAAAAGAATGGCAAAAATCCTTAAAAGATTCACGAACAGTATAATGTAGTTCCAAATAGTACTCCAAAGGAGTTTCAAAAGAATAGAAACAACTAAAAATAACATACAATGTTGGCACAATGATGTGGGAAAAATATTGAGATGAGGACAAATCCTTAGCCCAAGACATAGGTTGCACTCCCAATTTCCCATCATCCAGATCAACAAGTTATACTCCTCAAGTGGTAAAGAATGCATTACCTCAATGTCCATGGTGTATCCAGTCATTTTTGCATGATCGAGGTCTTCTTCTAAATGAATCTAAAACTCGTTATTTGTCTTGGTGGAGATCCATAACATGTTCCTCCCTCAATCTTGAAGCGTCTCAATCTTCCTCAACCAAGGTCTTCCCAAGAGCAAAAGAAAGGAGGTTTCCTTGGTTAGTGAAATGGAAACAAAATCCAACAAAGGAAAGGAGGTTTCCTTTTCGACAATCCCTAGAGGTGTGACCCGATGGTGGTCTTCCAATGTCAATGTGAATGGTGCTACTTTAGTCGAGCCCAACTTTAACTTCTTCATGGTGAAATCCGGCATCAAATTGGTACCGAACCCACCATCAACTATAACTTCTATAAAAATTTCATTCTTAGTTGAAA
>CM035437.1:28114800-28119800 GCA_020310875.1 Ceratopteris richardii | reverse complement strand
TTCCTTCATAAATTCTTCTATGTCAACAGCATCTGCACATGGTTGAGACTCGAGAGCAAGAAGGTGGGTCCCTTAAAGGGTTCCTCATCTTCTCATAAGCGGCTTCTATTTCCTCCTCCATGCTTAAGTTGGCCTTCCTTTTGTCTTCTTTCTCTCTTCGATCCTTTTAGCTCTTCTTGTCTTGTCACCATCGCTTGCCTTGCCCTAGTCATATGGGTGCCATAGAGGATGAAATAGCAAAGAATGTGGAGCTAAACCTTCTTCTTGTGGAGAGACTCCTATCATATGGATTACAACAGGGAAGTCGCACAGGTAGTCCCTTGTGTAGCAGTCTTTGGCATCACAGCAATGTTGACAAGGTGGTGCACACTTAAGTGGAGAGCACTTACTTTGGATGTGAGTATATTCTCCACATCGATAGCACATGAGAGGTCTCGTATACCATGGCCGATTCGAGCAATTCTGATCCTGTTTTGCGAATTTGACATACTAGCATAGAAGATATCGAGGACCCGAGAGTTACCGCATCATTGAGTTATCTTGAGAAAGTTGCAATTGCAAGCCTCATGACCATTCTTGCCCAAAATTGGCAAGTCACCCTATTTGGATGGTCACCGTTGTTGCATATCTTGCACCATTCTTGTCTCCGGATCCCTTGAGCATTCAGCAACTCCTCCACTTCCTATCGAAGTTGTGCAAGTATTTCTTCGTTGTGTGGTGTTGGTGGCGAGAGAACCTTCTCTTCATGTTGATTATACCACTTGTGTACAAGCCCATCAAGGGTAGATCGGAATAGGGCCAACACTGCATCCTCTCGATTTGCGATCCACTCCTCCAACATAAGATAAATCTCCTTACATGGTCATCAGTGCCCTCTTCCACCACACCCTTGAAAGTAGGAAAATTAATGTTTATCCTTGACAAAAGATTCCTAAGATCCTCTATTGGTAACTAGTTAATTCTATGGATCATGTACCCACTCGCCCTCTACTAGGTAGAAGCCTACCAAGGCTTGTAACTAAAGGAAAGTAGAATAAAAAGAGTAATCTTATTTTCAAAGTGTGTCTTGCAGAGAGCATGCAAGGGTCCCACCAGGCATGCCAAAATGTAGCTTCTCTAACTAGGTAGCTACTTTAGGGCTACTTTAGGGACAGGCTCTGCTTGGAGAAGTATACTTCGTAAGTATACGCTATAACATGCTTGTGCAAAAGAGACATCCTCCACAAATGGCAAAAAACCTTAAAAGATTCACAAACAATAAAATGTAGTTCCAAATAGTACCTCAAGGGAGTTCCAAAAGAATAGAAACAACTCAAAATAATATATAGTGTTGGCACAATGATGTGGGAAAAATACAAAGCTCAGGCCAAATCCTTAGCCCAAGACACTCCCAACATGCTCTAAGTAAACACAAGTTGAGATCCTTTTCACTTTCAATCGTTTTCAATAGCTCAACTCCTCTTCCACTAGTAACACAAGTAGGACACAAGACAACAAGTTACTAAACTTCAAGGAATATGATTCCAAACACACACTTAGACAAAAGTATTACTCCAGATGATAACACACACACAAGAAAAGTCCAACACACTTACGGAAACTATTCCAAAAATCTACCAAAAAACAACCTGAAACATTAGGGGAAATGATCTTAATACTTGCCCAAGCCTTCGGTAGAAGTGGTCCAAAACACTACAATGACTAGCCCAAAGACTAGCCTAAGACTCGAGAAAAGCTCACAGCAAGGCTAGCCCAACACACTTGGGCAAGTAGCCCAACCTCAGCATTACAACCAAAATACCACAGATAATGACTAACACAAAGTGCAAGGGATCCTCCTACACACATGTACATAGTAGTGATAGTCCTCCTAGTAGTTTTTTAAATGAGTGCCAAGCACCTCCTTATATGGATATAGGGAAGCC
The DNA here is from genome assembly GCA_020310875.1 of Ceratopteris richardii. Lineage (NCBI taxonomy): Eukaryota > Viridiplantae > Streptophyta > Polypodiopsida > Polypodiales > Pteridaceae > Ceratopteris > Ceratopteris richardii. The sequence goes on along the minus strand of CM035437.1, from coordinate 28,117,875 downwards.
ATATGAATGGCTCTCCATGTGAACAGGTAGTCCTTGGAAGAGGGCAAAAGTGTCCCCTGACAAAGGTTGCACTACATGAAATGGCCAGGTAGGGAGGTGGCTACCAGCAGAGGGCACTTGCCAAGGTGGGCTACCACCCATCTGGCATGGTAACAGCCTTTGGACACATTCTCGGCCTTGTACATTAGTAGGTGGCAGAGACCAACTTCTTGGTGTGTCTTCAAAGAGGTAGATGGGAGACCAATATTTTTGTGACCTCTACCAGACTCGCAATGTCTTCCTCTAGATATTGGGGCTTTGTCATGTCATCTTTAAATGCTTGTCACCTAGTGCCACCCCCAGGGTGGCCTTGAACCTAGGAGACTACCCCAAAGGCGTGGTCTTGCCCATGGGTGAGCACCCCAAGGGGGGTGACCCAAGTGAGGGCGACAAAGCATCTTACGGCGACCAAAGTGAGGGAGATCAAGCCTCTTTGAACCTTGTGTGTTCTATAAGAGGGCAAAGAGGGCAACCAAATTAATGTCTTTAAAGAGAGCAAGAGGGAGACCAAACCTCCTACTACTATGCAGCATAGGCAACCAACTTCAGAAAGGGCAAGGTGACCAAATATTGCATCAGGCAGGATGAGCCAAATATTGCATTGGGCAAGGTGACCAAATATTGCGGGCGATCAAATATGGCATGAGGCAGGGCAACCAAATATGGCATGAGGAAGACCTACTAAATATGGCGTGCCCTCTAGAGTGACCAAAATCTGAAGGCGTGCCTTATATCTTCCTATAGCCTTGTTCATCATTCCGTAGCCTTGTTCATCATCATGTACCTTTATCCTGTGGGATATACAAAAAGACCTAACATTAGCGCACAATTGATACGAAAATATGACTGCAAAACATAACGTGGCCAAAATGATGAATAGCTTAAAACATCAAAAACTGCATAAGAAGTTTAGGGCGTATCTAATGGAGGTAGATAACCATGGGGGAGGGGAGCCATGCAGAGGATTAGGTGTACAATAGACTTCAAGTAGATTGCAGCCTGAATTGGGAAAGTTGAGATGGATTAAGATTAATGGAAAGAAAACGTAGTCCATGCTATGATTATAAAGGTTAACTTTTAGACCAAAAGTCCAAAAGCCACCACTGAAAGCTAATGCAATAGTCCAAAAAAGCCTGCGAAAAAGGGACTAAAATTTAACAAAAGCTTTCTTGATGAAAGGAAATTTCAGGTGAAAAACTCTAGAGAGCAAAAAGCACAAAAAAGTAAAGATATTTTTGTCTTTGATTTGAAAAACTATTGCTGATTTTTTATGGGAACTTTTATGGTTTCTAGCCAAGAAAAAAGGAAATATGCACCTCCATAACTTCAAACTTATCTCAATTTAGGAACAAAATGGTATGAAATACAAAGATTTAAAAAATTGAACAGCAAATCAAATAAAAGAATAAAAGTAAAAATTGTTGTTGGAGCTCTTGAGACCAACACCAGGTCACATATTCTCAGCATACTGACCTTATTCTTTGGTCCCTGTGGTAAAGCATCTTGTACAATGGTCCACAGGGACTATGATCTCTTCCACACGAGTGAATAAGAAGAAAGAGACATTATCCCATAAAAAACAGTGGGGAACGTGATATCCTCAGTTGCTTATATTTTAACCAAAAAAAAACCATTTATAGATTATTTTCTTTATGATATGCACATTATTCCATGTGTTTCCTTCTATTTTTTGGATAAATTGCATATGTACCCCTCCACAGTTCTTATGTCTTAAATTTCAGAAATTTCCAAGGCTTTTCTAAACCGTCTGGTTATTTGTTAGTATTTTTTATAAACTCGTTTTTGCATATATTGCGGTTGCTATGGTTTTTCCTTTCTTGTAGTCAAGAGACAATGAGAGAAGATCAAAAGAGGATTCACAACGGCTCCAAGAATTTATACGAATCAGCGTCATTACTCTCCTTGACAGGCGATCTGCAGAAAGGATCATAAATATTGCCATACATAGGTTATTTATGATGCTTAAAATCCTTATGTAGGCAAAGATTTTGACTATGCAACTCTTAGACATACATCTTAAAATAACCAGCGAGTTCATAGAGATTATGCAGTGCTTATCTGAGAAATTATTGTGTTTAAAATTATGAACTTCTGTGAGAGTGGAACTTAGCTCTTCTGATACTAATGAATTCATAAAAGCTTTGATGAGAAAACTTACCCTAAGCAATGTCAATAAAAGCAATACCCCTGAGTTCCACATGCTATGAATCAGCATAGGAGTAAGCAGATTTCCTGTTTTGCAGTACGAAAAGCCCAACACCACACCTAGTGTGCAAAAACAACATACAAGCATCATATTAACTTTCAAAAACGTGATCATATCATATCCTTCAGGAATCAAGTGTGTAGATGATATTGTATTTGTGCATGTACGTGAGATTGTTATATTTTGGTCAACTGATTTTGATAGTGCATAAAGTTGATCATTGCATTAACTGCTCAGTTTTATCAGGCTCAACTTAAACATATAGCTCACCTAAAGCAAACAGTTGGGGAATCTCTCCTGGAGTTAAATGTGCAAGAGCAAAGGCACCAGCACTTAAGGTAACTGCAGCATATGTTGGTACCCTACAGACATACAACTTCGATCATGGAATGATGAAAGCCAGCCATAAAAAGCTCATTGACTGCATTATGCCTATAAAGAAAACTGGTCCACCACAAAATTTGCTCCCTCTAAGTCCAATAATCAAAACAACCAAAAGCTGTTGAGTATCTCAGTAGTTCTATGTCAAACACCATAAGCATAATGTATGCATTTATAAGCATTGGATTATCCAGGGTATAAGATCTAGGATGAATCCTGTGAGAAAAAAGATGGATTCAACAGAAACGCATTTTACTCGATACAGAGAAGCTGAAAGAATGCTATATGAAAAGTAAAAATTCAATTGAAAATGAACAGGTATAGTCTAGCACTAACCAAATATACAAGCACATCCTACAGTACCAGCAGCTCATCCAGAAGGTAAAAGGGTAAAGAGTTAGACCTTTTCAGTGTTGGAATAACCTGAC